>JAVIAB010000126.1:72529882-72849882 GCA_032433765.1 Megaustenia siamemsis | reverse complement strand
CACATGAAGCTCAAGGTGTATAGTGGTTGTCACATCAAGCTCAAGGTGTATAGTGGTTGTCACATCAAGCTCAAGGTGTATAGTGGTTGTCACATCAAGCTCAAGGTGTATAGTGGTTGTCACATCAAGCTCAAGGTGTATAGTGGTTGTCACATCAAGCTCAAGGGCCGGTCAAAATAGCTCGGCGGGCTAGTTTTGGCCCTCGGACCATAAGTTGCCCACCTCTGTATTATACGTACTAGGAGTAGAAGCTGCATCTTAAAACTAAAAAAAAAAAACTTTTATGGTTTACAAAAAAATGAATATTGCACCGTGCCGAAACTCTAAGGATCTACCAATATTTTTGTCACAAGCGGTAACTACTCACTATAATTGACAGATAAGTATTGACTTGAGGAGAAACATTTCATGTTTGTCTGGTGTCACAAGCGGTAACTACTCACTACAATTGACAGATAAGTATTGACTTGAGGAGAAACATTTCATGTTTGTCTGGTGTCACAAGCGGTAACTACTCACTATAATTGACAGATAAGTATTGACTTGAGGAGAAACATTTCATGTTTGTCTGGTGTCACAAGCGGTAACTACTCACTATAATTGACAGATAAGTATTGACTTGAGGAGAAACATTTCATGTTTGTCTGGTGTCACAAGCGGTAACTACTCACTATAATTGACAGATAAGTATTGACTTGAGGAGAAACATTTCATGTTTGTCTGGTGTCACAAGCGGTAACTACTCACTATAATTGACAGATAAGTATTGACTTGAGGAGAAACATTTCATGTTTGTCTGGTGTCACAAGCGGTAACTACTCACTATAATTGACAGATAAGTATTGACTTGAGGAGAAACATTTCATGTTTGTCTGGTGTCACAAGCGGTAACTACTCACTATAATTGACAGATAAGTATTGACTTGAGGAGAAACATTTCATGTTTGTCTGGTGTCACAAGCGGTAACTACTCACTATAATTGACAGATAAGTATTGGCTTGAGGAGAAACATTTCATGTTTGTCTGGTGTCACAAGCGGTAACTACTCACTATAATTGACAGATAAGTATTGACTTGAGGAGAAACATTTCATGTTTGTCTGGTGTCACAAGCGGTAACTACTCACTATAATTGACAGATAAGTATTGACTTGAGGAGAAACATTTCATGTTTGTCTGGTGTCACAAGCGGTAACTACTCACTATAATTGACAGATAAGTATTGACTTGAGGAGAAACATTTCATGTTTGTCTGGTGTCACAAGCGGTAACTACTCACTATAATTGACAGATAAGTATTGACTTGAGGAGAAACATTTCATGTTTGTCTGGTGTCACAAGCCGAAACCACTCCCATCAAATATCATTGTAAAGCATGAGAGGAATGTTCTAGACACTCATCCACAAAAACTGAAAAATGTAGATTTGCACACGTAACATCATCATTGAGCACCGTCTCCGCATCGAAGGTTGGCTACCATGGAGTGCCCATCCACTCTGTCTCTTGCTTTGATGGTGCAGATTGTCATAGTCTGACTTGTCCATCTTTTGATGTTACTCGTCCATTTTAGTCTTGGTCTGCCTCTGTCTCTTGCATTGATGGTACAGGTTGTCATCGGCTGACTTGTCCATCTTTTGATGTTACTCATCCATTTTAGTCTTGGTCTGCCTCTGTCTCTTGCATTGATGGTACAGGTTGTCATAGGCTGACTTGTCCATCTTTTGATGTTGCTCATCCATTTTAGTCTTGGTCTGCCTCTGTCTCTTGCATTGATGGTACAGGTTGTCATAGGCTGACTTGTCCATCTTTTGATGTTACTCGTCCATTTTAGTCTTGGTCTGCCTCTGTCTCTTGCATTGATGGTACAGGTTGTCATCGGCTGACTTGTCCATCTTTTGATGTTACTCATCCATTTTAGTCTTGGTCTGCCTCTGTCTCTTGCATTGATGGTACAGGTTGTCATAGGCTGACTTGTCCATCTTTTGATGTTGCTCATCCATTTTAGTCTTGGTCTGCCTCTGTCTCTTGCATTGATGGTATAGGTTGTCATAGGCTGACTTGTCCATCTTTTGATGTTGCTCATCCATTTTAGTCTTGGTCTGCCTCTGTCTCTTGCATTGATGGTATAGGTTGTCATAGGCTGACTTGTCCATCTTTTGATGTTACTCATCCATTTTAGTCTTGGTATTACAAGAAAAAGAGTTCATACATGTTATGTAATGTTAATCTTAACATATAGATGCGAATCATGGACAATAGGACAACAGACAAGAAAATCACTGGAGTCTGTAGAAATGTGGTTTTACAGAAGAATGTTGAGAGTACCATGGGCAGCTAAGAAGAGTAATGAAGATGTTTTGAGAGAGGTCAAAGCAAAAAGAGAGCTAATTTCCAATATTAGGAAGAAACAATCATCATTTTTGGCCATGTAATGAGAAGAGAACAACTGGAATATATTGTAACAACTTGGAAAATTGAGGGACAAAGAGATAGAGGGAAACAAAGAGAAAAGATAGCAAGCAGCTTAAGAGAATGGCTTGGCAGAATGTCAACAACAGAAATGATAAATAACTGTCGAGATCGAAAGTTGTGGAGAGACATGATCACCTACGCTAGTAGGCCCGGTACTTGATGATGATGATGATGCCTCTTTTACCATGTATTTTCCCTCCCAAGATTACTTTTAGTCTGTTGCTGTGTCTTTTAACATGCCCCTAAAATCTCATATATCTTGTCTGAATTGTATTTAGTAGTTCTCTTTAATTTTTAGTTGTTTTAAGACTTCATCATTTGTTTTCTTTTCTTTCCATCCAATTCTACCTATTTTTCTATAAATCCTCATTTCAAAGGCTTCAATTTTCTGTTCTGTTTTCTTGTCTAATGTCCATGTTTCTGCACCATACAGGAAAGTTGAAAAAATATAACAATTTGCTATTCTTAGTTTTAACAGGTAACTTAACGTCATTTATCATATGTTAAGTAATAAAGAGAGAAAATGAAATTCAATCATTGGTCGATTCAGTCAGGTCGATTCAATCAGGTCGATTCTGTCAGGTCGATTCAGTCAGGCCGATTCAGTCAGGTCGATTCAGTCAGGTCGATTCAGTCAGGTCGATTCAGTCAGACCGATTCAGTCAGGTCGATTCAGTCAGGTCGATTCAGTCAGGTCGATTCAATCAGGTCGATTCAGTCAGGTCGATTCAGTCAGGCCGATTCAATCAGGCCGATTCAGTCAGGTCGATTCAATCAGGTCTATTCAGTCAGGTCGATTCAGTCAGGTCGATTCAATCAGGTCGATTCAGTCAGGTCGATTCAATCAGGTCGATTCAGTCAGGTCGATTCAATCAGGTCGATTCAGTCAGGTCGATTCAATCAGGTCGATTCAGTCAGGTCGATTCAGTCAGGCCGATTGAAAAAAACGGATGTTATTCTCCAAAAAGTTGCTACTATTCGCCGTCAGAAAGAGAGTTTTACAGTTATGCAGCGACACATTACTGCTTTATAGTTGCGAAACATGGACAATGGGCAAAAATAGATACAAGATTGAATGTAACAATGAATAATGGGGTAAGGATAGCAAGCCGGATAGAAGCAGTTGAAATGTGATTTTGTGTTGAAGTAGGGGCTTTAGATACTGTCATTAGTCAAACAATCCGATGAGGAGATGGAGAGAGGGAGATGGAGAGAGGGAGATGGAGAGAGGGAGATGGAGAGAGGGAGATGGAGAGAGGGAGATGGAGAGAGGGAGATGGAGAGGGAAGGGGGAAGTAGATGGAGAGAGAAGGGGAAGAAGATGGAGAGAGAAGGGGGAAGTAGATGGAGAGAGAAGGGGGAAGAAGATGGAGAGAGGGAGATGTAGAGAGAAGGGGGAAGTAGATGGAGAGAGAAGGGGAAGTAGATGGAGAGAGGGAGATGTAGAGAGAAGGGGGAAGTAGATGGAGAGAGGGAGATGTAGAGAGAAGGGGGAAGTAGATGGAGAGAGGGAGATGGAGAGAGAAGGGGGAAGTAGATGGAGAGAGGGAGATGTAGAGAGAAGGGGGAAGTAGATGGAGAGAGGGAGATGTAGAGAGAAGGGGGAAGTAGATGGAGAGAGGGAGATGTAGAGAGAAGGGGGAAGTAGATGCAGAGAGGGAGATGGAGAGAGAAGGGGGAAGTAGATGGAGAGAGGGAGATGGAGAGAGAAGGGGGAAGAAGATGGAGAGAGAAGGGGGGAAGTAGATGGAGAAAGGGAGATGGAGAGAGAAGGGGAAGAAGATGTAGAGAGGGAGATGTAGAGAGAAGGGGGAAGTAGATGGAGAGAGAAGGGGGAAGAAGATGGAGAGAGGGAGATGGAGAGAGGAAGGGGGAAGAAGATGGAGAGAGGGAGATGGAGAGAGAAGGGGGAAGAAGATGGAGAGAGGGAGATGGAGAGGGAAGGGGGAAGAAGATGGAGAGAGGGAGATGGAGAGAGAAGGGGGAAGAAGATGGAGAGAGGGAGATGGAGAGAGAAGGGGGAAGAAGATGGAGAGAGGAAGATGGAGAGAGGGAGATGGAGAGGGAAGGGGGAAGAAGATGGAGAGAGGGAGATGGAGAGAGAAGGGGGAAGAAGATGGAGAGAGGGAGATGGAGAGAGAAGGGGGAAGAAGATGGAGAGAGGAAGATGGAGAGAGGGAGATGGAGAGAGAAGGGGGAAGAAGATGGAGAGAGGGAGATGGAGAGAGAAGGGGAAGAAGATGGAGAGAGGGAGATGGAGAGAGAAGGGGTAAGAAGATGGAGAGAGGGAGATGGAGAGAGAAAGGGGAAGAAGATGGAGAGAGGAAGATGGAGAGAGAAGGGGGAAGAAGATGGAGAGAGATGGGGGAAAAAGATGGAGAGGGAAGGGGGAAGAAGATGGAGAGAGGAAGATGGAGAGAGAAGGGGGAAGAAGATGGAGAGAGAAGGGGGAAGAAGATGGAGAGAGGGAGATGGAGGTAGGGAGATGAAGAGAGGAAGAGAGGGAGATGGAGATGGAGAGAGAAGGGGGAAGAAGATGGAGAGAGGGAGATGGAGAGAAGGAGAACGAAAGAGGAAGATGGAGAGAAGGAGAACGAAAGAGGGAGATGGAGAATAAAAAGAGGGAGATGGAGAACGAAAGAGGGAGATGGAGAACGAAAGAGGGAGATGGAGAACAAAAGAGAGAGATGGAGAGAAGGAAAACGAAAGAGGGAGATGGAGAACAAAAGAGGGAGATGGAGAGAAGAGAACGAAAGAGGGAGATGGAGAACAAAAGAGGGAGATGGAGAACAAAAGAGGGAGATGGAGAGAGGAAGAGAGGAGATGGAGATGGAGAGAGAAGGGGGAAGAAGATGGAGAGAGGGAGATGGAGAGAAGGAGAACGAAAGAGGAAGATGGAGAGAAGGAGAATGAAAGAGGGAGATGGAGAACAAAAGAGGGAGATGGAGAACGAAAGAAGGAGATGGAGAACGAAAGAGGGAGATGGAGAACAAAAGAGGGAGATGGAGAGAAGAGAACGAAAGAGGGAGATGGAGAACAAAAGAGGGAGATGGAGAACAAAAGAGGGAGATGGAGAACGAAAGAGGGAGATGGAGAGAAGGAGAACGAAAGAGGGAGATGGAGAACAAAAGAGGGAGATGGAAAACAAAAGAGGGAGATGGAGAGAAGGAGAACGAAAGAGGGAGATGGAGAACAAAAGAGGGAGATGGAGAACAAAAGAGGGAGATGGAGAACGAAAGAGGGAGATGGAGAACAAAAGAGGGAGATGGAGAGAAGGAAAACGAAAGAGGGAGATGGAGAACAAAAGAGGGAGATGGAGAGAAGAGAACGAAAGAGGGAGATGGAGAAAAAAGAGGGAGATGGAGAGAAAGAGAACAAAAGAGGGAGATGGAGAGAAAGAGAATAAAATAGGGCGATGGAGAACAAAAGAGGGAGATGGAGAGAAGGAGAACAAAATAGGGAGATGGAGAGAAGGAGAACGAAAGAGGGAGATGGAGAGAAGGAGAACAAAATAGGGAGATGGAGAGAAGGAGAACAAAATAGGGAGATGGAGAGAAGGAGAACAAAATAGGGAGATGGAGAGAAGGAGAACAAAATAGGGAGATGGAGAGAAGGAGAACAAAATAGGGAGATGGAGAGAAGGAGAACAAAAGAGGGAGATGGAGAGAAGGAGAACAAAATATGGAGATGGAGAACAAAAGAGGGAGATGGAGAGAAAGAGAACAAAAGAGGGAGATGGAGCGAAGGAGAACAAAAGAGGGCGATGGAGAGAAGAGAACGAAAGAGGGAGATGGAGAGAAGGAGAACAAAAGAGGGAGATGGAGAGAAGAGAACGAAAGAGGGAGATGGAGAGAATAGAACGAAAGAGGGAGATGGAGAGAAGGAGAACGAAAGAGGGAGATGGAGAGAAGGAAAACAAAAGAGGGAGATGGAGAGAAGGAGAACAAAAGAGGGAGATGGAGAAAAGAGAACGAAAGAGGGAAATGGAGAGAAGGAGAACAAAAGAGGGAGATGGAGAGAAGGAGAACGAAAGAGGGAGATGGAAAGAAGAGAACGAAAGATGGAGATGGAGAGAATAGAACGAAAGAGGGAGATGGAGAGAAGGAGAACAAAAGAGGGAGATGGAGAGAAGAGAACGAAAGAGGGAGATGGAGAGAATAGAACGAAAGAGGGAGATGGAGAGAAGGAGAACAAAAGAGGGAGATGGAGAGAAGGAGAACAAAAGAGGGAGATGGAGAGAAGAGAACGAAAGAGGGAGATGGAGAGAATAGAACGAAAGAGGGAGATGGAGAGAAGGAGAACAAAAGAGGGAGATGGAGAGAAGGAGAACAAAAGAGGGAGGTGGAGAGAAGAGAACGAAAGAGGGAGATGGAGAGAAGAGAACGAAAGAGGGAGATGGAGAGAAGAGAACGAAAGAGGGAGATGGAGAGAAGAAGAACAAAAGAGGGAGATGGAGAGAAGAGAACGAAAGAGGGAGATGGAGAGAATAGAACGAAAGAGGGAGATGGAGAGAAGGAGAACGAAAGAGGGAGATGGACAGAGAGAGAAGGGGGGAGAGGGAGAGAGAGAGATGGAGATTATACAAGAAAGTTGGAAAATGCAGGCCAGGTTTGGGGGCACGTGTGAGAAGGGGTGAGTTGGAATATCCACATTGATGACAACAAGAAAAAATAAAAGACCAGAGAGAAAAATGTAGAAAGAAAGACAGTCAGACAGAAATAAGGACAAATAGAAAGGATAACATAAAGGAAGAAAGACAAACAGAAAAAAAAAACAAATAAAGGAAGAAAGAAAAAAACAAGCAAAGAAAGACAGAAAGAGAAAAAGACAGATGGACAAAAAGAAAGAAAGAAAAACCTAAAGAAAGAAAGACAAATAAGAAAAAAATAAGAAAGAAAAAAAAGAGACAAGGAAAGGAAGAAAGAAAAATCCGGTGACGTCATTTGATGGAGTATATGGAACATGATGCTGGTGTCCATATCTTTATAGACCTTGGGGGCAGTCATGTTTAGGGCAATGTGGTGGGTATTACACCAGTGCAGTCATTAAAATACATGCAGAGTCGGTATCCATTTTAGGCTGGGTGAACCTGGGAGCCGTCGATCAGGATCGAACCCGACCTCTTGTCAATAGTGGTCCAGTTCTCTAACCACTGAGCTAGAGCGGCTCTCTCGAAGTAGACAATATTGTGGGCGGTGCGACAGCGTGGCACGGGAAAGATCAACTGTGGAATAGCTAAACAAGGCACAGGTTTGGGAGATATGAAGGGACACGATACTCGGCGCCGAGCATGAGTGAATGTGTGGCTTCTCTGATCTCTTGGCTACAACCATCTTGTTCATCATCATGTGCCATTCCGGTTGGCGTGGGCGATCATGTCCTTCTGCAATCTTCTATCCACAGTACATCATATCATTTATGTTGTTGGATTGCATTCCATGCCTTGACACCAAGGTATCTAGTATTTTCTCTCTTTGTCGTCCGCTATATCTCTTTCCCCGTATTTTGCCAGTTGTAACCAAGTATTCCAACTTTCCTCGTCTCATGATGTGCCTGAAAAATGTTGATTCTTTCTTTCTGATGTTCTTTAAGAGCTCCCTTTTTGTGCTGGCCTCTTTGAGAACTTCCTCATTGGTCTTTTTATCTGTCCAGGGAACTTTCAACATTCTTCTAAGAAATCCCATCTCTGTGGCATCTAATTGTCTTTTCATTTGTTTGTCTACTGTCCATGATTCACTTCCATAAGTCAGAATCGGTTCTATATAGCACCGATGAACTCTCTTTCTCATTTCTATTGACATAGATTTGTGGCATACGATATTTTTCATTTTCTTAAATACTAAAGGGAGGTCAAAAAGTAATGCACACCAATTTTTTTCTCGGCTAATAATAAAGATAGGAATATGAAATTTTGCACACTTGGAATATGACATGTTCCAATTATGTGCACCAAATTGCACAGCATTTTGATAAATATTACGCAATCTATGAACCGTTAAAATGGAGCTTGTCAACAATGTCCGTTACAAACAGCGAATTGTCATAGAATTTCTGGTTGTGAAAAAGAAACTGTGGCAAACATTCATAAACGACTAAGTGCAGTGTACAAATGTTCTGCAGTCGATAGGAGCACAGTTAGTCGCTGGGTTCAGAGAATTAAAGCTGCAGAAAGTGTACGAGTGGAGCTGCATGATTTACCGCGTTCTGGGCGTGTTGCCTCGGCTACCAGCACAGACATGTTAAACCGGGTGCCATTATTCGTAAGGATAGGCGTATCACTAGTCAGCAATTGGCATTGCAGCTTACAGTCAGCAAGGGAAGTGCAATCGCAATTTTTAAAACTCTCGGATATTCAAAGATTTGCGCTCGATGGTTCCTCGGTGCCTAACAAATGATCACAGAGTTCAAAGGAAAACATTCTGTTCTGAATTGTTGGAGCGTTTCGGTGTTGAAGGAGAAATGTTTTTGTCAAAAATTGTTACCGGTGACGAAACGTGGGCACATTATTATGAGCCTGAAACAAAAATGCAGTCAATGGAATGGCATCATCCGCAGTCACCAAAAATAAAAAAATTCAAAACATCTCCATCAGCCGGAAAGGTGATGATCACTGTCTTCTGGGACATTGATGGTGTGATTCTTGTTGATGTAATGACAAGAGGTGAGACAATCAACTCGACAGCTTACATCAATACACTGACAAAACTCAAAAATCGGTTCCACAGAGTTCGGCCTAATAAGCCATCTGCAGATTTGTTGCTTCAACATGACAATGCACGCCCTCACACAAGTCTGGTAACACGGGAAGCAATCAACAAATTTGGTTGGACTGTACTGCCCCATCCTCCTTACAGCCCTGATCTGGCTCCCTCAGATTTCCATCTGTTTGGACCACTCAAAAAATTCCTGCGCGGGACACACTTTGACAATGATGAGGATGTGATCCGTGCAGTTAAAAAATGGCTACGCGAGCAGGACAAAACTTGGTACAAACGAGGCATTCATGACCTAGTTTCGCGTTGGCGTAAGGCAATACGCTTGGACGGAGATTATGTTGAAAAATAGGTAGTGTAAAGGGGATGTTCAGATACAATCTGTGAAAATTTCACACATTTTGCCCGAATAGTTTCCGAGAAAAAAATTGGTGTGCATTACTTTTTGACCTCCCTACGTACTATTTAGGCCTGAGCTATTCTGCTTTTTTATTTCTGTGGTACATCTTTCATCTCATGTTATTATTGTGCCAAATTATTTGACGCGTTGCACTTGTTTCAGATTTGTTCTGTTTATTTTTATGCTGCATGATGGTGATGATTGTTTATACGATATGACCATTACTTCTGTTTTCTTACTATTCAGATTTAGACCTTTCTTGTTACTTTCTTTACTATTATTATCATTTGTGTAACTTATTCTCTGTCTCTGCTATTAATACTGTGTCATCCATATATCATACATTTTTAAATGTTGTGATCGTTGACTTCAATGACTTTCTTGTCTACTATTGATCTCATGATGTTTTTGCTGTAAAATGAGAACAAATCCGAGACAGAGGACAGCCTTGTCTGTCTTGATCATATACCGACATTTGTTTTACTGACTTGATGGCCTGCACAATCGAGTCATCAATCATATTAACATACTCGTTCTAGTGTATTATCTTGTTAATATGTCAACACATATCGTGAATATTCATGTCAACATGGAGACACACACGTCTACAGTCACAGTCATGTCAACATGGAGACACACAAGTCTACAGTCATGTCAGCATGGAGACACACTAGTCTACAGTCATGTCAACAAGGAGACGCACTACAGTCATGTCAACAAGGAGACACACAAGTCTACAGTCATGTCAACATGGAGACACACACGTCTACAATCACAGTCATTTCAACATGGAGACACACAAGTCTACAGTCATGTCAGCATGGAGACACACAAGTATACAGTCATGTCAACAAGAAGACACACAAGTCTACAGTCATGTCAACAAGGAGACACACAAGTATACAGTCATGTCAACAAGGAGATGCACTACAGTCATGCCAACAAGGAGACACACAAGTCTACAGTCATGTCAACATGGAGACGCACTAGTCTACAGTTATGTCAACAAGGAGACACACAAGTCTACAGTCATGTCAACAAGGAGACACACACGTCTACAGTCATGTCAACAAGGAGACACACAAGTCTACAGTCATGTCAACAAGAAGACACACAAGTCTACAGTCATGTCAACAAGGTGACACACAAGTCTACAGTCATGTCAACAAGGAGACACACACGTCTACAGTCATGTCAACAAGGAGACACACAAGTATACAGTCATGTCAACAAGAAGACACACAAGTCTACAGTCATGTCAACAAGGTGACACACAAGTCTACAGTCATGTCAACAAGGAGACGCACTAGTCTACAGAGACACACAAGTCTACAGTCATGTCAACATGGCGACGCACTAGTCTACAGTCATGTCAACAAGAAGACACACAAGTCTACAGTCATGTCAACAAGGAGACACACATGTATACAATCATGTCAACAAGAAAACACACAAGTCTACAGTCATGTCAATAAGGTGACACACAAGTCTACAGTCATGTCAACAAGGAGACGCACTAGTCTACAGTCCTGTCAACAAGGAGACACACAAGTCTACAGTCATGTCAACATGGAGACGCACTAGTCTACAGTCATGTCAACAAGAAGACACACAAGTCTACAGTCATGTCAACAAGGAGACGCACTAGTCTGCAGTCATGTCAACATGGAGACAAACACGTCTACAGTCTTGTCAACAAGGAGACACACAAACCTACAGTCATGTCAACAAGGAGACACACAAGTCTACAGACATGTCAACATATCCACACAAGTCTACAGACATGTCAACAAGGAGACGCACTAGTCTACAGTTATGTCAACAAGGAGACTCACAAGTCTACAGTCATGTCAACATGGAGACGCACTAGTCTACAGTTATGTCAACAAGGAGACTCACAAGTCTACAGTCATGTCAACAAGGAGACGCACTAGTCTACAGTCATGTCAACATGGAGAAACACAAGTCTACAGTCATGTCAGCATGGACACACACAAGTCTACAGTCTTGTCAACATGGAGACACACAAGTCTACAGTCATGTCAACAAGGAGACACACAAGTCTATAGTCATGTCAACATGGACACACACAAGTCTACAGTCATGTCAACAAGGAGACACACAAGTCTACAGTCATGTCAACAAGGAGACACACAAGTCTACAGTCATGTCAACATGGACACACACAAGTCTACAGTCATGTCAACAAGGAGACACACAAGTCTACAGTCATGTCAACATATCCACACACGCCTACAGTTATGTCAACATGTCCACACACGCCTACAGTTATGTCAACATGTCCACACACGCCTACAGTCACGTCAACATGTCCACACAGGTCTACATTCATATCATTAAGTCCACACAAGTCTACAGTTATGTCAACATGTCCACACACGCCTACAGTCATGTCAACATGTCCACACACGCCTACAGTCATGTCAACATGTCCACACACGCCTACAGTCAGGTCAAAATGTCCACTCATAATTTCACAATAATGATAATGTATAAACAACACGCTTCAATCATGTTAATATACTACACAAGCCAAACAATTAATATTCACACACAAACACATACCAACAATCATGTTCACACACACACACACCAACGATCATGTTCACATGTATGCACTCACAAACAATCTTGTTCACACGCACACTAGCCAACAATCATGTTCACATTCACACACGCACCAACAATCATGTCCACATTCACACACACACCAACAATCATGTTCACATTCACACACGCACCAACAATCATGTCCACATCATACAAGCCAATCAACCCTATCCACATCAGCCACCCACTACATCCACACTCAACAATCTACGTAACAAGCACAGTTCGTAAACGTCAACAAATACCACGATTCCGTCTTTCCGTGCCCAGAGCTGTGGCTGAGCGGTTACATACTGTGTAAGCTGGAGGAACAGCCTACATGATACCCCCACCTCACACTGGCACATTTGGACGCTCATTTACACGTGCCTAACAAACAACTAGGAGTATTCCTCGCCTGCATTCTGTGTGTCAAACTGATGACAGATGCTGGTAACGAAGTCAACAAACAGGTGAGTGCTAGCAAACTAACAATAATTAGCATTTGATGTACTTGATGCTTGTTTGGTGGTAGATCTGTGCCTGCTGTTCGCTGACCTTTCCGTAGTGTTTACGTTTTGAGTACCCCAGTACTCTAGCCTTACTGATACACTTAAGATTGGTTTTAGTCCGCGTTTTGGTGATATTCTATTATTTGTTTATATCTCCAACTTTCTCTTGTTTTTATGATAAGATTTAACAAGTTATTTTATTTCTCTTGATGTTATTCTTCTATCCACGTATCCATATTTCTCTTTCTCTTATGTTGATGATAAGATTTAAGTTTTTTTTATTATTAATTGGCACTACATAGCAACGATAAACTCACTTCTATTGTCATAGACCTGTTACACCCGATTTTTATGATTTTCTGGAATGCTATTTTGGTGTTGCATGGGTGATGATTGTTTCATCGATATGACCATTAATTCTATTTTCTTACTATTCTGTTGTTGCATGGGTGATGATTGTTTCATCGATATCACCATTCATTCTATTTTCTTACTATTCTGTTGTTGCATGGGTGATGATTGTTTCATCGATATCACCATTCATTCTATTTTCTTACTATTCTGTTGTTGCATGGGTGATGATTGTTTCATCGATATCACCATTCATTCTATTTTCTTACTATTCTGTTGTTGCATGGGTGATGATTGTTTCATCGATATCACCATTCATTCTATTTTCTTACTATTCTGTTGTTGCATGGGTGATGATTGTTTCATCGATATCACCATTCATTCTATTTTCTTACTATTCTGTTGTTGCATGGGTGATGATTGTTTCATCGATATCACCATTCATTCTATTTTCTTACTATTCTGTTGTTGCATGGGTGATGATTGTTTCATCGATATCACCATTCATTCTATTTTCTTACTATTCTGACTGAGACCTTTCTTTGTTGCGTTCTTTCTATCTATCTATTGACCTTTCGAGCAGTAGCCGGCCCATAGGGGTAGACCAAGATACTCCTTCTCTTATCTAAATTTTTGTTCTAGCAGTTTTCAATTCTTTTAAAGATATTTTATCAAATCTCGCTATTTGTCTCTGTTCTGTGCAAGCAGCTCTATCTCATTGAGGGAGCCGATTCCTGCTGCTCTTGCCTCTCTCATCAATGTTCTTCTCAGTGTCTCTCTGCTTTCTGTCACTATTGTATGAATCAATGTATATTATAGCAGGGTTAACATGATAACTAATGAAATGATAGACGTAGCTATATGTGAGTCCAGCATTCGCCTTACATTCAGTATTGGCATATATGTATATACATATGTAGAAACAATTCTGACCTATGGAAGTGAATCATGGACAGTAGACAAACAAATGACAAGACGATTGGACGTCACAGAGATGTGATTTCTCAGAAGAATGTTGAAAGTTCCCTGGACAGATAAAAAGATCAACGAGGACATTCTCAATGAGGGCAACACAAAAAGGGAGCTCATAAGAAACATTATAAAGAAACAATCAACATTTGTCAGGTACATCATGAGAAGAAAAAAGTTGGAATTTTTGGTTACAACTGGCAACAGGGAATGAGAGATCGCGGACGACAAAGAGAGGATACTAGATAGCTTGGTGTCATGGCATGGAAAACAGTCAACAACAGAACTGATACGGTGTACTGTGGATCAGTGGCGTATACTGGTTTTGGGGTCTGGGCTACCGCTGACATAATAAATAAAGACATATATTATATTCAGTAGGCTAACATGAAGTAATATTTGTTAATGACTTTACTACATTCTAAATTACTTACTTATTTATATGTAAACTCTATCCGTCTTGTTTGGGACGAAAATGTCTCGATCACTTTGTCATTGAAATTACTGTTGGGTTGGTTTCTAAGTTTCTGAGGGAATGATTTCTCAATGGACATTAATGCTAAACCAGATAAGAGTTCTTGTGTCTGAGTTGAGCGACAATAAGATTTGATTCTCTTGAGAGCAGAAAAGTTCTTTCTACAGATGCTGATGCGCTTAACGTAATTATAAATAGGTTAGCAAGTTCCGGTAATCAGACATAGTTTCACTTTCACTTTATGACGAATATGATTGGCTAGAGCTAAAAATAACCCATGAATCCTCTAGCGGTAGATTAGTTGTATTATTTTGACGGGAATTTTTGAATGTCGAGGTCATTAATTCTAAGTTGGAGAGAAGAGAACTGTACCGCTGCTTATTAGCGCTTTCATGTAGAGTAGTTTCGGTTTCTTTCACAAACGTTATAGTGGCCATAGGAAAACCTTGCCTTAATAAATGCAAATCAAAGCAAATAAATCATATTGGCCAACGAAATGTGTAATAGAATATTCGACAATTTGTAATATAATTATGAAAAAAATATAATAAATGATCATTTCCTTTTATATTTCGTTAATATGTTCAGGCTACCGGCGGTAGCTGCAGTAGCATAGAGAATAGGCTACTGCTGTGGATAGAGCATTGTGGAAGGACATGATCGCATATTGATGATTATCATATAATCAATTTGAACACGCAGTCATACGATGGCTACAATGCATATCGTGTGTTGTGAGGCTAATGAAGGAATGATAAGTGTTATCATGTATGTTGTTGCTACGTTTCAATTACATTCAGTAGAGAATGTATGGAAGATGCTTCCAAAACATAACTGACAATGACATCACAGACTATTAATAGAACACCAGGAGACATCGATCCAAATCTCCACGCTGAGTTATGTGTCCTTATGTTGAATTTTTGTTTTTTTGAATTTGTTGTGCCTCTCATGGCGGCTTTTTGCCAAAACATCGTAATTTGTCTCGTCTCTTCACAGAATAGATGGTCAAACGACGGCCCGCTGGCCAGATTCGGCCCGTCAGTCGATTTTTCTTGGCCCTTGAAGCATCACATAAAAAATATATTCTTTTTTCTTCTTCTTCCTTTCAACTCCCTGTGGAGTATAGGTCTTTATCAAACACTTTCAGCTCCCTGTGGAGTATAGGTCTTTATCAAACACTTTCAGCTCTCTGTGGAGTACAGGTCTTTATCAAACACTTTCAGCTCCCTGTGGAGTATATATCTTTATCAAACACTTTCAGCTCTCTGTGGAGTATAGGTCTTTATCAAACACTTTCAGCTCCCTGTGGAGTATATGTCTTTATCAAACACTTTCAGCTCTCTGTGGAGTATAGGTCTTTATCAAACACTTTCAGCTCTCTGTGGAGTATAGGTCTTTATCAAACACTTTCAGCTCTCTGTGGAGCATAGGTCTTTATCAAACACTTTCAGCTCCCTGTGGAGCATAGGTCTTTATCAAACACTTTCAGCTCTCTGTGGAGTATAGGTCTTTATGAAATACTTTCGTCTCCCTGTGGAGTATAGGTCTTTATCAATCACTTTCGTCTCCCTGTGGAGCATAGGTCTTCAACAAACACTTCCAACACCCTGTGGAGCATAGATCTTCAACAAACACTTTCAATTCCCTGTGAAGCATAGGTCTTCAACAAACACTTTCAATTCCCTGTGAAGCATAGATCTTCAACAAACACTTTCAATTCCCTGTGAAGCATAGATCTTCAACAAACACTTTCAATTCCCTGTGAAGCATAGGTCTTCAACAAACACTTTCAATTCCATGTGAAGCATAGATCTTCAACAAACACTTTCAATTCCCTGTGAAGCATAGATCTTCAACAAACACTTTCAATTCCCTGTGAAGCATAGGTCTTCAACAAACACTTTCAATTCCCTGTGGAGCATAGGTCTTCAACAAACACTTTCCAAGTCGTACCTTTCTTTGCATTCTTTTAAGATCATTCCATGTTTTCCCCATCATCTTCATCTCTGCTTCCATCTGTCTTCTCCAAGATTATTTTGATCTTCCTCTTTGTCTCTCCCCCTCGGAAATTAAAAAAAAAGGCCTGTCGTGTTATAGTCTCATTTGGTTTTCGCAGTTTGTGTGTCGGAACCAGCTCCATCGTCCTTGTTGTATCTCTTTGTCCACTGGTTCTTTGACTGGTCCATGTTTGTGAAGTTTTTGCGGCTGATTGTTTGCAGTACCGGATAACCAGCCTCATATACCACTCAATTAATCATCTATAAATAAATAACCAAAGTCACAGTCGGTTAAACAAAAATAATGTGAAGATAATTTTGTAATAAATAATTATTTGATATGACTTTTGTAATCTTGACATGCGGTTGGTAGCAAGCAATCAGGATAAGTCTGCAGTTTGGTCAAATATTAGTGTCTTATGCTGGAAGTTGTTTTGCTGAACAGCTTCTCTCGTGGCTGAATCTGCCAATATTGAGTCTCTAGGGACTACGTCAGAGGTGAAAGCTGGCGGACACATAACGAGAGTAGACCGTCATGCCCATCACTCACATCCTCTATCGACGCCATGCTGGTAATTTACGGTTCCTCAATTCTATCATTATCATTTAGTTTAGTCACCAGGTTCCCTTATTTAAATCTAGATAATTAGCATGTCTAACACCAGCTTTGAACAAAGAACGCAAGAATCATGTATTACGCATCATAAGATTAGGAAAAATGGATGGGGAAGTGAAGTGAGCGATGTAGAGAGAACGCCACGGACTTAAATCAAATCGTTCTGTATTTGTAAGACTTTATACAGTTTTGTTGACAGAGTTAGGTATGAACAGTTTTTGAGTAGCCAGGGAAGTGAGATATCAACAGTTATCATCTGGACACATCTCTTCTTCCTCTCACCATCCCATCTCTCTGCCCACCTCTCCCTAACTTCATCATCCCACATGTAGCTATAGATATTTGAGCCTCACCGTTTGTTGTCGGTGTCTCGCCTCTCCCTAACTTCATCATCCGACATGTAGCTATAGATATTTGAGCCTCACCGTTTGTTGTCGGTGTCTCGCCTCTCCCCAACTTCATCATCCGACATGTAGCTATAGATATTTGAGCCTCACCGTTTGTTGTCGGTGTCTCGCCTCTCCCTAACTTTCATCATCCGACATGTAGCTATAGATATTTGAGCCTCACCGTTTGTTGTCGGTGTCTCGCCTCTCCCCAACTTCATCATCCGACATGTAGCTATAGATATTTGAGCCTCACCGTTTGTTGTCGGTGTCTCGCCTCTCCCCAACTTCATCATCCCACATGTAGCTATAGATATTTGAGCCTCACCGTTTGTTGTCGGTGTCTCGCCTCTCCCTAACTTCATCATCCCACATGTAGCTATAGATATTTGAGCCTCACCGTTTGTTGTCGGTGTCTCGCCTCTCCCCAACTTCATCATCCCACATGTAGCTATAGATATTTGAGCCTCACCGTTTGTTGTCGGTGTCTCACCTCTCCCTAACTTCATCATCCCACATGTAGCTATAGATATTTGAGCCTCACCGTTTGTTGTCGGTGTCTCGCCTCTCCCCAACTTCATCATCCGACATGTAGCTATAGATATTTGAGCCTCACCGTTTGTTGTCGGTGTCTCACCTCTCCCTAACTTCATCATCCCACATGTAGCTATAGATATTTGAGCCTCACCGTTTGTTGTCGGTGTCTCGCCTCTCCCCAACTTCATCATCCGACATGTAGCTATAGATATTTGAGCCTCACCGTTTGTTGTCGGTGTCTCACCTCTCCCTAACTTCATCATCCCACATGTAGCTATAGATATTTGAGCCTCACCGTTTGTTGTCGGTGTCTCACCTCTCCCCAACTTCATCATCCCACATGTAGCTATAGATATTTGAGCCTCACCGTTTGTTGTCGGTGTCTCACCTCTCCCTAACTTCATCATCCCACATGTAGCTATAGATATTTGAGCCTCACCGTTTGTTGTCGGTGTCTCGCCTCTCCCCAACTTCATCATCCGACATGTAGCTATAGATATTTGAGCCTCACCGTTTGTTGTCGGTGTCTCACCTCTCCCTAACTTCATCATCCCACATGTAGCTATAGATATTTGAGCCTCACCGTTTGTTGTCGGTGTCTCGCCTCTCCCCAACTTCATCATCCGACATGTAGCTATAGATATTTGAGCCTCACCGTTTGTTGTCGGTGTCTCGCCTCTCCCCAACTTCATCATCCGACATGTAGCTATAGATATTTGAGCCTCACCGTTTGTTGTCGGTGTCTCGCCTCTCCCCAACTTCATCATCCGACATGTAGCTATAGATATTTGAGCCTCACCGTTTGTTGTCGTTGTCCCATCTCTCTGCCCACCTCTCCCCAACTTCATCATCCCACATGTAGCTATAGATATCTGTGTCTCACCGTTTGTTGTCGGTGTCTCACCTCTCCCCAACTTCATCATCCCACATGTAGCTATAGATATTTGAGCCTCACCGTTTGTTGTCGTTGTCCCCGTCTTCTGAAGAAGGCCGCAGGCCGAAACGTCATTATTTTGTCGTGTTCCTTTTTTGTAAAGCTGTCACCAAACCTTGGAGTGTACAGCACAACCCACTACTGGCTCCCTGCTACCAGCTTTACCGCAGCACTACAATTAGTTGCCTCTTCCCTTCTTTTACCAGATATTTTCCCCGTGAATGCCTGACGAGCAAATCTTTCTTCTCTCGCTCACAGTCTATGACCGATGTATTTCCAACACCGCCTTTGTACAAGCCTGTATTCATGTTTAGACTGCTCCCTTAATCTCTATTCTTTCCAGCTCTCCTTGAAATCGAAAGCTGCTAAAAATAAAAGCCCGTAATTAATGGACCAGAAAGCTTTAACCACTTCACATTTGATTTCTTTCACCGTTACAATCAGCTTTTTTGAGCCGTCACGTTGTTCAGTTGTGTCCTTCGTTTTGCTTTGATCTTTTCTTGGAGATCCTGGATGTAGATTTTCGTCTTCGCCCTGTTTATTCCGCGCCGCACCGCATTAAAGGAGATTGGTACTGACATAATAGATTCAAGGGAACTCTTTTAACTAAATAGCTTCACGCATCATTGCGCTTCCGTTACCACCCAAGATGGCGGTGTCTTTTCGCTGATTCGTCGCCACGGATGTATGATATCGTTGATGTGTGATTTCGTTGATGTGTTATTTCGTTGATGTGTGATTTCGTTGATGTGTGATTTCGTTGATGTGTGATTTTGTTCATGTGTGATTTCGTTGATGTGTGATTTCGTTGATGTATGATTTCGTTGATGTGTGATTTCGTTGATGTGTGATTTCGTTGATGTTTGATTTCGTTGATGTGTGATTTCGTTGATGTGTGATTTCGTTGATGTGTGATTCTGAATGAAGAGCGTTGATGTATGATTTCGTTGATGTGTGATTTCGTGGATGTATGATTTCGTTGATGTATGATTTCGTGGATGTATGATTTCGTTGATGTATGATTTCGTGGATGTATGATTTCGTTGATGTGTGATTTCGTGGATGTATGATTTCGTTGATGTGTGATTTCGTTGATGTGTGATTTTGTTCATTTGTGATTTCGTTGATGTGTGATTTCGTTGATGTATGATTTCGTTGATGTGTGATTTCGTTGATGTGTGATTTCGTTGATGTGTGATTCTGAATGAAGAGCGTTGATGTATGATTTCGTTGATGTATGATTTCGTTGATGTATGATTTCGTTGATGTGTTATTTTGTTCATGTATGATTTCGTTGATGTGTGATTTTGTTCATGTATGATTTCGTTGATGTGTGATTTCGTGGATGTATGATTTCGTTGATGTATGATTTCGTTGATGTGTGATTTCGTTGATGTATGATTTCGTTGATGTGTGATTTCGTTGATGTATGATTTTGTTGATGTGTGATTTCGTTGATGTGTGATTTCGTTGATGTGTGATTTCGTTGATGTGTGATTTCGTGGATGTATGATTTCGTTGATGTGTGATTTCGTTGATGTGTGATTTCGTGGATGTGTGATTCTGAATGAAAAGTATAAAAAGCTCACGATGTATCCACGTGCCGAAGAGCTGATTGACCGGGGTTGGTCAGTCTATAACGTGGAAACTGGTTCTGTACGTGCAAGTGAGTGCACATGAGTGTAGACTATCCGCAGCATCAACTTTCAGCGACAGAATCAACAATGACGACAAGAAGTATTCAGATGAAGTCCAAACGAGGAAGGAAAACAAGAAAAGGCAAGCGTGCTGGAATGTGAACGAAACGGTCGAAGTGCGAGAGACTGGGCCTAAAGTATGTGAGCGTTACACACTGGAACCGTGCTTCCATTAATCAACGACGGTCCATTCTTGATAAGCTACTGTGCTGCACCGATATAATGGTTTTGCTAGAAACTCTTCTTGGTGACAGGACAGTAAGTACTCCTGGCTTTCATTGTTTCTACAATAGACGACACCTTGGGCAGGCCATCCTTGTGCGCAACAATATGGTGGCAGCTGAGGTTGATATGTCTGCGTGGGACAATGCAGAATTGCAGTGTAGACGACAAACACAACCCCTTTGCGTGAGACTTCAGTAACAGACCCATTATTGATGCTGTGCTCTGTCACTATATGCATCCTTGTGTGGACTAACACACCGGGAATACATGAACTAGAGAGTACAAAACTCCAATTGTTCTGAATAACACTTAAAGTTGACACTTAATTTGGAGGGCACTTCAATGCATGGCATAGAAATCATACACAAGTTTATACGCACAGTACTTTAAACACACTTCGTTATTCGTCATGAGAAGTACCGAGATTGCACTTGAGTCCCTGTTAAACACGATTCATCACACTATCACATGTATCAAACTCCTACAACCGAAAATAGCAACATAGTTGCATGTCGACGTGTTTTTGTAGAAACTAGTCGGACCGTTTAAACTGTTTTGGTTGCTTTGTTTGTTTTAAGTGTGTGTTTTAAATGTTTGTTTTAACTGTATGTTTTAAGTGTGTGTTTTAAATGTAAATTTTAAGCGTGTATTTTAAATGTGTGTTTTAAATTTGTTTTAAGTGTGTTTTTATGTGTGTTTAAATGTATGTTTTAAGTGTGTGATTTAATTTGTATTTTAAGTGTGTGTTTTTAAGTGTGTTTTAAATGTATATTTTCGATGACAATGGATTGATTAAGTAATTCTTTGTCCGATGGAAGTCGTTGGAATCGTCACCCGTGCTGCCTATTAGGGCTCGATGGAAGTCGACCTTGTTAATTTGCCAAGGCGCTTTGAAGGAATGCTGTGACATGACTGGAACGACATGGGTAATTCCCGACTCACTGATAGTAAAAAAAATAAGTAAAGTACCCCTGTCACGCCAAGTGGCGGCGTATGGTGAATATGGTGTTAGTGACCATAAATTGTATAGACCTTCGGCACATGAATTTTGGGGTAATGTGGTCGGTATTACGCCCGTGCCGCTTCACTTTCCCAGAAAAAAAGTCCGGTACCCATTTACGGCTGGTGAACCCGGAAGCCGTCGGTTGAGATCGAATCCTACCCCTTGTCCTTTGTAGTCCAGTTCACTAACCACTGAGCTATCGCGGCCTGACTCATTGATAGAGCATAACGAAACTATCTTGTAATCATATCTTCTACCTGTTAACATTCTCTGTCACGCACAGCCGATTTAGCTTTTCCCTGAGGCAGTGCTCTTGCAGGAACGTTATTTCGTCACAGTTCTTCTAAAATTCTCTAAAACTTTCAAATGACATTATGGTGTCAGCTTTCTATTTCTTGCTATCACTACCACAACCACGTGATCATATTTCCCCTGATGCATACATGCAATACAGTTCTGCCAATCAAAACATGCAATACAGTTCAGCCAATCAAAACATGCAATACAGTTCAGCCAATCAAAACATGCAATACAGTTCAGCCAATCAAAACATGCAATACAGTTCAGCCAATCAAAACATGCAACACAGTTCAGCCAATCAAAACATGCAATACAGTTCAGCCAATCAAAACATGCAATACAGTTCAGCCAATCAAAACATGCAATACAGTTCAGCCAATCAAAACATGCAACACAGTTCAGCCAATCAAAACATGCAACACAGTTCAGCCAATCAAAACATGCAATGCAGTTCTGCTAATCAAAACATGCAATACAGTTTTAACAATCAAAACATGCAATACAGTTCTGCCAATCAAAACATGCAATACAGTTCAGCCAATCAAAACATGCAATACAGTTTTAACAATCAAAACATGCAATACAGTTTTAACAATCAAAACATGCAATACAGTTCAGCCAATCAAAACATGCAATACAGTTTTACCAATCAAAACATGCAATACAGTTTTACCAATCAAAACATACAATACAGTTTTACCAATCAAAACATGCAATACAGTTTTAACAATCAAAACATGCAATACAGTTTTGCCAATCAAAACATGCAATACAGTTCTGCCAATCAAAACATGAATACAGTTCTGCCAATCAAAACATGCAATACAGTTCTGCCAATCAAAACATGCAATACAGTTCAGCCAATCAAAACATGCAACACAGTTCAGCCAATCAAAACATGCAACACAGTTCAGCCAATCAAAACATGCAATGCAGTTCTGATAATCAAAACATGCAATACAGTTTTAACAATCAAAACATGCAATACAGTTCTGCCAATCAAAACATGCAATACAGTTCAGCCAATCAAAACATGCAATACAGTTTTAACAATCAAAACATGCAATACAGTTTTAACAATCAAAACATGCAATACAGTTCAGCCAATCAAAACATGCAATACAGTTTTACCAATCAAAACATGCAATACAGTTTTACCAATCAAAACATACAATACAGTTTTACCAATCAAAACATGCAATACAGTTTTAACAATCAAAACATGCAATACAGTTTTGCCAATCAAAACATGCAATACAGTTCTGCCAATCAAAACATGAATACAGTTCTGCCAATCAAAACATGCAATACAGTTCAGCCAATCAAAACATGCAATACAGTTCTGTCAATCAAATCTTAGTTCGCTTTTCTCATGCCCATAAGGCAGTAATTATAACTCCTAAGTCTGACATCTCACTACAAGTGTGACATCTCACTACAAGTGTGACAACTCAATACAAGTGTAACATCTCACTACAGGTCTAACATCTCACTAAAGGTCTGACATCTCACAACAGGTCTGACATCTCACTACAAGTTTGACATCTCCCTACAGGTGTGACATCTCACTACAAGTGTGACATCTCACTACAGGTGTGACATCTCACTACAGGTGTGACATCTCACTACAAGTCTGACACCTCACTACAGGTGTGACATCTCACTACAAGTCTGACATCTCACTACAGGTTTGACATCTCACTACAGGTGTGACATCTCACTACAAGTCTGACATCTCACTACAAGTCTGATATCTCACTACAGGTGTGACATCTCACTACAGGTGTGACATCTCACTACAAGTCTGATATCTCACTACAGGTGTGACATCTCACTACAAGTCTGACATCTCTCTACAGGTCTGACATCTCACTACAAGTCTGACATCTCACTACAAGTGTAACATCTCACTACAAGTCTGATATCTCACTACAGGTTTGATATCTCACTACAAGTGTGATATCTCACTACAGGTCTGACATCTCACTACAAGTGTTACATCTCACTACAGGTCTACATCTCACTACAAGTGTCACATCTCTCTACAGGTCTGACATCTCTCTACAGGTCTGGCATCTCACTACAGGTCTGACATCTCTCTACAGGTCTGACATCTCTCTACAGGTTTGTCATCTCACTACAAGTCTGACATCTCTCTACAGGTCTGACATCTCTCTACAGGTCTGACATCTCTCTACAGGTCTTACATTCCTCTACAGGTCTGACATCTCACTACAGGTCTGACATCTCTCTACAGGTCTGACATCGCTCTACAGGTCTGACATCCCTCTACAGGTCTGACATCTCTCTACAGGTCTGACATCTCACTACCAGATTTTGTTCTCCTATTCTCATCTTCGCACTCACCGATTCATATGAATACTTTGATCGCTAATTTACCACAAGTCGCGATGTCTGAGCCTGTCGGCCCTAAACTTGTCGCTTCTGCTGGCCTGCTCTTTTCGACTTTCAAATTGCCCCTGATTGTTTAACGTGCGCAAGTGCACATGGAACCTCCTGTGTTTTTGCCGCTACTAAGTGGTAGAGGAGGGGACTAGACATCGAATCTCACTACCCAAGGAGATCTAGACATCGAATCTCACTACCCAAAGAGATATAGACAGCGAAACTCACCACACAGAGAGGTCTAGACATCGAAACTCACCACACAGAGAGGTCTAGACATCGAAACTCACCACACAGAGAGGTCTAGACAGCGAAACTCACCACACAGAGAGGTCTAGACATCGAAACTCACCACCCAAAGAGGTCTAGACATCGAATCTCACTACCCAAAGAGATATAGACAGCGAAACTCACCACATAGAGAGGTCTAGACATCGAAACTCACCACACAGAGAGGTCTAGACATCGAAACTCACCACACAGAGAGGTGTAGACATCGAAACTCACCACCCAGAGAGGTCTAGACATCGGAACTCACCACACAGAGATTAATGGAAGATACACCCACAAGGAAACCGCGGGTTCGATGTTTCTCCAAACTTCCCACCGCCCGTACTGAGAATCGAGCTCAGGACCAACCTTTCCCGGACACTGAAGTTCATCTTTTGTTCTCAAGCTCATCTTTGAAGCCTCTCTGTTAATTGTTCTACAAAACCTCTTTTGATCTTCCTTGTTTCTCATTTTAGCAGATTAGGTCGGTTTTTTTCCTTCTCGGTGTTGGTCTCATCTGCTATGTTCCTTAGTGTTTCTAATGTTGAATAATTTAATGGCACAGTTCATCTGGTCTGAGTTGAATTAATCCTTGGCATCTCATTTTAACGTCTGGATTTCTGTTTCAGTCACACTTGTTGTTTTACGATGTTGATTAATCAACTTCCGATCAATCGTCCAACCGCGGTAGGAAAAACGTGTCTTTTATTTTGAACATGCTTTCACACTCACAACGTACACAGTTTCACACTCACAACTTACACAGTTTCACACTCATAACTTACACAGTTTCACAGTCACAACTTACACAGTTTCACTCTCACAACTTACACAGTTTCACGCTCACAACTTACACAGTTTCACAGTCACAACTTACACAGTTTCACACTCACAACTTACACAGTTTCACACTCACAACTTACACAGTTTCACACTCACAACTTACACAGTTTCACACTCACAACTTACACAGTTTCACACTCACAACTTACACAGTTTCACACTCACAACGTACACAGTTTCACACTCACAACTTACACAGTTTCACACTCACAACTTACACAGTTTCACACTCACAACTTACACAGTTTCACAGTCACAACTTACACAGTTTCACAGTCACAACTTGCACAGTTTCACACTCACAACGTACACAGTTTCACACTCACAACTTACACAGTTTCACACTCACAACTTGCACAGTTTCACACTCACAACGTACACAGTTTCACACTCACAACTTACACAGTTTCACACTCACAACTTACACAGTTTCACACTCACAACTTACACAGTTTCACACTCACAACTTACACAGTTTCACACTCACAACGTACACAGTTTCACACTCACAACTTACACAGTTTCACACTCACAACTTACACAGTTTCACACTCACAACTTACACAGTTTCACAGTCACAACTTACACAGTTTCACAGTCACAACTTGCACAGTTTCACACTCACAACGTACACAGTTTCACACTCACAACTTACACAGTTTCACACTCACAACTTGCACAGTTTCACACTCACAACGTACACAGTTTCACACTCACAACTTACACAGTTTCACAAATTAAATTAAAAAGGTATAATACAACGAATAAGGGTAGAAAGTATTTCAATGTAGGGTTTCTTAAAGAACAAGGAATTAAAGATAAATTCGCAGTCACAATATCAAACAAATACCAAGTCCTCCAACAACTAGAAAATACAATAAATATAGAAGATCATTGGAAACAGGTAAAAAATATATGGAAAGAGACATGCGAAGAAACACTGGGGAAAAGAGAACGCCAGAATAAGGCATGGATGACAGCAGAGACCCTGGATAAAATTAAAGAAAGAAAGAACAAGAAAGCAGACATAAATAAAAGCAAAACAAGAAGTAATAAAGCCAAGACACAGGAAGCTTACACAGAGGTGAACAAAGAAGTGAGAAGATGCATTAAAAGGGATAAGAGGAAATATATAGATGAACTAGCTAAAGAGGCAGAAGAAGCAGCAAATAAAGGGAATATGAAAGAACTGTACAACAGCACAAAGAAATTAGGTGGAAAATACAAACAGATCAACGCCTTTATCAAAGACAAGAAAGGAAATCTGCTTAGTAATATAAGGGAACAAATGGAGAGATGGAAAGAACACTTTGAAGAACTTTTGAACAGACCCGGCTCAAATAATCCTCCAGATATACTACCAGCAGAAGAAGAGTTACACGTTAACTGCGGAAAACCAAGCAAAGAAGAAATAATGAAAGCCATCAAATTATTAAAAGATGGTAAAGCCACAGGACCAGATGAAATTCCTTCGGAAGCCATCAAAGCAGATATTAACACCTCTACCAAGATGTTACAGGATCTATTGGATAAAATTTGGGAGAGGGAAGAAATACCTAAAGACTGGAGAGAAGGTTATATGATCAAACTACCAAAGAAAGGAAGTTTACAGGAGTGCACAAATTATAGGGGAATTATGCTACTATCAGTGCCAGGAAAAATATTAGGCAGAATCATTCTGGAGAGACTAAAAGAGGCTATAGAGAAACACTTGAGAGATGAACAAGCAGGTTTTAGGAAGAACAGATCATGTGCTGATCAAATAACTACCCTACGTATAATAGTTGAACAAAGTTTAGAACTAAAATCCCCACTATATATTGGATTCATAGATTACGAAAAGGCATTTGATAGTTTAGACAGAAGAATGCTTTGGAAGTTGCTGAGTCATTACGGAATCCCCATAAAGTTTATTAACCTGATAAAAACAATGTATGAAGGAACAAAATGTAGTGTGGTGCATGAAGGACAGCTTACAGAAGCATTTGAAATAAGAACAGGAGTAAGGCAAGGATGCCTCCTGTCTCCATTTCTCTTTCTACTGGCCATAGATTGGATTATGAAAATAACTCAAAACAACAGAAATGGGATCCAGTGGTCACTGACCAAACAACTTGATGATTTAGACTTTGCTGATGACATAGCTCTCCTATCACACAGCCATCAACAGATGCAGGATAAAATGAGTATATTAGATGAGAGATCACAACAGCTAGGACTAAAGATTAATAGAGATAAGACCAATATTATGAGAATTAATGCAGTTGGCAATAACCATATAAAACTAGGAGAAATACCTCTACTAGACGTACAATCTTATATATATCTGGGCAGTAATATAGATAAAGAGGGAGGAACAGAAAATGATACCAAAATAAGGATATCAAAAGCAAGAGGAGCTTTCATTGCACTGGGAAACATATGGAAATCCAAAGAAATTAGGCTAAATACAAAAATAAAAATTTTCAACTCAAATGTTAAGTCGGTCCTATTATATGGCTGTGAAACATGGAGAATGACAAAATTGACAATCACGAAAGTACAGACTTTCATTAATGGATGCTTGCGCAGAATAAAGGGATGGAAATGGCAGGACAAAGTCACTAACGTGGAATTATGGAAATGTACCGGTCAAATACCAGTGGATAAAGAGATACAGCGAAGACGATGGCGATGGATAGGACACACACTACGGAAGCCAACTGAGAGTATTACACAACAGGCCCTTTTTTGGAATCCCCAGGGGAAAAGACACAGAGGAAGACCAAGGAATTCTTGGAGAAGACAGATAGAAGCAGAGATGAAGATGATGGGGAAGACATGGAATGATCTTAAAAGAATGGCAAAAAACAGAACGACTTGGAAAGTGTTTGTTGAAGACCTATGCTCCACCAGGAGCTAAAAGGTAAAAGAAGAAGAACTTACACAGTTTCACACTGACAGCCTACACACTTTCCATCGCACTTGGTTCAACACTTGACTTTTCTGTCTCACAAAAGCCGGAGGGGGTCGCCTTTAGTTGATGATTTATTATCATCATTATGTGACATACCGGTTGGCGTAGACTATTATTTCTCTGTCTCTAGCCAGATCTCCCACAGAACGTTGCATTCACCACAACCCGTCTGAAAGAATCTCTGTCTCTAGCCAGATCTCCCACAGAACGTTGCATTCACCACAACCCGTCTGAAAGAATCTCTGTCTCTAGCCAGATCTCCCACTTGCATTCATCACAGCCCGTCTGAAAGAATCTGTCTCTAGCCAGATCTCCCACAGAACGTTGCATTCACCACAACCCGTCTGAAAGAATCTCTGTCTCTAGCCAGATCTCTCACTCCTTCTGTTGTCATTTTCAAGGTCTGATGTTTTAAAACCTTCTTCTTGGTCTGCAACTGATGTGTTGCCAGGAACCATGCCTTCCATTATTGTTCTTTCCAGCCCACTGTGTCTCTTGTTGTGGCCATGGTATTTTAATATCCTCTGTAGAATGGTGTTTATAAACCAGTTCTATTAAATGTTTAAATCTTTTAATATGTCTTCATTGCTCTTTTTCATTATCCTAGTTAACTAAATGCTTTTTTTGTAACACTTTTTTCTCGAATGAATCAATTTTCATCCTTGTTGTTTGCGCGATTGTCCATGATTCATAACAGGAAGTTGCGATCGGAAAGTTGTCCTTAGTCATTGTAATTTTACTATCGTAGTTAATATTGTGCCACATACTTCATGGCGTTTAAATGTTGTGTTGTTATAGCTAATTTTTTAAAAAAAATCTCTTTCTGGCAGTCTGCATTGTTAGTTACCAATGACCCCAGATATCCATTGTTAGTTACCAATGACCCCAGATATCCATTGTTAGTTGCCACAGATCCCAGATATCCATTTTTAGTTGCCACAGATCCCAGATATCCATTGTAGGTTACTACAGATCCCAGATATCCATTGTTTACTACCACAGATCCCAGATATCTATTGTTAGTTACTACAGATCCCAGATATCCATTGTTTACTACCACAGATCCCAGATATCTATTGTTAGTTACTACAGATCCCAGATATCCATTGTTTACTACCACAGATCCCAGATATCTATTGTTAGTTACTACAGATCCCAGATATCCATTGTTTACTACCACAGATCCCAGATATCTATTGTTAGTTACTACAGATCCCAGATATCCATTGTTTACTACCACAGATCCCAGATATCTATTGTTAGTTACTACAGATCCCAGATAGCCATTGTTAGTTGCCACAGATCCCAGATATCCATTGTTAGTTACCACAGATCCCAGATATCCATTTTTAGTTACCACAGATCCCAGATATCCATTGTTAGTTACCACAGATCCCAGATATCCATTGTTTATTACCACAGATCCCATATATCCATTGTTAGTTACCACAGATCCCAGATATCCATTGTTTATTACCACAGATCCCAGATATCCATTGTTAGTTACCACAGATCTCAGATACTCAGTGTAAGTTACTACTGATCCCAGATACCCTTTGTTAGTTACTACAGATCCCAGATACTCAGTGTAAGTTACTACAGATCCCAGATACCCTTTGTTAGTTACTACAGATACTCAGTGTAAGTTACTACAGATCCCAGATACCCTTTGTTAGTTACTACAGATACTCAGTGTAAGTTACTACAGATCCCAGATACCCTTTGTTAGTTACTACAGATCCCAGATACCCTTTGTTAGTTACTACAGATCCCAGATACTCAGTGTAAGTTACTACAGATCACATACACTCAGTGTAAGTTACTACAGGGCGCAGATACTCAGTGTAAGTTACTACAGATCCCAGATATCCTTTGTTAGTTACTACGGATCCTAGATATTCGTTGTTTGTTACAACTTGAAATTGTTCCCTGTTGATGATAATTTTGATTATAGACTACATGAGCCCTAATTTGGTGATTTCCACATTTATACAACCAGAAACAAAGAGAAGATACACAAGCAAACAAAAGAAACAAAAAAGAACATACAATAAAAATAAATTAATTAAAAGATGAAGAATCAATGGAAACTATGGAAGAAAATTAACAGAGGAATTCAAGAAACTACCAAACGAAGTTAGCACAGCAGAAGAAGAGTTGAAGCAGTTTAAGAAAAAAAGACCAAAATGGGAACAATAGTATGTGGAACAAAACTAGGGACAAAAGATGGAAAGAAGATCACCCCATGGTGGAACGAGCAATCAGAGAAGCAATTAAAGAAAAGAGAAAACTATTTAAAGATTGGTGGGTGGAGGAAAACCAAGAGGAATATGATAAACATGCCTTAGTGTGAAAAGTTACAATTTTGATCAAAGAAGCTAAGCAAATCACCATAACAGAATTCGGACAAGAGATAAGAAGGGACAATAAGACAACCACACGAGCCTTCTACAAAGCAGTAACAACAACAAGAGCGAGAAAAGATAACTACGATTCTACTGACCTTATAAACTTGACAGAAAGACAGTCAATATCAAGTAAGTAAGAAATGAAACTGAGATTGGAAAAATGTTTAGAAGACCTACTGGACATGACACTAACTACAAATAACACAACAAACACCACACAAAAATGTAGAACCATCAAATCTATTAAAGATGCAGCCAATGAAGAAGTAACTCCCTACTCAGCCATGTAGAAAAGCTGCAGCCAATGAAGAGGTATCTCCCTACTCAGCCATGTAGAAAAGCTGCAGCCCATGAAGAGGTATCTCCCTACTCAGCCATGTAGAAAAGCTGCAGCCAATGAAGAGGTATCTCCCTACTTAGCCAAGTAGAAAAGCTGCAGCCAATGAAGAGGTATCTCCCTACTTAGCCATGTAGAAAAGCTGCAGCTAATGAAGAGGTATCTCCCTACTCAGCCATGTAGAAAAGCTGCAGCTAATGAAGAGGTATCTCCCTACTCAGCCATGTAGAAAAGCTGCAGCTAATGAAGAGGTATCTCCCTACTTAGCCATGCAGAAAAGCTGCAGCCAATGAAGATGTATCTCCCTACTCAGCCATGTAGAAAAGCTGCAGCCAATGAAGAGGGATCTCCCTACTTAGCCATGTAGAAAAGCTGCAGCCAATGAAGAGATATCTCCCTACTTAGCCATGTAGAAAAGCTGCAGCCAATGAAGAGGGATCTCCCTACTCAGCCATGTAGAAAAGCTGCAGCCAATGAAGAGGTATCGCCCTACTCAGCCATGTAGAAAAGCTGCAGCCAATGAAGAGGTATCTCCCTACTTAGCCATGTAGAAAAGCTGCAGCCAATGAAGAGGTATCTCCCTACTCAGCCATGTAGAAAAGCTACAGCCAATGAAGAGGTATCTCCCTACTCATGCATGTAGAAAAGCTACAGCCAATGAAGAGGTATGTCCCTACTAGGCCATGTAGAAAAGCTGCAGCCAATGAAGAGGTATCGCCCTACTCAGCCATGTAGAAAAGCTACAGCCAATGAAGAGGTATGTCCCTACTAGGCCATGTAGAAAAGCTGCAGCCAATGAAGAGGGATCTCCCTACTCAGCCATGTAGAAAAGCTGCAGCCAATGAAGAAGTATCTCCCTACTAAGCCATGTAGAAAAGCTGCAGCCAATGAAGAGGTATCTCCCTACTCAGCCATGTAGAAAAGCAGCAGCCAATGAAGAGGTATCTCCCTACTCAGCCATGTAGAAAAGCTACAGCCAATGAAGAGGTATCTCCCTACTAGGCCATGTAGAAAAGCTGCAGCCAATGAAGAGGTATCTCCCTACTCAGCGATGTAGAAAAGCTGCAGCCAATGAAGAGGTATCTCCCTACTCAGCCATGTAGAAAAGCTGCAGCCAATGAAGAGCTATCTCCCTACTTAGCCAAGTAGAAAAGCTGCAGCCAATGAAGAGGTTTCTCCCTACTTATCCATGTAGTAAAGCTGCAGCTAATGAAGAGGTATCTCCCTACTCAGCCATGTAGAAAAGCTGCAGCTAATGAAGAGGTATCTCCCTACTTAGCCATGTAGAAAAGCTGCAGCCAATGAAGAGGTATCTCCCTACTTAGCCATGTAGAAAAGCTACAGCCAATGAAGAGGTATCTCCCTACTTAGCCATGTAGAAAAGCTGCAGCTAATGAAGAGGTATCTCCCTACTCAGCCATGTAGAAAAGCTGCAGCTAATGAAGAGGTATCTCCCTACTTAGCCATGTAGAAAAGCTGCAGCCAATGAAGAGGTATCTCCCTACTCAGCCATGTAGAAAAGCTGCAGCCAATGAAGAGGTATCTCCCTACTCAGCCATGTAGAAAAGCTGCAGCCAATGAAGAGGTATCTCCCTACTTAGCCATGTAGAAAAGCTGCAGCCAATGAAGAGGTATCTCCCTACTTAGCCATGTAGAAAAGCTGCAGCCAATGAAGAGGTATCGCCCTACTCAGCCATGTAGAAAAGCTGCAGCTAATGAAGAGGTATCGCCCTACTCAGCCATGTAGAAAAGCTGCAGCCAATGAAGAGGTATCTCCCTACTCAGGCATGTAGAAAAGCTACAGCCAATGAAGAGGTATGTCCCTACTAGGCCATGTAGAAAAGCTGCAGCCAATGAAGAGGTATCGCCCTACTCAGCCATGTAGAAAAGCTACAGCCAATGAAGAGGTATGTCCCTACTAGGCCATGTAGAAAAGCTGCAGCCAATGAAGAGGGATCTCCCTACTCAGCCATGTAGAAAAGCTGCAGCCAATGAAGAAGTATCTCCCTACTTAGCCATGTAGAAAAGCTGCAGTCAATGAAGAGGTATCTACCTACTTAGCCATGTAGAAAAGCTGTAGCCAATGAAGAGGTATCTCCCTACTAGGCCATGTAGAAAAGCTGCAGCCAATGAAGAGGTATCTCCCTACTCAGCCATGTAGAAAAGCTGCAGCCAATGAAGAGGTATCTCCCTACTCAGCCATGTAGAAAAGCTGCAGCCAATGAAGAGCTATCTCCCTACTTAGCCAAGTAGAAAAGCTGCAGCCAATGAAGAGGTTTCTCCCTACTTATCCATGTAGTAAAGCTGCAGCTAATGAAGAGGTATCTCCCTACTCAGCCATGTAGAAAAGCTGCAGCTAATGAAGAGGTATCTCCCTACTTAGCCATGTAGAAAAGCTGCAGCCAATGAAGAGGTATCTCCCTACTTAGCCATGTAGAAAAGCTACAGCCAATGAAGAGGTATCTCCCTACTTAGCCATGTAGAAAAGCTGCAGCTAATGAAGAGGTATCTCCCTACTCAGCCATGTAGAAAAGCTGCAGCTAATGAAGAGGTATCTCCCTACTTAGCCATGTAGAAAAGCTGCAGCCAATGAAGAGGTATCTCCCTACTCAGCCATGTAGAAAAGCTGCAGCCAATGAAGAGGTATCTCCCTACTCAGCCATGTAGAAAAGCTGCAGCCAATGAAGAGGTATCTCCCTACTTAGCCATGTAGAAAAGCTGCAGCCAATGAAGAGGTATCTCCCTACTTAGCCATGTAGAAAAGCTGCAGCCAATGAAGAGGTATCGCCCTACTCAGCCATGTAGAAAAGCTGCAGCTAATGAAGAGGTATCTCCCTACTTAGCCATGTAGAAAAGCTGCAGCCAATGAAGAGGTATCTCCCTACTCAGCCATGTAGAAAAGCTACAGCCAATGAAGAGGTATCTCCCTACTCAGCCATGTAGAAAAGCTACAGCCAATGAAGAGGTATGTCCCTACTAGGCCATGTAGAAAAGCTGTAGCCAATGAAGAAGTATCTACCTACTTAGCCATGTAGAAAAGCTGTAGCCAATGAAGAAGTATCTACCTACTCAGCCATGTAGAAAAGCTGTAGCCAATGAAGAGGTATCTCCCTACTTAGCCATGTAGAAAAGCTGTAGCCAATGAAGAGGTATCTCCCTACTTAGCCATGTAGAATAGCTGCAGCCAATGAAGAAGTATCTACCTACTTAGCCATGTAGAAAAGCTGTAGCCAATGAAGAGGTATCTCCCTACTTAGCCATGTAGAAAAGCTGTAGCCAATGAAGAGGTATCTCCCTACTTTGCCATGTAGAAAAGCTGTAGCCAATGAAGAGGTATCTCCCTACTTAGCCATGTAGAAAAGCTGTAGCCAATGAAGAAGTATCTACCTACTCAGCCATGTAGAAAAGTTGTAGCCAATGAAGAAGTATCTACCTACTCAGCCATGTAGAAAAGCTGTAGCCAATGAAGAAGTATCTCCCTACTTAGCCATGTAGAAAAGCTGTAGCCAATGAAGAAGTATCTCCCTACTTAGCCATGTAGAAAAGCTGTAGCCAATGAAGAAGTATCTACCTACTCAGCCATGTAGAAAAGCTGTAGCCAATGAAGAGGTATCTCCCTACTTTGCCATGTAGAAAAGCTGCAGCCAATGAAGAGGTATCTCCCTACTCAGCCATGTAGAAAAGCTACAGCCAATGAAGAGGTATGTCCCTACTAGGCCATGTAGAAAAGCTACAGCCAATGAAGAGGTATCTCCCTACTCAGCCATGTAGAAAAGCTACAGCCAATGAAGAGGTATCTCCCTAATAGGCCATGTAGAAAAGCTGCAGCCAATGAAGAGGTATCTCCCTACTTAGCCATGTAGAAAAGCTGCAGCCAATGAAGAAGTATCTCCCTACTTAGCCATGTAGAAAAGCTGCAGCCAATGAAGAGGTATCTCCCTACTTAGCCATGTAGAAAAGCTGCAGCCAATGAAGAGGTATCTCCCTACTTAGCCATGTAGAAAAGCTGCAGCCAATGAAGAGGTATCTCCCTACTCAGCCATGTAGAAAAGCTGCAGCCAATGAAGAAGTATCTCCCTACTTAGCCATGTAGAAAAGCTGCAGCCAATGAAGAAGTATCTCCCTACTTAGCCATGTAGAAAAGCTGCAGCCAATGAAGAAGTATCTCCCTACTTAGCCATGTAGAAAAGCTGCAGCCAATGAAGAAGTATCTACCTACTTAGCCATGTAGAAAAGCTGTAGCCAATGAAGAAGTATCTCCCTACTTAGCCATGTAGAAAAGCTGTAGCCAATGAAGAGGTATCTCCCTACTTAGCCATGTAGAAAAGCTGTAGCCAATGAAGAGGTATCTCCCTACTTTGCCATGTAGAAAAGCTGCAGCCAATGAAGAGGTATCTCCCTACTCAGCCATGTAGAAAAGCTACAGCCAATGAAGAGGTATGTCCCTACTAGGCCATGTAGAAAAGCTACAGCCAATGAAGAGGTATCTCCCTACTCAGCCATGTAGAAAAGCTACAGCCAATGAAGAGGTATCTCCCTAATAGGCCATGTAGAAAAGCTGCAGCCAATGAAGAGGTATCTCCCTACTCAGCCATGTAGAAAAGCTACAGTCAATGAAGAGGTATCTCCCTACTTAGCCATGTAGAAAAGCTGCAGCCAATGAAGAAGTATCTCTCTACTCAGCCATGTAGAAAAGCTACAGTCAATGAAGAGGTATCTCTCTACTCAGCCATGTAGAAAAGCTACAGTCAATGAAGAGGTATCTCCCTACTCAGCCATGTAGAAAAGCTACAGTCAATGAAGAGGTATCTCCCTACTTAGCCATGTAGAAAAGCTGCAGCCAATGAAGAGGTATCTCCCTACTCAGCATGTAGAAAAGCTACAGTCAATGAAGAGGTATGTCCCTACTCAGCCATGTAGAAAAGCTGCAGCCAATGAAGAGGTATCTCCCTACTTAGCCATGTAGAAAAGCTACAGCCAATGAAGAGGGATCTCCCTACTTAGCCATGTAGAAAAGCTACAGCCAATGAAGAGGGATCTCCCTACTTAGCCATGTAGAAAAGCTACAGCCAATGAAGAGGGATCTCCCTACTTAGCCATGTAGAAAAGCTACAGCCAATGAAGAGGGATCTCCCTACTTAGCCATGTAGAAAAGCTACAGCCAATGAAGAGGGATCTCCCTACTTAGCCATGTAGAAAAGCTACAGCCAATGAAGAGGTATCTCCCTACTTAGCCATGTAGAAAAGCTACAGCCAATGAAGAGGGATCTCCCTACTCAGCCATGTAGAAAAGCTGCAGCCAATGAAGAAGTATCTCCCTACTCAGCCATGTAGAAAAGCTACTGTCAATGAAGAGGTATCTCCCTACTTAGCCATGTAGAAAAGCTGCAGCCAATGAAGAAGTATCTCTCTACTCAGCCATGTAGAAAAGCTGCAGCCAATGAAGAGGTATCTCCCTACTTAGCCATGTAGAAAAGCTACTGTCAATGAAGAGGTATCTCCCTACTTAGCCATGTAGAAAAGCTGCAGCCAATGAAGAAGTATCTCTCTACTCAGCCATGTAGAAAAGCTGCAGCCAATGAAGAGGTATCTCCCTACTTAGCCATGTAGAAAAGCTGCAGCCAATGAAGAGGTATCTCCCTACTTAGCCATGTATAAAAGCTGCAGCCAATGAAGAAGTATCTCCCTACTCAGCCATGTAGAAAAGCTACAGCTAATGAAGAGGTATCTCCCTACTTAGCCATGTAGAAAAGCTACAGCCACAATTATAGAGAAAAGGTTAAGACTCTTTAAAAAGCTACAGATCAGTGATTTCAAAACGGCCGGAAACAAAAGATGATGTACTGGCACTCTATTCATGATCAAACAACTAGCAGAAGAGACGACAAAACACAATCAAAATGTGTACATCACTTTACAGAAGAAGAAAAAAATATTCGACCGAGTGAACAGAGAACGTGGGAGATAATACCCACATACGGAGGAAGGCAACATCTAACAATCATCTCAATATGTAAACATCTCTACATCAACAGCATGGTCAGATAGTCAGGAACCGCAGCAGGCTACACAGACCGCTTCGAAGTTAGATCAGGTGTAATACAAGGGTGCGTACTATCCCCCATACTGTTTATTACATACATGGACCATATAGGCAAGTTAGCCAACCCATCAGAGACAGAGGAGATCAACGAGCTTCTATTTGCAGACAATCAGGCACTAATACATGAAACAATAGAAGACCTACAAGAACACTTAAACAAACTCAACAACTCAGGCACAAAATACAACATGAAAATCAACATCAATAAAACAGAAGTCATGAATGTCGCCAAAAATTAACAGAACATCAACATAACTATAGAAGGCAGACAACTAAAACAAGTAGAGGCATTTAAATACCTAGGAAGTCTAATGACAAACGATAATTCTCAAACAGCAGAGATAGAATCAAGATACAACAAAGCTTGTCAAATCATTATCACCACTATTGTCCAACAAGGAAATAAATCTAGAGGCAAAACGGACACTCTACAATACAATCTTCATTCCAACAAAACGGGCACTCTACTATACAATCTTCATTCCAACAAAACGGGCACTCTACTATACAATCTTCATCTCAACAAAACGGGCACTCTACAATACAATCTTCATCTCAACAAAGTGGGCACTCTACAATACAATCTTCATCCAACAAAATGGGCACTCTACAATACAATCTTCATCTCAACAAAACGAGCACTCTACAGTACAATTTTCATCTCAACAAAACGGGCACTCTACAATACAATCTTCATCTCAACAAAGTGGGCACTCTACAATACAATCTTCATCTCAACAAAACGGGCACTCTACAATACAATCTTCATCTCAACAAAACGGGCACTCTACAATACAATCTTCATCTCAACAAAACGGGCACTCTACAATACAATCTTCATCTCAACAAAACGGGCACTCTACAATACAATCTTCATCTCAACAAAACGGGCACTCTACAATACAACCTTCATCTCAACAAAACAGGCACTCTACAATACAATCTTCATCTCAACAAAATGGGCACTCTACAATACAATCTTCATCTCAACAAAACAGGCACTCTACAATACAATCTTCATCTCAACAAAACGGGCACTCTAAAATACAATCTTCATCTCAACAAAGTGGACACTCTACAATACAATCTTCATCCCAACAAAACGGGCACTCTACAATAGAATCTTCATCCCAACAAAACGGGCACTCTGCAATACAATCTTCATCTCAACAAAACGGGCACTCTACTATACAATCTTCATCCCAACAAAACGGGCACTCTACAATACAATCTTCATCCCAACAAAACGGGCACTCTACAATACAATCTTCATCCCAACAAAACAGACACTCTACAATACAATCTTCATCCCAACAAAACAGACACTCTACAATGCAATCTTCATCCCAACAAAACAGACACTCTACAATACAATCTTCATCCCAACAAAACAGACACTCTACAATACAATCTTCATCCCAACAAAACAGACACTCTACAATACAATCTTCATCCCAACAAAACAGACACTCTACAATACAATCTTCATCCCAACAAAACAGACACTCTACAATACAATCTTCATCCCAACAAAACAGACACTCTACAATACAATCTTCATCCCAACAAAACAGACACTCTACAATACAATCTTCATCCCAACAAAACAGACACTCTACAATACAATCTTCATCCCAACAAAACAGACACTCTACAATACAATCTTCATCCCAACAAAACAGACACTCTACAATACAATCTTCATCCCAACAAAACAGACACTCTACAATACAATCTTCATCCCAACAAAACACTCTACAATACAATCTTCATCCCAACAAAACAAACACTCTACAATACAATCTTCATCCCAACAAAACAAACACTCTACAATACAATCTTCATCCCATCAAAACACTCTACAATACAATCTTCATCCCAACAAAACAAACACTCTACAATACAATCTTCATCCCAACAAAACACTCTACAATACAATCTTCATCCCAACAAAACAAACACTATACATAACAATCTTCATCCCAACAAAACAGACACTCTACAATACAATCTTCATCCCAACAAAACACTCTACAATACAATCTTCATCCCAACGTTGTGGCAGTCTATTGTTATTACAACCGTCATGGCTGAATCTCTAGGTAACTATTGTGTGTATATATCACGCCATCTATTGTTATTACAACCGTCATGGCTGAATCTCTAGGTAACCATTGTGTGTATATATCGCGCCATCTATTGTTATTACAACCGTCATGGCTGAATCTCTAGGTAACTATTGTGTGTATATATCGCGCCATCTATTGTTATTACAACCGTCATGGTTGAATCTCTAGGTAACTATTGTGTGTATATATCGCGCCATCTGTTGTTATTACAACCGTCATGGCTGAATCTCTAGGTAACTATTGTGTGTATATATCGCGCCATCTGTTGTTATTACAACCGTCATGGCTGAATCTCTAGGTAACTATTGTGTGTATATATCGCGCCATCTATTGTTATTACAACCGTCATGGCTGAATCTCTAGGTAACTATTGTGTGTATATATCGCGCCATCTATTGTTATTACAACCGTCATGGCTGAATCTCTAGGTAACTATTGTGTGTATATATCACGCCATCTATTGTTATTACAACCGTCATGGCTGAATCTCTAGGTAACTATTGTGTATATATCGCGCCATCTATTGTTATTACAACCGTCATGGCTGAATCTCTAGGTAACTATTGTGTGTATATATCGCGCCATCTATTGTTATTACAACCGCCATAGTTGAATCTCTAGGTAACTATTGTGTGTATATATCGCGCCATCTATTGTTATTACAACCGTCATGGCTGAATCTCTAGGTAACTATTGTGTGTATATATCGCGCCATCTATTGTTATTACAACCGTCATGGCTGAATCTCTAGGTAACTATTGAGTGTATATATCGCGCCATCTATTGTTATTACAACCGTCATGGCTGAATCTCTAGGTAACTATTGTGTGTATATATCACGCCATCTATTGTTATTACAAACGTCATGGCTGAATCTCTAGGTAACTATTGTGTGTATATATCGCGCCATCTATTGTTATTACAACCGTCATGGTTGAATCTCTAGGTAACTATTGTGTGTATATATCGCGCCATCTATTGTTATTACAACCGCCATGGTTGAATCTCTAGGTAACTATTGTGTGTATATATCGCGCCATCTATTTGCAAAAAAAACAATCTTTGTCATTAAAGTACTGGGCCGAGGGTGGGGGGCTACGGGAAGAGATGTCGAAGCGAGGGGCACGGTATAAAAAAGGAGAGAAACAGTGCGTCAGACGAATGGCAGGAAACAGCCTGAGAGATAAGATCACAAAGGAAGAACTGAGAAACATGCTAGGAATAATTCCTGCCTTATGGAACATGAAGAAACAGATTAAATGGTTTGGCCACGTGACAAGGCAGAAAGATCAAAACACAACACAGTGAGCCTTCAAATAAACGTTAAGAGAAAAACATACCCAAGGGCCGACCACGGAAAAAGATAGATTGATGGGATATTAGAAACACTAGGAAACCTCACAGCTGCAGAGACCAACAGAAGAGCAAAAGATCGAAAATTATATCTCTCCTCGACGCTGAAAGTTAAATGAGGAAGGAAAAAAATTACATTTCGAGAACTACAGCTCTGTGGCAGTTAGAAAATAAGATTAAGTGACAAAGCAATGAATAAATGAATAACTCTTGTCACAGTTGCTCGCGTCGAGAAAACAGAGCAAGAGAGTGTGTAAAAGCGAGAGAATGTGGAAGACGGATCGACAAAACCGACTTCTGTGATGCAACATAGGCACCAATCACCGTGACGGGAGGTGAAGGAAACAGCCGTTGACAAGGAGACGTGAGCGACTCACACAGTACACCCCCTCCCACCGATTTCAGTGACTTACATAAGACCATGAGCTGAACCATACAACGAGATTCCACAAAGTGAAAGGGTAGACTCTACCCCCATCGCTATCTTGTCGTAAATTGTTTACACTTTTTGTTTGTCAACAAGGCTGGATTTACACATCAAGAAATGTAAGTACAAAAACAAAGAATTCTGTCAAATTCTATTCTCTTTTCGTTCAATTCGGTTTCTGCATGTTTATTCTATAAATACACCATCACATGATATGATATGAATGTTACATCATGATCACATCGCTGCATTTAGCCGACCTTTTGTGAAAATGTGTTCGCTTGCAGTGTATTAAGTTTCCGTTGTAAACACACGATTATCACAGCAATGGGTTCCGCTATTCCGATATTATATGCGTAGGTGATAGCTTAACAAAGCGTGACCATAATGGCAGCGATGAACCGCGACCGTGAATTGATTAATTTTTAAAGATGGCGTTATTCACAAACCAACGGTAAAAGTCATTACACGCACCATTCTTTTGTTAATGGTGAGTTTGTAAGATTTCTTTGTCAAAAAGATCATTATTTATTTCTTGCAATGTAACTCAGAGATGGTTTGGTTAACATCGTCATATTACCTCAAGCAATGATGTACAATATAACATAGCATCATCTTTGTGGTTTGTCAAGATAAATTTGAATTTCGGAATTTCAAAGTAGCAAACCACATTTCTCTCTAGAATGCCTGAGCTGTGTGTTAAAATTGGCACTGCCAGGAGGACAGTACCACATTAGCACTACTAGGAGGAGAGTGCCACATTCTGGACAAACGAGAGGAATTGTCAACCAACACTTAACTGATACAGTAGATGTAGATGAACATTTTGAGAAGATCGGAGCACATATGTCCAGTGCAATAATGCTAATCCTAGGATAGTAACAGATAAGATCCATAAATTGTACAATTTGTTCCATTTCTTTTGAAGGATTAGAAAACTTATACTTGTAAAACTAGAAGATCTACGAGAAGGCTTCAATAGATTTACAAAGATTATGCACCCAATACAACATCAACACAACAGAAGGCATGAATATCGCAAAAGAAAAACAGAACATCAACATAACTATAGAAGGCAGACGGCTAAAACATGTAGAGGAATTTAAATGCCTAGGAAGTCTAATGACAAACGATAATTCTCAAACAGCAGAGATAGAATCAAGATGCAACAAAGCTTGTCAAATCATCGGACAGTTATCACCACTATTGTCCAACAAGGAAATAACTCTGGAGCACACTACAATACAATCTTCATCCCAACGTTGTGCTACCAATGCCAGACCTGGGCCCTAGATGCAAGAACAATAAGAAAAAATAACCTCTACAGAGATGAAATGTGTTAGACGAATGACAGGAAACAGTCTGAGAGATAAGATCAGAAATGAAGAACTGAGGAAAAAAAAGGCTAGGAATAGCCCCCGCCATAGAATACATAAAGAAACAACAGATAAAATGGTTTGGCAACGTGACAAGGCAGATGGATCAATACACAACACAAGGAGCCTTCAATAAACGTTGCGAGAACATCAGACCAAAGGGTCGACCACGAAAAAGATGGATCGATGGAATATTAGAAACAATAGGAAACATAACAGCAGCAGAAACGAACAGAAAATCAAAAGATTACAAATGATACCTCCCCTTGACACTGAAAGGCAGTCGAGGAAGAAAAAAAATAATAACAATAATATAATTATTATTGTTATCCCAACCAAACAGGCAGATAATATAATTATTATTGTTATCATTCGTTCATTTATTTGTGGACTGATTAGCGCATTCTCTTACACAAGTCTCTCTCAAGAAACAATTGTTTTCTGTGATTCTTCTCAAATTTTCCGTGATCTTCAATCAGATTTTTTTTTTTATTTGGATCTCTCTTTTTGTAAGAAAATAGTTTTACGAGACAAGCGAGTCTCTCCTACCAAAATCTGTGAGTTTTTCCTTCAATCCACGCTGGTGGAGCATTTTATCCGTGGCGGACTTTCCTTAAAAAAGAAAGAATTGGTTGTTCATTAAACTACAGTAGGACTTTACTTTGTACAGTTCATTCCAACAATAAAATAGTTGAACTGAAAATTCTGTACTCACGATACATGGTGCACTCGCTTGCACTGAGTGGCAGCACAGGATGTATGACTTCGAATAAAGACTTGAAAGTTTTCACTTGCATCCCAGTAGACAATAGATAGCTTTGTTCTGTGTGCACTGACGTGCTAACACTGGCGAGTATATTCCCCTCTCCAGCCCTGACTTTTTCTTGTTGCGGCTTAACAAAATATTTGATTCGATCACAATAGGGACCCCCTTCCAACAATACAGCAGGGACCCCCCTTCCAACAATACAGCAGGGACCCCCCTTTCAACAATACAGCAGGGACCCCCCTTCCAACAATACAGCAGGGACCCCCTTCCAACAATACAGCAGGGATCCCCTACCAACAATACAGCAGGGACCCCCTTCCAACAATACAGCAGGGACCCCCCTTTCAACAATACAGCAGGGACCCCCTACCAACAATACAGCAGGGACCCCCTACCAACAATACAGCAGGGACACCTTACCAACAATACAGCAGGGACACCTTACCAATAATACAGCATGGACCTCTTACCAACAATACAGCAGGGACCCCCCTTTCAATAATACAGCATGTATTACGTGGTAACTATAACACATAGAGATAAACACAGAAATCAAACAGAAAAAAAGATGAAATAAAATGCCGGGCCTCGAGTATAGCTCCAGACAACAAATAAAATGAACATGAAATGGTATTGAGCAGCTATACTAACAGAAAGGCAAGACAAACTATAACGTTTTGGCTAAAGCTCTCATTATAAAATTTACAATCATAAATATTTATTTTTTAATATGAGGTAGGACTTCTTATATAAATGTAAAGGGGCGATAAACGAGCCGGCTAGATAATTTGAAAACGAAAATAAACGACTCCTGGAAGTCATGCTGCCAGGGTCACCTGTTGGAGATTCCCAGTCATATAGTCTGCTGGACCTACAAGTCCCGTCAGGAAATAACGGTTGTTAACTGAGATAGTGTGGTAAATATGAAGAGGGTCTTTTAGATCCCGTAGGAGCTGAAAGGGTATAAAGAGGATATGGGGGTAAAGGAAGTCTAATAGCAATTGCTTTTGGTAATGACGTGTTTAGTGTGTTCAGTGTACGAACTCTCAGCATCCTGGGTTGGACTGGCCAGTCTCCTGCCTTGCTGACTTCCCTTCTCAGAAAATATCTCTCGAGCCAAGAGGTTCAGGGGACATCGAGAACCTGTAGGATCGGTAAGAGGTGTCTGGACGAACCTCGAACCTTCGGGTCAGCAGGTCGTAGCTCAAACCACAACACAACCCGGCGCGCATATTAAGGGGGTAAGTAAAAATTAAAGTACCCCCGTCACGCCAAGTGGCGTATAGAAAATATGGTGTTAGTGACCATACATTTTACAGACCTTCAGCACAAGATTTTTGGGGTAATGTGGTCGGTATTACGCCCGGGCTGCTTTACTTTCCCAGAAAAATCCAGTACCCATTTAAAGTTGGGTGAACCCGGAAGCCGTCGTTTGGGATCGAACCCTATATCTTGTCCTTTGTAGTCCAGTTCACTAACCACTGAGCTATCGCGGCTCCCATATTAAGGGGTAGTATCAGAAATATGTTGAGATAGTGTCATAATCATGTTGAGAGAGTATCATAAGTATGTTGAGATAGTATCATAATCATGTTGAGAGAGTATCATAAGTATGTTGAGATAGTATCATAATCATGTTGAGAGAGTATCATAAGTATGTTGAGATACTATCATAATCATGTTGAGAGAGTATCATAAGTATGTTGAGATAGTGTCATAATCATGTTGAGAGAGTATCATAAGTATGTTGAAATAGTATCATAATCATGTTGAGAGAGTATCATATGGATGTTGAGATACTATCATAATCATGTTGAGAGAGTATCATAAGTATGCTGAGATAGTATCATAATCATGTTGAGAGAGTATCATAAGTATGTTGAGATAGTGTCATAATCATGTTGAGAGAGTATCATAAGTATGTTGAGATATTATCATAAGTATGTTGAGATATTATCATAAGTATGTTGAGATAGTATCATAAGTATGTTGAGATATTATCATAAGTATGTTGAGATATTATCATAAGTATGTTGAGATATTATCATAAGTATGTTGAGATATTATCATAAGTATGTTGAGATATTATCATAAGTATCTTGAGATAGTATCATAAGTATGTTGAGATATTATCATAAGTATGTTGAGATATTATCATAAGTATGTTGAGATAGTATCATAAGTATGTTGAGATATTATCATAGGTATGTTGAGATAGTATCATAAGTATGTTGAGATATTATCATAAGTATGTTGAGATAGTATCATAAGTATGTTGAGATATTATCATAGGTATGTTGAGATAGTATCATAAGTATGTTGAGATATTATCATAAGTATGTTGAGATATTATCATAATCATGTTGAGATAGTATCATAAGTATGTTGAGATATTATCATAATCATGTTGAGATATTATCATAAGTATGTTGAGATAGTATCATAAGTATGTTGAGATATTATCATAAGTATGTTGAGATATTATCATAAGTATGTTGAGATAGTATCATAAGTATGTTGAGATATTATCATAAGTATGTTGAGATAGTATCATAAGTATGTTGAGATATTATCATAAGTATGTTGAGATATCATAAGTATGTTGAGATAGTATCATCAGTATGTTGAGATATTATCATAAGTATGTTGAGATATTATCATAAGTATGTTGAGATAGTATCATCAGTATGTTGAGAAGTATGTCCAGTACATTGTGACCCGTCCCCATCCATGGTATTCCGAACACTCTTCTCTTAGACCACTTTTATTATGCCTCCATCGATCTTCTTGTCAGTTGTTTGATTATCCACTATTTTCTTCCACATGTCAAGACTGGATCTACATAATAAATAACTTCAATCATCACGTACCATACCAGCTGGCGTAAGCGATCATGTCTTTCTTCAACTCTCTGTCCATGTACATCGTATCAGTTCTGTTGTTGACTGTTTACCGTTACCGAGCAGTCGTCTCTCTTCATTCTCATCCACGATCTCTCTTTCCCTTTTTTTTGCCAGTTGTAACCAAGTATTGTATCACTACTATTGTCCAATCATTGGACAGCTATCACCACTACTATCCAATCATTGGACAGCTGTCACCACTATTGTCCAATCATTGGACAGCTATCACCACTATTGTCCAACAAGGAGATAACTCTGGAGGCAAAACGGGCACTCTACAATACAATCTTCATTCCAACGTTGTGCTACCAATGCCAGACCTGGACCCTAGATGCAAGAACAATAAGAAAAATAACCTCTACAGAGATGAAATGTGTTAGACGAATGACAGTAAACAGTCTGAGAGATAAGATTAGAAATGAAGAAGTGAGAAAAAAGCTAGGAATAACCCCCACCATAGAATATATAAAGAAACAACAGATAAAATGGTTTGGACACGTGACAAGGCAGAGTAATCAAAGCACAACACAACGAGCCTTCAACAAACGTTGCGAGAACACCAGACCCAAGGGTCGACCACGAAAAAGATGGGTCGATGGAATATTAGAAACACTAGGAAACATAACAGCAGCAGAGGCGAACAGAAGAGCAAAAGATGGATCGATGGAATATTAGAAACACTAGGAAACATAACAGCAGCAGAGGCGAACAGAAGAGCAAAAGATGGATCGATGGAATATTAGAAACACTAGGAAACATAACAACAGCAGAGGCGAACAGAAGAACAAAAGACGGCAAATAATATCTCCCCTCGACGCTGAAAGTCAAATAAGGAAGGAAAGCAGAAAAAGAACGAGTATTTCAACTTCCCTCTTTTCATGATATGCCTCCAAAACTGTTGATTGTTTCTTTCTGTTGTTGTTTTTGAGAGAGTTTTTTTTTTTTTTTATTGTTTTATGAAGACAATCGAGCTGACAACAGCCTGACTGGAACAGCAGCTTGGGCGTGCGATAGACCAGGCTGACATTGTGGATGCAGTTAGGGAAGTAGCGCGAGGCAATGACGCATTTAATGATCACGAATTTACAACCAGGTGCAGACTGAACAAACATCAGGTAAAAACTGGGCATGCCAGCGTTGCGGGGCAGGCGACACAGACAAGCAACAAATCAACACACAATTGGAGTCGTTATTCTCCACTGTCAAGAGTACACATGCTTGAATCACATCGCCATTGATAGCAAATTATGTGTTTTTTTGTGTTCGCCAGCTTTGATCTCTGACGAGGTCCCTAGAGACTAGGAACTGAATTTTGCGTGTTAATCCGTTTTTTCCCTAGCAGCCGCGTGCACAGGGGTCCCTCGCCGCACAGGCAGATAACTACGTCTTCGGAGGTACTTATATTTATTTTCCGCCCATGAGTGAGTAATTGACGTTTCAAGCCGGGCCTCGCTGCTGAGACCAGTGGTGGTTGTCGCAGAGAGAAATCATAAATAAAAATCCCAACTGGTGCAGCCGGGATTTGAACCCACAACCTCTCTGCCTAGAGGCCGGCGTCTTGATTCGAGACCAACCTGTCCCCCATTGATAGCAATTATTTTAGGTTGCTTAGTTGGCCGTGTACTGTAATGCATAGTCCTTCATGGCAAAGCGCTGTGTCAAGGAGCACAGGACCGACCCTGCTTCGTCCTGTCTATAGTTTTGTTTTCATTGTTTGCTATTTGTTGATTATTTGCCGAGTGTTTGAAACCTCTTCCCTTGTAATGATTCGGTGATCTGTGGCCGTTGTAACATTTCCTTTCAGAATCATTTATTATTGTTTGTCTTCTGTTGTTAGTCATAGCACAGTGAAGGGCATACTGGGGAGACGATGTCAGCACATTATGTACGTGTTCCATGTACCGTGAGGTCTAAACTAAACTAAGCTAAACTATACTAAACTAAACTAAACTAAACTGAGCTAAACTAAACTGAGCTGAGCTGAGCTGAGCTGAGCTAAACTAAACTAAACTAAACTAAACTGAGCTGAGCTGAGCTGAGCTGAGCTAAACTAAATTAAACTAAACTAAACTAAACTAAACTAAACTAAACTAAACTAAACTAAACTGAGCTGAGCTGAGCAGAGCTATACTATACTATACTAAACTAAACTAAACCAAACTAGGCTAAACTAAACTGAGCTGAGCTAAACTAAACTAAACTAACTAGGCCAAGCAAAGCTAAACTAAACTAGGCTAAACTAAGCTAAGCTAAACTAAACTAAACTAAGGATAAGCTTAGCTCAACTAAACTGAGCTAAACTAAGCTAAGCTTAGCTCAACTAAACTAAGCTAAACTAAACTAAACTAAGGATAAGCTTAGCTCAACTAAACTGAGCTAAACTAGCTTAAACTAAACTAAACTAAATTAAACTAAACTAAACTACACCAAGCTAAGCTTAGCTCAACTAAATTAGGCTAAACTAAACTAAACTAAACTAAACTAAGCTAAGCTTGGCTTAATCAAACTATACTAAACTAAACTAAATTAAACTAACTTAAACTAAACTAAACTAAACTAAAACTAAACAGAACTAAACTAAACTAAACTAAACTAAACTAAACTAAACTAAACTAAACTAAACTAAACTAAACTAAACTAAACTAAACTAAACTAAACTAAACTAAATTATTAATATAATACATAAAGAAAATAACTTTTTCTAACACACATTTTCACTCTTAGAATACGTTATTAGTATATGTCATCGGTATATGTCATCGGTATATGTCACCGGTATACGTCATCAGTATATGTCATCAGCATACGTTATCAGCATAAGTCGAGTTGTATATTTTATGACCATAGCCGTCTGTATATTACAAAGGCCCGCGACAGAAAATAAAACCTTTATCTACCAACTAGCGTTACATTATCAGCAGTTATAGAAGCTATAGACAGCTGACCCCACTCGACCACAACCCCTCTCCCCCCTTTTCCCTTTTGTACGCAAAAGCTGTAAGCGTCACGCTAGTTGGAATTATTCCGGTAATCTCCTGTCAGACCGTAGGCCTTTGTAAATCTGTAGATGGCTGTGTTGATGACCACACTCCGATGTTCCGGGAAGGGGTGTGACTGTAATCTCCCAACAAATATTGAATCAATCTGTGATAGCACACACTCTTGACTCACAATTTGAACTTCATTAAAACCACCCTCGATTTGTTTCCATGGTCTTATAGTTGTCTTATGTTCAGTTGTCTTATGTTCAGTTGTCTTATGTTCAGTTGTCTTATGTTCAGTTGTCTTATGTTCAGTTGTCTTATGTTCAGTTGTTTATGTTCAGTTGTCTTATGTTAAGTTGTCTTATGTTAAGTTGTCTTATGTTAAGTTGTCTTATGTTCTTACGTATACTTCCTTATGTTGCCTTTATGCCTTATGTTAAGTTGTCTTATGTTCTTACGTATACTACCTTACGCTGCCTTTATGCTTATGATAAGTTGTCTTATGTTCTTACGCATACTTCCTTATGCTGCCTTTATGCCTTATGATAAGTTGTCTTATGTTCTTACGCATACTTCCTTATGCTGCCTTTATGCCTTATGTTACTTGTCTTATGTTCTTACGTATACTTCCTTATGCTGCTTTTATGCCTTATGTTAAGTTGTCTTATGTTCTTACGTATACTTCCTTATGCTGCCTTTATGCCGTATGTGAAGCTGCCTTATGCTGTTATGACTTCCGGTCAATATGGTGGATAGGCGACAGGAACCGCTGAGGCTCAGTCTTTAAGGTGTTCCTTGTTGCAGTTTGATCATATTCCAAGTCCGGCTTGCTGCTGGAGCTACTGAGTTTAGTCCCATGTGCACACCGGGAGCTGCGCTTTTCATCCGGATGGTGTTTCTATATTCAGATTGCTGACAATGAGTGATGATATTGTACGACGAAGGACAGTTCAGATGTGCGTTCACTTTGGTGCTGATACGCCTTATGTCTTTTGACGTGTGCTGTTTGCTATGATGGGGACTGTAGCTGTCTTTCTTTGTTTGGATACTCGATGAGATGTTAATTCGGATGATTCCACTGGCACGGGTAGTTGATCAAATTATGGATTTTCATTCGTTTGTATTAATAACGGGGCCTTTTAATAACTATAACTATGGCTGTTTTCTGTTGCCTGCATATGTTCTTTATAATTGGTAAATCTTTACCGTCAACACATACGATTGCAGCTTTGTATTCATTAATCAGGCAATACTCATCAATGACAATGAGTAATATATGTCGTACCGTGGTCGTTTATGTTGCTCTCATAATGTGTGTTCATTCAAGCGGACATGAATAATACACATATGAAGAGCAGACAAAACGCTGACTAAATGTTAGCACGTCATAATGTTGGGAGGTTTGCAATCTGTTCCTTTGGGGAACACACACACGATAAACCTTTCACTCTTTATTCTTTGCGTTCTTTTGTAGTTGAACGATATATAGATATTTGTAAATCATCTCTGAATGACTTCTCCATCTGTGACAATAACTGGGAACATCTGGCAAGTGATCGCACATCATGGAGAGTATTATAAGGAACGTTATAACATCATTTGAGACTGTGCTATATATATATATATATATATATAAGGCAAAACATAGAAGAGAAAAGACTCATGAAAAAGGATGGAAAACCCTGTGGACCAGTGAGCCTGACCTGTTCATTATGTGACCGCGTGTGTTTGTCAAACATTGGTAGAATTAGCCACGAGAGAAGCTGTGTGACAAAAATAAAACCTCAAAAAAATACACAATAGCCTCCACTAGACCGTCTGACAAGACGAAAAGGGCCATAGTCTACTATTGTAGTTACTCTATTTGTGTCACTTGCAGTCTTCTTCGCTATATGCTGAAACATGAATTCTCAGCTGCGAACGGAGAAGTCTGGCTTCATATAAGATGTGATGGTCGGTTGTTTAGTCTTGCAAGACTGGAGGCAACGTCCACAATCAGACATATCACCATTAGAGACCTGTTAGTTGCTGACGACACTGCACTGTCATTCAAAGTCAAGAATAACTGTGTTCACATGCCTGCAGAGACTTCAGTCTAACAATAAGTTTGTAGAAAACTAATATACTCGGTCAGGACGTCAAAGCAGCAGCTGCCATCTTTATCAACAACCACAAATTTGATGACGTGCAGCGGTATAGCTACCTGGGCGTCTATCATCAACGAGAAACTATCTTTAGATACTGAAATTGACACCCGCATTGGTAATTGACAGCTGCTGCCACCTTCGCCCGTCTTTCTAGTCGCGTTTGGCAAAACAGTAAATTGACAACTATAACAAGGGCCGCAGTTTACAACGCCTGCATCATCAGTATCCTTTTGCATGGCAGCGAATCATGGACATAATCTTATGCAGAGCAAGAGAGAAGGCTAAATGCATTACATTTTAGATGTTATCGCCGTATTATTGATATCACCTGGAAAGATAAGTGGTAAGCTTGGGGGTCTTCACTCACACAGACCTCCCGAACATCTACACGCTGTTCAAACAACGTAGGATACACTGGCTTGACGACTAACACAGTAAGAAAGCTGGCCGCATACCAAAAGATATACTTTAAGGACAACTAGCAGATGGCAAAAGAACTAGAGGACGCAAACTTCGATTTATAGATGTGTGTAAACGTGACATGAAGACTCTGAACATAAACCCTGCAGCCTGGGAATTGTTGTCCCTGTTGTCGAGTTCAAGGTCTCCTTGATGTGTTGAAACCACCCTCTTCTTGGTCTGCACCTGGTGCCTCGCCTAGGAACCATGCCCTCCATTATTAAATTCTCTAGCAGGGAAAGAAATGTCAAAAGTCTGGCGTCAGATTCAAGCATAGCAACAGTGGAGGAAGTTGAAATGTCAAAAGTCTGGCATCAGATCCACGCACAGCAACAGTGGAGGAAGTTGTAATGTCAAAAGTCTGGCATCAGATCCAAGCACAGCAACAGTGGAGGAAGTTGTAATGTCAAAAGTCTGGCATCAGATCCAAGCATAGCAACAGTGGAGGAAGTTGTAATGTCAAAAGTCTGGCATCAGATCCAAGCACAGCAACAGTGGAGGAAGTTGTAATGTCAAAAGTCTGGCATCAGATCCAAGCTTAGCAACAGTGGAGGAAGTTGTAATTTCAAAAGCTGAAGACAAAAGACGCAGGAGAAAGGAGATGAGGCCAAGCACCATAAATACATCGTGTTCATTCTGCGGTCGGGCCTGTCTATCAAATATTGGCAGATTCAGCCACGAGAGAAGCTGCTCAGTAAAACAACATAATAGAGCAACACTATTAGCAACACTTACTCCAATATTAAGTCAGTCCTTTTATATGGCTGTGAAACATGGAGAACAACAAAAATAACAATCATGAAGATACAAACCTTCATTAGTAGATGCTTACGCAGAATAAAAGGATGGAAATGGCAGGACAAAATCACTAACATAGAATTATGGAAATGTACCAGTCAAACACCAGTGGATAAAGAGATACAGTGAAGACGATGGCGCTGGGTAGGGCACACACTACGGAAACCAACTGAGAGTATTACACAACAGGCCCTTTTTTGGAATCCCCAGGGGAAAAAAGACAAAGAGGTCTTACCAAGGAAGACAGATCGAAGCAGAGATGAAGATGATGGGGAAGACATGGAATGATCTTAAAAGAATGGCAAGAAACAGAACGACTTGGAAAGTGTTTGTTGAAGACCTATGCTCCACAGGGAGCTGAAAGTGTTTGTTGAAGACCTATGCTCCACGGAGAGCTGAAAGTGTTTGTTGAAGACCTATGCTCCACAGAGAGCTGAAAGTATTTGTTGAAGACCTATGCTCCACAGAGAGCTGAAAGTGTTTGTTGAAGACCTATGCTCCACAGAGAGCTGAAAGTGTTTGTTGAAGACCTATGCTCCACAGAGAGCTGAAAGTGTTTGTTGAAGACCTATGCTCCACAGAGAGCTGAAAGTGTTTGTTGAAGACCTATGCTCCACAGAGAGCTGAAAGTATTTGTTGAAGACCTATGCTCCACAGAGAGCTGAAAGTGCTTGTTGAAGACCTATGCTCCACGGAGAGCTGAAAGTGTTTGTTGAAGACCTATGCTCCACAGAGAGCTGAAAGTGTTTGTTGAAGACCAATGCTCCACAGGGAGCTGAATGTGTTTGTTGAAGACCTATGCTCCACAGAGAGCTGAAAGTGCTTGTTGAAGACCTATGCTCCACAGAGAGCTGAAAGGGAAAAGAAGAATAGCAACACTAATATTTGATTAAACTACTGGCTTGTGACGATTGCTTGCTACAATCCGTCTGTCAAGACTAAATATACCATATGTAGTTTTTCTGTCATTTTGCCTATCCCAGGCTCTCTCCCTCTTGTCTCTGTGTTTATCTTGGCACCTGCATCGCTATGGTCTTCATCCTGTAACTATGGCAACAATGCTAGTGTTTCAAACTATTCTGTGCGTGGTGATTACTTCCGGCAGGATGGCGGGATTGAGTTAGCTGTTTAAGATTCAGCAAATGATTTGTTCATGTTGACGTCACGAGCTTCATGCCTGCTTCATGACGTCATGAATATCTTACTAATTAATATGAAGTGACCAAAGGACAGCAGCTCAGATTGTTGATAGTGATGTTATTTCTTGAAACCTATGGCGATGACTAGCATGCGCGGTGTGTTCCCTCCCTCCTTGTCCCCTTCCCTGCCCCCCCCCCCCCCCTGACATCTAATACCTCACCTTGCTAAACACACGACCGCCAGTTAATTACGCCCGAAGTGGGAAACCCATTTTGGGAATTTGTTTCTCATCATTCTAGCCCACAACGATTTGTCAGTTACAGCAGCTTACAGCTTACATGCTGGAGGGAGAATTGACAAAACAATAGAAAAAGTGGTATGGTAAAAGCTTTACGGGATTAGTAGACGACACACCTTTGAACGGACAACGATCCACCGCCCACAGTTAAGTAAACAAGTGAATACAATTTTGTCCGATTTATTTTGGTGTTTAACAAGGATATAAAAAGACATAAAACCGTGGGATCGCCATGTTGTTGACGGTGCTTACTGCAGGGACTGTTACGGTCTACCATCCCCTATCGTCACATGATCAAACACAACACAGAAAGACATGGCCATCCCCTATCGTCACATGATCGAACACAACACAGAAAGACATGGCCATCCCTATCGTCACATGATCGAACACAACACAGAAGGACATGGCCATCCCCTATCGTCACATGATCGAACACAACACAGAAAGACATGGCCATCCCCTATCGTTACATGATCAAACACAACACAGAAGGACATGGCCATCCCCTATCGTCACATGATCCAACACAACACAGAAAGACATGGCTATCCCCTATCGTCACATGATCCAACACAACACAGAAAGACATGGCTATCCCCTATCGTTACATGATCCAACACAACACAGAAAGACATGGCCATCCCCTATCGTCACATGATCCAACACAACACAGAAAGACATGGCTATCCCCTATCGTCACATGATCCAACACAACACAGAAAGACATGGCTATCCCCTATCGTTACATGATCAAACACAACACAGAAGGACATGGCCATCCCCTATCGTCACATGATCAAACACAACACAGAAAGACGTGGCCATCCCCTATCGTTACATGATCAAACACAACACAGAAAGACATGGCCATCCCCTATCGTCACATGATCAAACACAACACAGAAAGACATGGCCATCCCCTATCGTCACATGATCAAACACAACACAGAAGGACATGGCCATCCCCTATCGTCACATGATCGAACAACACAGAAAGACATGGCTATCCCCTATCGTCACATGATCGAACACAACACAGAAAGACATGGCCATCCCCTATCGTCACATGATCGAACACAACACAGAAGGACATGGCCATCCCCTATCGTCACATGATCGAACATAACACAGAAAGACATGGCCATCCCCTATCGTCACATGATCGAACACAACACAGAAAGACATGGCCATCCTCTATCGTCACATGATCGAACACAACGCAGAAAGACATGGCCATCCCCTATCGTCACATGATCGAACACAACACAGAAAGACATGGCCATCCCCTATCGTCACATGATCGAACACAACACAGAAAGACATGGCCATCCCCTATCGTCACATGATCGAACACAACACAGAAAGACATGGCCATCCCCTATCGTCACATGATCGAACACAACACAGAAAGACATGGCCATCCCCTATCGTCACATGATCGAACACAACACAGAATGACGTGGACATCCCCTATCGTCACATGATCGAACACAACACAGAATGACGTAGTTAATCTTATAAGATCACAGTGACGTCAACCAATCAGGAATGTTTTGGAAAATACACGCTGACTTTTCTCCAGCCTTGCCACGCCCCCTCTCGGAGGACAGATGGACACGTTAGCTCTAACAGACCAACCCCATGTTAAATGTGTTCTTGTCCTCTGTTTGAATGATGGACACGATAGCTCTAACAGACCAACCCCATGTTAAATGTGTTCTTGTCCTCTGTTTGAATGATGGACACGTTAGTTCTAACAGACCAACCCCATGTTAAATGTGTTCTTGTCCTCTGTTTGAATGATGGACACGTTAGCTCTAACAGACCAACCCCATGTTAAATGTGTTCTTGTCCTCTGTTTGAATGATGGACACGTTAGCTCTAACAGACCAACCCCATGTTAAATGTGTTCTTGTCCTCTGTTTGAATGATGGACACGTTAGCTCTAACAGACCAACCCCATGTTAAATGTGTTCTTGTCCTCTGTTTGAATGATGGACACGTTAGTTCTAACAGACCAACCCCATGTTAAATGTGTTCTTGTCCTCTGTTTGAATGATGGACACGTTAGCTCTAACAGACCAACCCCATGTTAAATGTGTTCTTGTCCTCTGTTTGAATGATGGACACGATAGCTCTAACAGACCAACCCCATGTTAAATGTGTTCTTGTCCTCTGTTTGAATGATGGACACGATAGCTCTAACAGACCAACCCCATGTTAAATGTGTTCTTGTCTTCGTTTTCCCTCTTGTCCTCTGTTTGAATGCTCCCCATGGATGTCAAAAGAAGAAAGCTCCTCAATCTTCGCACATATGACCTTCAGTGTAGGCACCTCGGTGGCGCGGAGTGATTGGGACGGTGTCTGTGACATGGGAATGATGCGAAATTCTCACCACTCAACGTACAAATGCCAAAGAGCTGTCTGGACTTGGAGAACACCATATAAGCTGAGATATTAGGGGAGGAGGAGAATTGACCTCAACCCAGCAACAGAAATTACTGCCAAGAGCGACCAGCTTACGGGCAGAGGGGACAAAGTGGTGATGCTGGTCTCACAGGTAGAGGGGACTGAGTGGTGATGTTGGTCTCACAGGTAGAGGGGACTGAGTGGTGATGCTGGTCTCACAGGTAGAGGGGAATGAGTGGTGATGTTGGTCTCGCAGGTAGAGGGGACTGAGTGGTGATGTTGGTCTCACAGGTAGAGGGGACTGAGTGGTGATGCTGGTCTCACAGGTAGAGGGGACTGAGTGGTGATGCTGGTCTCACAGGTAGAGGGGACTGAGTGGTGATGTTGGTCTCACAGGTAGAGGGGACTGAGTGGTGATGTTGGTCTCACAGGTAGAGGGGACTGAGTGGTGATGCTGGTCTCACAGGTAGAGGGGACTGCGTGGTGATGTTGGTCTCACAGGTAGAGGGGACTGAGTGGTGATGCTGGTCTCACAGGTAGAGGGGACTAAGTGGTGATGTTGGTCTCACAGGTAGTGGTGAGGGGTCTCACAGGTAGAGGGGACTGAGTGGTGATGTGGTCTCAATGGTAGAGGGGACTGAGTGGTGATGCTGGTCTCACAGGTAGAGGGGACTGAATGGTGATACTGGTCTCACAGGTAGAGGGGACTGAGTGGTGATACTGGTCTCACAGGTAGAGGGGACTGAGTGGTGATGCTGGTCTCACAAGTAGAGGGGACTGAGTGGTGATGTTGGTCTCACAGGTAGAGGGGACTGAGTGGTGATGCTGGTCTCACAGGTAGAGGGGACTAAGTGGTGATGCTGGTCTCACAGGTAGAGGGGACTGAGTGGTGATGTTGGTCTCACAGGTAGAGGGGACTGAGTGGTGATGCTGGTCTCACAGGTAGAGGGGACTGAGTGGTGATGTTGGTAGGTAGGGGACTGAGACAGGTGGTCTCACAGTGTAGAGGGTCTCACTACTGAGTGGTGATGTTGGTCTCACAGGTAGAGGGGACAGAGTGGTGATGTTGGTCTCACAGGTAGAGGGGACTGAGTGGTGATGTTGGTCTCACAGGTAGAGGGGACTGAGTGGTGATGCTGGTCTCACAGGTAGAGGGGACTGAGTGGTGATGTAGGTCTCACAGGTAGAGGGGACTGAGTGGTGATGTTGGTCTCACAGGTAGAGGGGACTGAGTGGTGATGTTGGTCTCAATGGTAGAGGGGACTGAGTGGTGATGTTGGTCTCACAAGTAGAGGGGACTGAGTGGTGATGTTGGTCTCACAGGTAGAGGGGACTGAGTGGTGATGTTGGTCTCACAGGTAGAGGGGACTGAGTGGTGATGTTGGTCTCACAAGTAGAGGGGACTGAGTGGTGATGTTGGTCTCACAAGTAGAGGGGACTGAGTGGTGATGTTGGTCTCACAGGTAGAGGGGACTGAGTGGTGATGTTGGTCTCACAGGTAGAGGGGACTGAGTGGTGATGTTGGTCTCACAGGTGGTGGGGACTGAGTGGTGATGCTGGTCTCACAGGTAGAGGGGACTGAGAGGTGATGCTGGTCTCACAGGTAGAGGGGACTGAGTGGTGATGTTGGTCTCACAGGTAGAGGGGACTGAGTGGTGATGTTGGTCTCACAGGTAGAGGGGACTGAGTGGTGATGTTGGTCTCACAGGTAGAGGGGACTGAGTGGTGATGCTGGTCTCACAGGTAGAGGGGACTGAGTGGTGATGCTGGTCTCACAGGTAGAGGGGACTGAAAGGTGATTCTGGTCTCACAGGTGGTGGGGACTGAGTGGTGATGCTGGTCTCACAGGTAGAGGGGACTGAGTGGTGATGTTGGTCTCACAGGTGTTGGGGACGAGGGGTGATGTTGGTCTCACAAGTAGAGGGGACTGAGAGTGGTGATGCTGGTCTCACAGGTAGAGGGGACTGAGTGGTGATGTTGGTCTCACAGGTAGAGGGGACTGAGTGGTGATGTTGGTCTCACAGGTAGAGGGGACTGAGTGGTGATGTTGGTCTCACAGGTAGAGGGGACTGAGTGGTGATGTTGGTCTCACAGGTAGAGGGGACTGAGTGGTGATGTTGGTCTCACAGGTAGAGGGGACTGAGTGGTGATGTTGGTCTCACAGGTAGAGGGGACTGCGTGGTGATGTTGGTCTCACAGGTAGAGGGGACTGAGAGGTGATGCTGGTCTCACAGGTAGAGGGGACTGAGTGGTGATGTTGGTCTCACAGGTGGTGGGGACGAGGGGTGATGTTGGTCTCACAAGTAGAGGGGACTGAGTGGTGATGCTGGTCTCACAGGTAGAGGGGACTGAGTGGTGATGCTGGTCTCACAGGTAGAGGGGACTGCGTGGTGATGTTGGTCTCACAGGTAGAGGGGACTGCGTGGTGATGTTGGTCTCACAGGTGGTGGGGACGAGGGGTGATGTTGGTCTCACAGGTAGAGGGGACTGAGTGGTGATGCTGGTCTCACAGGTAGAGGGGACTGAGTGGTGATGTTGGTCTCACAGGTAGAGGGGACTGAGTGGTGATGTTGGTCTCACAGGTAGAGGGGACTGAGTGGTGATGTTGGTCTCACAGGTAGAGGGGACTAAGTGGTGATGTTGGTCTCACAGGTATAGGGGACTGAGTGGTGATGCTGGTCTCACAGGTAGAGGGGACTAAGTGGTGATACTGGTCTCACAGGTAGAGGGGACTGAGTGGTGATACTGGTCTCACAGGTAGAAGGGACTGAGTGGTGATGCTGGTCTCACAAGTAGAGGGGACTGAGTGGTGATGTTGGTCTCACAGGTAGAGGGGACTGAGTGGTGATGCTGGTCTCACAGGTAGAGGGGACTAAGTGGTGATGCTGGTCTCACAGGTAGATGGGACTGAGTGGTGATGTTGGTCTCACAGGTAGAGGGGACTAAGTGGTGATGCTGGTCTCACAGGTAGAGGGGACTGAGTGGTAATGTTGGTCTCACAGGTAGAGGGGACTAAGTGGTGATGCTGGTCTCACAGGTAGAGGGGACTGAGTGGTGATGTTGGTCTCACAGGTAGAGGGGACTGAGTGGTGATGCTGGTCTCACAGGTAGAGGGGACTGAGTGGTGATGTAGGTCTCACAGGTAGAGGGGACTGAGTGGTGATGTTGGTCTCACAGGTAGAGGGGACTGAGTGGTGATGTTGGTCTCAATGGTAGAGGGGACTGAGTGGTGATGTTGGTCTCACAGGTAGAGGGGACTGCGTGGTGATGTTGGTCTCACAGGTAGAGGGGACTGAGTGGTGATGTTGGTCTCACAGGTAGAGGGGACTGAGTGGTGATGCTGGTCTCACAGGTAGAGGGGACTGAGTGGTGATGCTGGTCTCACAAGTAGAGGGGACTGAGTGGTGATGTAGGTCTCACAGGTAGAGGGGACTGAGTGGTGATGTTGGTCTCACAGGTAGAGGGGACTGAGTGGTGATGTTGGTCTCAATGGTAGAGGGGACTGAGTGGTGATGTTGGTCTCACAGGTAGAGGGGACTGAGTGGTGATGTTGGTCTCACAAGTAGAGGGGACTGAGTGGTGATGTTGGTCTCACAAGTAGAGGGGACTGAGTGGTGATGTTGGTCTCACAGGTAGAGGGGACTGCGTGGTGATGTTGGTCTCACAGGTAGAGGGGACTGAGTGGTGATGTTGGTCTCACAGGTAGAGGGGACTGAGTGGTGATGCTGGTCTCACAGGTAGAGGGGACTGAGTGGTGATGCTGGTCTCACAAGTAGAGGGGACTGAGTGGTGATGCTGGTCTCACAGGTGGTGGGGACTGAGTGGTGATGCTGGTCTCACAGGTAGAGGGGACTGAGAGGTGATGCTGGTCTCACAGGTAGAGGGGACTGAGTGGTGATGTTGGTCTCACAGGTAGAGGGGACTGAGTGGTGATGTTGGTCTCACAGGTAGAGGGGACTGAGTGGTGATGTTGGTCTCACAGGTAGAGGGGACTGAGTGGTGATGCTGGTCTCACAGGTAGAGGGGACTGAGTGGTGATGCTGGTCTCACAGGTAGAGGGGACTGAAAGGTGATGCTGGTCTCACAGGTGGTGGGGACTGAGTGGTGATGCTGGTCTCACAGGTAGAGGGGACTGAGTGGTGATGTTGGTCTCACAGGTGTTGGGGACGAGGGGTGATGTTGGTCTCACAAGTAGAGGGGACTGAGTGGTGGTGCTGGTCTCACAGGTAGAGGGAACTGAGTGGTGATGTTGGTCTCACAGGTAGAGGGGACTGAGTGGTGATGTTGGTCTCACAGGTAGAGGGGACTGAGTGGTGATGTTGGTCTCACAGGTAGAGGGGACTGAGTGGTGATGTTGGTCTCACAGGTAGAGGGGACTGAGTGGTCATGTTGGTCTCACAGGTAGAGGGGACTGAGTGGTGATGTTGGTCTCACAGGTAGAGGGGACTGCATGGTGATGTTGGTCTCACAGGTAGAGGGGACTGAGAGGTGATGCTGGTCTCACAGGTAGAGGGGACTGAGTGGTGATGTTGGTCTCACAGGTGGTGGGGACAAGGGGTGATGTTGGTCTCACAAGTAGAGGGGACTGAGTGGTGATGCTGGTCTCACAGGTAGAGGGGACTGCGTGGTGATGTTGGTCTCACAGGTAGAGGGGACTGAGTAGTGATGTTGGTCTCACAGGTGGTGGGGACGAGGGGTGATGTTGGTCTCACAGGTAGAGGGGACTGAGTGGTGATGCTGGTCTCACAGGTAGAGGGGACTGAGTGGTGATGTTGGTCTCACAGGTAGAGGGGACTGAGTGGTGATGTTGGTCTCACAGGTAGAGGGGACTGAGTGGTGATGTTGGTCTCACAGGTAGAGGGGACTAAGTGGTGATGTTGGTCTCACAGGTAGAGGGGACTGAGTGGTGATGTTGGTCTCACAGGTAGAGGGGACTGAGTGGTGATGTTGGTCTCACAGGTAGAGGGGACTGAGAGGTGATGCTGGTCTCACAAGTAGAGGGGACTGAGTGGTGATGCTGGTCTCACAGGTAGAGGGGACTGAGTGGTGATGTTGGTCTCACAGGTAGAGGGGACTGAGTGGTGATGCTGGTCTCACAAGTAGAGGGGACTGAGTGGTGATGCTGGTCTCACAGGTAGAGGGGACTGAGTGGTGATGCTGGTCTCACAGGTAGAGGGGACTTAGTGGTGATGCTGGTCTCACAGGTAGAGGGGACTAAGTGGTGATGCTGGTCTCACAGGTAGAGGGGACTGAGTGGTGATGCTGGTCTCACAGGTAGAGGGGACTAAGTGGTGATGTTGGTCTCACAGGTAGAGGAGACTAAGTGGTGATGTTGGTCTCACAGGTAGAGGGGACTGAGTGGTGATGTTGGTCTCACAGATAGAGGGGACTGAGTGGTGATGTTGGTCTCACAGGTAGAGGGGACTGAGTGGTGATGTTGGTCTCACAGGTAGAGGGGACTAAGTGGTGATGTTGGTCTCACAGGTAGAGGGGACTGAGTGGCGATGCTGGTCTCACAGGTAGAGGGGACTAAGTGGTGATGCTGGTCTCACAGGTAGAGGGGACTAAGTGGTGATGTTGGTCTCACAGGTAGAGGGGACTGAGTGGTGATGCTGGTCTCACATGTAGAGGGGACTGAGTGGTGATGTTGGTCTCACAGGTAGAGGGGACTGAGTGGTGATGCTGGTCTCACAGGTAGAGGGGACTGAGTGGCGATGTTGGTCTCACAGGTAGAGGGGACTGAGTGGTGATGTTGGTCTCAATGGTAGAGGGGACTGAGTGGTGATGTTGGTCTCACAGGTAGAGGGGACTGAGTGGTGATGCTGGTCTCACAGGTAGAGGGGACTGAGTGGTGATGCTGGTCTCACAGGTAGAGGGGACTGAGTGGTGATGCTGGTCTCACAGGTAGAGGGGACTGAGTGGTGATGCTGGTCTCACAGGTAGAGGGACTGAGTGGTGATGTTGGTCTCACAAGTAGAGGGGACTGAGTGGTGATGTTGGTCTCACAAGTAGAGGGGACTGAGTGGTGATGTTGGTCTCACAGGTAGAGGGGACTAAGTGGTGATTCTGGTATCACAGGTAGAGGGGACTGAGTGGTGATGCTGGTCTCACAGGTAGAGGGGACTGAGTGGTGATGTTGGTCTCACAGGTAGAGGGGACTGAGTGGTGATGCTGGTCTCACAGGTAGAGGGGACTGAGTGGTGATACTGGTCTCACAGGTAGAGGGGACTGAGTGGTGATGCTGGTCTCACAGGTAGAGGGGACTGAGTGGTGATGTTGGTCTCACAGGTAGAGGGGACTAAGTGGTGATGCTGGTCTCACAGGTAGAGGGGACTGAGTGGTGATGTTGGTCTCACAGATCGAGGGGACTGAGTGGTGATGCTGGTCTCAGTACGACTATTCTCATGAAAGATAGGAAATACTTAAAACTAAAAAATTATAAGGAAAACATATAAGTCGTGAAAGATATAAAAGACATAAATGTCGTGAAAGATATGATAGACATAAAAGTCCAGAAAGACATAGAAGTCTTGAAAGATACGAAAGACATAAAACTCACGAAAGACATAAATGACAACTTATCTCATTAAAACTCATTCAATCCAACCGACTTACATGCTAGTGAGCTAAGCAATCTCGTGTATGTGTGCTTATATTCATTGTCACGTATCTGATGAAGGCTATGACCGAAACGCCGTACTTTATCTCGTCTCATGTTTAGATGCTCAAAACAATTGTATGTTTATTGTTCCTGCTGTCTTCTGCTCTACTCTTAGGCCCGGTATGATATACTGATTTTGTCCTTATCTCAATGAAAGGCCTGGCAGGCGATTGCAGCATTTCTGGGTTGCTTAACTGGCAGTGATGTGAAGTGGTAACGCGCTGTGTCAAGGAGTACGGCTTCTATTCTAGTTCGCGAATGTCTGTTCTCAGCGATTTCTCTGGTTTTTTTGTAGATTTCTCCCAGTGTTATATCTTTCTATCTATTGTCCTTTCGAGCCGAAGACGGCACATAGGGCAGAACCACAATCTCAAAAACAGAAACATTGCGTGCCAAAGTGGCACATATTGCAGAGATCACTGCTCTAAAATCTATGGCTCTGTTTCCATAGCAATACTTTTTACAATGAAAGCTTGTCAAGTCATCGATCAACCTCCTTAGTCCCCTCTTACGGCATGCCTGGAAGGTCACAGTGTCACTATTCTTTAACTCCCTCATAATGAGGCCCCGGTAACACACAGAATGTGTTATACACATACCCCTATATCAGTGATGTTTCCTTCATTATATTCACTTTGTCACATTACTCAAATGTTTCCTTCATTATATTCACTTTGTCACATTACTCAAATGTTTCCTTCATTATATTCACTTATTATTGTCACATTATTCAAATGTTTAATATTTACTTATTGTTACTCTTTCATAATTTTACTACAATTCTTTGAGACACTACTATAACTCTTTCAATATTCTACAACTCTTTCAGCACCTTACCACAACTCATTTATTACTTTACTACAACTCTTTAAACAAACTACTACAACTCTTTCAACACTTTACTACAACTCTGTCAAAAAACTACAACTCTTTCATCACTCTACTACAACTCTTTCATCACTCTACTACAACTCTTGTATCACTCTACTACAACTCTTTCATCACTCTACTACAACTCTTGTATCACTCTACTACAACTCTTTCATCACTCTACTACAACTCTTTCATCACTCTGCTACAACTCTTTCATCACTCTACTACAACTCTTTCATCACTCTACTACAACTCTTTCATCACTCTACTACAACTCTTTCATCACTCTACTACAACTCTTTCATCACTCTACTACAACTCTTTCATCACTCTACTACAACTCTTTCATCACTCTACTACAACTCTTGTATCACTCTAGTACAACTCTTTCATCACTCTACTACAACTCTTTCATCACTCTGCTACAACTCTTTCATCACTCTACTACAACTCTTTCATCACTCTACTACAACTCTTGTATCACTCTAGTACAACTCTTTCATCACTCTACTACAACTCTTTCATCACTCTGCTACAACTCTTTTATCACTCTACTACAACTCTTTCATCACTCTACTACAACTCTTTTATCACTCTACTACAACTCTTTTATCACTCTACTACAACTTTTTCATCACTCTGCTACAACTCTTTCATCACTCTACTACAACTCTTTTATCACTCTACTACAACTCTTTTATCACTCTACTACAACTCTTTTATCACTCTACTACAACTCTTTTATCACTCTACTACAACTCTTTTATCACTCTACTACAACTCTTTTATCACTCTACTACAACTCTTTCATCACTCTACTACAACTCTTTTATCACTCTACTACAACTCTTTTATCACTCTACTACAACTCTTTCATCACTCTACTACAACTCTTTTATCACTCTACTACAACTCTTTTATCACTCTACTACAACTTTTTCATCACTCTGCTACAACTCTTTTATCACTCTACTACAACTCTTTTATCACTCTACTACAACTTTTTCATCACTCTACTACAACTCTTTCATCACTCTACTACAACTCTTTCATCACTCTGCTACAACTCTTTCATCACTCTACTACAACTCTTTCATCACTCTACTACAACTCTTTTATCACTCTACTACAACTCTTTCATCACTCTACTACAACTCTTTCATCACTCTGCTACAACTCTTTCATCACTCTACTACAACTCTTTCATCACTCTACTACAACTCTTTTATCACTCTACTACAACTCTTTTATCACTCTACTACAACTTTTTCATCACTCTGCTACAACTCTTTTATCACTCTACTACAACTCTTTTATCACTCTACTACAACTCTTTCATCACTCTACTACAACTCTTTCATCACTCTACTACAACTCTTTCATCACTCTACTACAACTCTTTCATCACTCTACTACAACTCTTTTATCACTCTACTACAACTCTTTCATCACTCTACTACAACTCTTTTATCACTCTGCTACAACTCTTTTATCACTCTACTACAACTTTTTCATCACTCTACTACAACTCTTTTATCACTCTGCTACAACTCTTTTATCACTCTACTACAACTTTTTCATCACTCTGCTACAACTCTTTTATCACTCTGCTACAACTCTTTTATCACTCTACTACAACTCTTTTATCACTCTGCTACAACTCTTTTATCACTCTGCTACAACTCTTTTATCACTCTGCTACAACTCTTTTATCACTCTGCTACAACTCTTTTATCACTCTACTACAACTCTTTTATCACTCTACTACAACTCTTTTATCACTCTGCTACAACTCTTTTATCACTCTGCTACAACTCTTTTATCACTCTGCTACAACTCTTTTATCACTCTACTACAACTCTTTTATCACTCTACTACAACTCTTTCATCACTCTACTACAACTCTTTTATCACTCTACTACAACTCTTTTATCACTCTACTACAACTTTTTCATCACTCTACTACAACTCTTTTATCACTCTGCTACAACTCTTTTATCACTCTACTACAACTTTTTCATCACTCTGCTACAACTCTTTTATCACTCTGCTACAACTCTTTCATCACTCTACTACAACTCTTTCATCACTCTGCTACAACTCTTTTATCACTCTACTACAACTCTTTCATCACTCTACTACAACTCTTTTATCACTCTACTACAACTCTTTCATCACTCTACTACAACTCTTTCATCACTCTACTACAACTCTTTCATCACTCTACTACAACTCTTTCATCACTCTGCTACAACTCTTTCATCACTCTACTACAACTCTTTCATCACTCTACTACAACTCTGCTCTGTCACAGCTGACATCTCACACATCGTGACATCTCTACCTCTTGTTCTCTATACTCTGTTCTACAGTTGCTCGTTGCACATTCTTAGCAACGTCAACACACACAGGCTGTGCACGATATGAAGACGTCATTCCCCGCAACATTAACAACATCAGAGTTCCCACGGTCAGCTCCTACTTCTTTCATCATTTCCCAACTTTGAGCACGACATCAAATACACCGTGTCAGCTGATATACCTTCGAAAACATTAACGGACATTATTCAAACACAAACGATATATTTGCCAGTACTGCACAAACAGACAAGCACCTGGACGCTCGCCGTTCACACACCAGAATAGACATCAATACAACTGCGATCAAACTAGATCTATTTCAAAATCTAATTTGAGTTTATCCGTCTGGGAAAATGAAATAGAGATTGGTTCATATTTCAGAAAACGTTTATTCTTTTTTATAAGTTCTGTTTTGTTGTTTATTTTGCTTTCTGTTTCAGAAAGTCTCATGCGTTAATTAGCTACGTTATTTATTCTGTTTCGTTTGTTGTTTAGTTAATTAACCTAGTTAGATTTTACAGTGTTAATTATCATTGTTATAATGTTAGTTTATATTTTTTTTAAAGTAAAGAGCTTCTGTCACGCCAAGTGGCGTATAGGGAATATGGTGTTAATGACCATACTTTTTACAGACATTCAGCACATGATTTTTGGGGTAATGTGGTCGGCATTACACCCGTGCTGCTTTACTTTCCCAGAAAGAAATCCGGTACCTATTTAAGGCTGGGTGAACCATGTAGCCGTCGGTTGGGATCGAACATCTTGTCCTTTGTAGCCAAGTTTACTAACCACTGAGCTATCGCGACACCCACTTGCTAATTTACAAAGTTTAAATGGTTAGATTGTCAGCTTAGGTTATATTGTTAATTAACATTATCAATTAAAATTGTTAGATTGTCAGTTTAGGTAATAATGTTAATTAACATTATCAATTAAAATTGTTAGATTGTCAGTTTAGGTAATAATGTTAATTAACATTATCAATTAAAATTGTTAGATTGTCAGTTTAGGTTATATTGTTAATTAACATTATCAATTAAAATTGTTAGATTGTCAGTTTAGGTTATATTGTTAATTAACATTATCAATTAAAATGGTTAGATTGTCAGTTTAGGTTATATTGTTAATTAACATTATCAATTAAAATGGTTAGATTGTCAGTTTAGGTTATATTGTTAATTAACATTATCAATTAAAATGGTTAGATTGTCAGTTTAGGTTATATTGTTAATTAACATTATCAATTAAAATGGTTAGATTGTCAGTTTAGGTTATATTGTTAATTAACATTATCAATTAAAATGGTTAGATTGTTCATTTACAGAGCTAATTAACTTGGTTATTTAGTGTTCTAACAACAATTTAACTGGTTTGGCCACCTGGTCAGAATGAATCCTCACCAATCACCATCAAGGGCGTTCTTCTCGAGAATGCATGGAAAAAGACCAAGAGGAAGACCCAGAAATAGATGGATAGATGCAGTGACAGAGACATGTAACAACAAAGGAAAATCACTAATTCAGACAGTTCGAGCAGCTCAAGAACGACAAATGATATAAACCACGACACCTTTTCGGTATCAGTGAAAATAGAAAAGAAAGAAGATTTAGTGTTGTACTTAGTTCATAGACATCGACTTGTTAATTTATTGAAGGCTATGTTTAGTTCAGTTACTTATTTCACAAAGTTTTTTTTTAACCATAGTTCCCTAACTAGTTTAGTTTAATAAACTATTTAGTTTGTTTAATCTCTTACATTAGTTGTTCAATTTAGTGAAATGTTTAGATTAGTAGTTTGTTTAATCGCTTACATTAGTTGTTTAATTTAATGAAATGTTTAGATTAGTAGTTTGTTTAATCGCTTACATTAGTTGTTTAATTTAGTGAAATGTTTAGATTAGTAGTTTGTTTAATCGCTTACATTAGTTGTTTAATTTAGTGAAATGTTTAGATTAGTAGTTTGTTTAATCGCTTACATTAGTTGTTTAATTTAGTGAAATGTTTAGATTAGTAGTTTGTTTAACCGCTTACATTAGTTGTTTAATTTAGTGAAATGTTTAGATTAGTGGTTGAGATGTTCCGGTGCGCCTGGGAGTCTGGGAAAGAAACTGACAAATAAATGCAGACCTGGGGTAAAGCTGATTGTAGGGAACAAGGAAATACATGCAGAGTTGCTGTAAAGTTGATGGTAGGGAACTGGTAAATAGATGAAGGGCTGCGGTAAAGTTGATAGCAGGGAACTGGTAAATAGATGCAGAGTTGCTGTAAAGCTGATAGTAGGGAACAAGGAAATACATGCAGAGTTGCTGTAAAGTTGATGGTAGGGAACTGGTAAATAGATGAAGGGCTGCGGTAAAGTTGATAGCAGGGAACTAGTAAATAGATGCAGAGTTGCGGTAAAGCTGATAGAAGGGAACTGGTAAATAGATGCAGAGTTGCGGTAAAGCTGATAGTAGGGAACTGGCATATAGATGCAGAGTTGCGGTAAAGCTTATAGTAGGTGACTGGCAAATAGATGCAGAGTTGCGGTAAAGCTGATAGTAGGGGACTGGTAAATAGATGCATAGTTGCGGTAAAGCTGATAGTAGGGGACTGGCAAATAGATGCAGAGTTGCGGTAAAGCTGATCGCAGCGAACAAGTGGTTGGTTGTACATACAAACCATGCTGATAGCTTTACAAAAAAAGGACAATACAAAATAGTTGACGTTTCGTCTTACATATGACCTTTTTCAGAGAACAGGAGCAACACAAACAGACAACTAAATGAAGGTATACTCTACCACATGTTTATAGAGTAATGAAACTACAAAGAAGGAAGAGGTACAGCGATTAGAAAATACGTAAGGAGAATATACTTTATTACATATTTAGAGAGAGAGAGAGAGAGAGAGAGAGAGAGAGAGAGAGAGAGAGAGCGGAGGAGGAGGAGGAGGAAGTTAATGTAAAAAAAAAGTGCATAAAATTGAGTCACTTAGCTGAACCGCCCGTGTCCTGTAGGAGAGTGAAATGTGGGAGAAGTGAGGAGGAAGAGGCGAAGAGAGGGACCAGGCCATGTGATGGGAAGAGAAATCTGGCATGGGGGGTCGATAAGGGGAGATAAGATGACGAGGAAGACAAGAGTCTGATGCCGTAATCAGGTGTAAGGATAGAGACTAGAAACTAGTACCCACCTCGGTCCTACTGCTTGGAATCTGTATGGTCAACGACTCATAGTGGATTGTTTGCGTCATGATCAGCGACATCCGTTAATGGCTGTACTTATCTTTTCTGTGGTAACTCTGGTAACCGAATATTCCTTCCGGCCGAGCCAACAGGGATCGTGGGGATGGCAACGTAGTACAAAAAAAATGCCATATGGAAGTCGGATGTGTCGGCCATAAAGCACAAAAATCATTTGCTGTCGAGGCAAGGCATGCGACAACAATAGAACTGACGTCACCAGCGATTCTGATTATTTACGTCAGGATCGATGAACCAGAACTACCCAGATCCTACTCCAGCTCCTTGTGGTGCCCCTGATAACGGACTAGCCAACCTAGGACAGGAATCGAGAGAGAAAGCAAACTCGATACTCAGAGACGTCACACCGAAGACGGATGTAATGGGCCGTAATGTGCAAATATAAGTTTTTACTGTAACCAACCATACAACGCATCTCATCATCATCATCATGTACCATACCGGTTGGCGTACTCGATCATGTCCTTCCACAATTTTCTATCTACCGTACATCTTATTAAATCTGTATTGACTGTTTTCCATGCCATGACACCAAGCTATCTAGTATCTTCTCTCTTTGTCGTCTGTGATCTCTCTTTCCTTTTATTTTGCCACTTGTAACCAAGTATTCCAACTTTTCTCTTCTCATGATGTGCCCGAAAAAATGTTCATTGTTTCTTTCTGAACAACACATCTAGGCGTACTTAAAGAGCGGATGACGAACAACTTGTGTCGAGGTCCGTGAACCAGCCCAATCCAGGAGATGAACTACTCTTTAATCATCGGGGGAAACACAGGCCAGCAAACACATATTGTGGTGTACAACCACTACACTTAAAGGTCATGTTTAAAACGGGCAGAAACAATCGCAAGATCTGGCATGCACTGGGGGGGGGGGGGGCAACTTTTTCCGTACATTTCGCCGCACAGTGCTCACTCTCAATTAGATTAGTGTACACCCTCATCAAACCATACTCATTTTACGTGTCTTGTATCATCTCGTATCATCAATTCCTGTATGGTGCAGAAACATGGACATTAGACCAGAAAACAGAACAGAAAATTGAAGCCTTTGAAATGTGGATTTATAGAAGAATAGGTAGAATTGGATGGAAATAAAAGATAACAAACGATAAAGTTTTAAAACAACTGAAAATAAAAAGAGAACTACTAAATACAATTAAGACAAGACAAATGAAATTATTGGGGCATGTAAAAAGACACAACAGCCTACTAAAAGTAATATTGGAAGGAAAAATACAAGGTAAAAGAGGCAGAGGCAGACCAAGACTAACATGGACGAGTAACATCAAAAGATGGACAAGTCAATCTATGACAGCCTGCACCATCAAAGCAAGAAACAGAGTAGAATGGCGATCCATGGTAGCCAACCTTCGTTGCGAAGAAGGTACGTGGTGATGATGATGTATCATCTTGGTCACAGTGAAATCTATACCTCGTTCTGTTATCTAAAAACCCATATATAACATGTTATGTGTTATATAAATAAGGAGATTGAATCTTAACTCCATGAGACATTGTATATTTCTGAAATCTGTTCCGCTGTGTTGATAAAAAGGCTTCCGCACTGAAAGAGTTAATGCAGCAGCGGGTGACTAAAAACAATGAGCACATACCTTCTAGGTAATTCGAATAGTTCTCTTTGAAAAGTCAAAGTTGAATAACTGGAACACAGCTCAAAATACAAATGTTTACCCATCTCTGGTACCTACCCTGTTAACTATTTCTTCCATGACTTTTCTGTTAGACCAGCTTTAAATGGGCACGATATTTTTTTTCCCGGGAAAGTAAAGCGGCACGGGCGTAATACCGACCACATTACCCCAAAAATCATGTGCTGAAGGTCTGTACAAATTATGGTCACTAACACCATATTCCCTATACGCCACTTGGCGTGACGGGGCTCTTTACTTTTTAAAAAAAAAAACTATATCATTGAGTGTGGTGATATAAGTAGCCTGTAGCATCGAGTATGATGAAATTATATGTAGCCTATATCATGGAGTATGATGACATTATATGTAGCCTATATCATCGACTATGATGACATTATATGTAGCCTATATCATCGACTATGATGAAATTATATGTAGCCTATATCATCGACTATGATGACATTATATGTAGCCTATATCATGGAGTATGATGATATTATATGTAGCCTATATCATCGACTACTATGATATAAGTAGCCTATATCATCGACTATGATGACATTATATGTAACCTATATCATCGACTATGATGACATTATATGTAGCCTATATCATCGACTATGATGAAATTATATGTAGCCTATATCATCGACTATGATGGCATTATATGTAGCCTATATCATGGAGTATGATGATATTATATGTAGCCTATATCATCGACTACTATGATATAAGTAGCCTATATCATTGACTATGATGACATTATATGTAGCCTATATCATCAACTATGATGACATTATATGTAGCCTATATCATCGATTATGATGAAATTATAAGTAGCCAGGTGTACTTGTTAGTCTCGAGGCAAGACGCCGGTCTTGTGACAGAGAGGTTGTGGGTTCAAATCCCGGTTGCACAAGTTGGGATTTTTATTTATGATTTCTCTCTGCGGCAACCACCCCTGGTCTCAGCAGCGAGGCCTGGCTTGAAACGTCAATTACCCATCGATGGGGAAAAAAAATGAGTAGCGCCAAAGACTGAGTTATCTGTCTGTGCGGCGAGGGACCTGTATATACGACTGCTATGGAAAAACGGGTGGACAGGCAAAATTCAGTTCCTGGTCTCTAGGAACTTCGCCAGCTTTCACCTCGTGAGAACACTAGCGGACACACACACAAAATGTAGCTTTTATCATATTTACACTTGAAAGGCACATATAAGTGGGTTACATTTACACTTGAAAGTCACGTTTAAGTGGGTTACATTTACACTTGAAAGGCACATATAAGTGGGTTACATTTACACTTGAAAGTCACGTATAAGTGGGTTACATTTACACTTGAAAGGCACATATAAGTGGGTTACATTTACACTTGAAAGTCACGTATAAGTGGGTTACATTTACAATTGATAAGGCATATATAAGTGTGTTACATTTACAATTGATAAGGCACATATAAGTGGGTTACATTTACACTTGAAAGGCACATATAAGTGGGTTACATTTACACTTGAAAGGCACATATAAGTGGGTTACATTTACACTTGAAAGTCACGTATAAGTGGGTTACATTTACACTTGAAAGGCACATATAAGTGGGTTACATTTACACTTGAAAGGCACATATAAGTGTGTTACATTTACACTTGAAAGGCACGTATAAGTGGGTTACATTTACACTTGAAAGGCACATATAAGTGGGTTACATTTACACTTGAAAGTCCCGTATAAGTGGGTTACATTTACATCGGTCCTGAATTTTTTGTTTTCAGACAAGATAAACACTTGTCGGCACGTTACCATGGTTGTTTATTGTTATTATTATTTGTACAATTATTGTTACCTGATATTGTAGTCAGCGACATGTTCAACAACAACAAAACGTTAATCGAGTAGCAACATGTTCTAGATTTGACTCCAATCGTAAGTTGTTTAAACACGGTCACTTATTGCTTTTATTTGGTTGCAATTGTTAACCCTTACAGCCCCGACTTTTGTTATTGTTGCGACTATTAAAATATTTCAGCTAGACAATTGGAAAACGTGATAGCTAGACAATTGGAAAACGAGCCAGCTAAACAATTGGAAAACGAGCCGGCTAGACAATTAAAAAACGAGCCAGCTAGACAATTAGAAAACGAGCCAGCTAGACAATTAGAAAACAAGCCAGCTAGACAATTAAAAAACGAGCCAGCTAGACAATTAGAAAACGAGCCAGCTAGACAATTAGAAAACAAGCCAGCTAGACAATAAGAAAACAAGCCAGCTAGACAATTAAAAAACGAGCCAGCTAGACAATTAGAAAACAAGCCAGCTAGGCAATTAAAAAACGAGCCAGCTAGACAATTAGAAAACGAGCCAGTTAGACAATTGGAAAACGAGCGAGTTAGACAATTGGAGAACGAGCCAGCTAGACAATTGGAAAACGAACCAGCTAGACAATTGAAGAACGAGTTAGCTAGACAATTGGAAAACGATCGAGCTGGACAATTGAAGAACGAGCCAGCTAGACAATTGGAAACCGAGCCATCTAGACAATTGAAGAACGAGCCTGCTAGACAATTGGAAAACGAGCCAGCAAGACAATTGAAGAACAAGCCAGCTAGACAATTAGAAAAAGAGTCAGCTAGACAATTAGAAAACAAGTCAGCTAGACAATTGGAAAACGAGACAGCTAGACAATTGAAAAACGAGCCAGCTAGACAATTGGAAAACGAGACAGCTAGACAATTGGATAATGAGCCAGCTAGACAATTCAAGAGCGAGCTAGCTAGACAATTGAAAAACGAGCCAGCTAGACAATTGGAAAACGAGCCAGCTAGACAAGTGGATAATGAGCCAGCTAGACAATTCAAGAACGAGCTAGCTAGACAAATGGAAAAAGAGCTAGCTAGACAATTGGAAAACGAGACAGCTATACAATTGAAAAACTAGCCAGCTAGACAATTGAAAAACGAGCCAGCTAGACAATTGAAGAACAAGCCAGCTAGACAATTGAAGAACGAGCCAACTAGACAATTGGAAAACGAACCAGCTAGACAATTGAAGAACAAGCCAGCTAGACAATTGGAAAACGTGCGAGCTAGACAATTGAAGAACGAGCCAGATAGACAATTGGAAAACGAGCCAGCTAGACAATTGAAGAACAAGCCAGCTAGACAATTGAAGAACGAGCCAGCTAGACAATTACAAAACGAGCGAGCTAGACAATTGAAGAACGAGCCAGCTAGTCACTTACAAAACGAGCGAGCTAGACAATTGAAGAACGAGCCAGATAGACAATTGAAAAACAAGCCAGCTAGACAATTGAAGAACGAGCCAGCTAGACAATTGAAAAACGAGCGAGCTAGACAATTGAAGAACGAGCCAGCTAGACAATAGGAAACCGAGTCAGCTAGACAATTGGAAAACGAGCCAACTAGACAATTGGAAAACGAGCGAGCTAGACAATTGAAGAACGAGCCAGCTAGACAATTGGAAAACGAGCCAGCTAGACAATTGGAAAACAAGCTAGGTAGACAATTGGAAAACGAGACAGCTAGACAATTAGAAAACGAGCCAGCTAGACAATTGAAGAACGAGCCATCTAGACAATTGAAGAACGAGCCAGCTAGACAATTGGAAAACGAGTGAGTTAGACAGTTGGAAAACAAGCCAGCTAGACAATTGGAAAACGAGACAGCTAGACAATTAGAAAACGAGCCAGCTAGACAATTGAAGAACGAGCCATCTAGACAATTGAAGAACGAGCCAGCTAGAGAATTGGAAAACGAGCCAGCTAGACAATTGGGAAACATACCAGCTAGACAATTGAAGAACGAGCCAGCTAGAGAATTGGAAAACGAGCCAGCTAGACAATTGGGAAACAAGCCAGCTAGACAATTGGAAAACGAGACAGCTAGACAATTGGAAAACGAGCCAGCAAGACAATTAAAGAACAAGTCAGCTAGACAATTAGAAAACAAGTCAGCTAGACAATTGGAAAACGAGACAGCTAGACAATTGAAAAACGAGCCTGCTAGACAATTGGAAAACGAGCCTGCTAGACAATTGGAAAACGAGCCAGCAAGACAATTGAAGAACAAGCCAGCTAGACAATTAGAAAACGAGTCAGCTAGACAATTGGAAAACGAGCCAGATAGACAATTGGAAAAGGAGCCAGCTAGACAATTGAAGAACGAGCCAGCTAGACAATTGAAGAACAAGCCAGCTAGACAATTGAAGAACAAGCCAGCTAGACAATTGAAGAACGAGCCAGCTAGACAATTGGAAAAGGAACCAGCTAGACAATTGATGAACAAGCCAGCTAGACAACTGAAGAACGAGCCAGCTAGACAATTGCAAAACGAGCGAGCTAGACAATTGGAAACCGAGCCAGCTAGACAATTGAAGAACGAGCCTGCCTGACAATGGGAAAACGAGCCAGCAAGACAATTGAAGAACAAGCCAGCTAGACAATTAGAAAACGAGTCAGCTAGACAATTGGAAAACGAGCCAGCTAGACAATTGGAAAATGAGCGAGTTAGACAACTGGAAAACGAGCGAGCTAGACAATTGGAAAACGAGCCAGCTAGACAATTGGAAAACGAGCCAGCTAGACAATTGAAGAACGAGCCAGCTAGACAATTGGATAATGAGCCAGCTAGACAATTCAAGAACGAGCTAGCTAGACAAATGGAAAAAGAGCTAGCTAGACAATTGGAAAACGAGACAGCTATACAATTGAAAAACTAGCCAGCTAGACAATTGAAAAACGAGCCAGCTAGACAATTGAAGAACAAGCCAGCTAGACAATTGAAGAACGAGCCAACTAGACAATTGGAAAACAAACCAGCTAGACAATTGAAGAACAAGCCAGCTAGACAATTGGAAAACGTGCGAGCTAGACAATTGAAGAACAAGCCAGCTAGACAATTGGAAAACGTGCGAGCTAGACAATTGAAGAACGAGCTAGATAGACAATTGGAAAACGAGCCAGCTAGACAATTGAAGAACGAGCCAGCTAGACAATAGGAAACCGAGTCAGCTAGACAATTGGAAAACGAGCCAGCTAGACAATTGAAGAACAAGCCAGCTAGACAATTGGAAAACGTGCGAGCTAGACAATTGAAGAACGAGCTAGATAGACAATTGGAAAACGAGCCAGCTAGACAATTGAAGAACGAGCCAGCTAGACAATAGGAAACCGAGTCAGCTAGACAATTGGAAAACGAGCCAGCTAGACAATTGGAAAACGAGCGAGCTAGACAATTGAAGAACGAGCCAGCTAGACAATTGGAAAACGAGCCAGCTAGACAATTGGAAAACGAGCGAGTTAGACAGTTGGAAAACAAGCCAGCTAGACAATTAGAAAACGAGCCAGCTAGAAAATTTGAAAACGAGCCAGCTAGACAATTGAAGAACAAGCCAGCTAGACAATTGAAGAACAAGCCAGCTAGACAATTGAAGAACGAGCCAGCTATACAGTTAGAAAACGAGCGAGCTAGACAATTGGAAAACGAGCCAGCTAGACAATTGAAGAACGAGCCAGCTATACAGTTGGAAAACGAGCGAACTAGACAATTGGAAAACGAGCCAGCTAGACAATTGAAGAATAAAAGTAAACGACCACTACCAGGAGGTCACGCTGCCAACGCCACCTTCTGGCTATTCTTTGTGATATAGTCTTTTGGACCCAAAAGTTACTCCAGGAAACAACTCATGCTAAATGAGATAATGTAGCAAATATGAAGTGGGACTTTTAGGTTCCGTGAAGACTGAAATGGCCAAAATAACGTCTTCGGCCGACCTTTCTCAGCGACCATTTTGGGCGTTAATTTACAGACAATGTGTCGATCCCATTTTCGATATGTTCATAATAATTAATAATAATAATGTTCATAATATGTAAATAATCATTCCATAGATTCATATTTCCGCCTTGGACTAGCGAACTGCCTCGGTTATTGTGGTCTACGGCAGAGCTTATTTTCTGTTCTTCCAAATGGATGTTTCATGAGCTCCTCAAACGTACCCACAATATCAAAGGACGAGGGGATTTAGTTGTTGCTAGATGTTTGAAAATGGACATGATACGCAGTTAGACAATATATTGCTCCAACTGAAAGGTAAATAGCGGCATCCAAAGCACTATCCACGGGTAAGAATGCCCCAGAAAACCAACCACAGCTGTCTAGCAGATACGACCGGGAGAAGGAAAGGCTATGGGAGAACACCCAGACAGAAACCACAGGCAGGGTGGGCCCAACAGTCCTGGACGGCATCAACCCAACGAGAAGGAAAACTCCGATGTCAAACCTAGATCAAGCCTGCCGAAGGTGGGAATGTGTCAGCCACGGCGCAGGTTTAGGGGGGAAATCAGGATACACACGAATATAAGAGTACCGTCCATGCGACCAGCTCATCGTGTGTCATGATGTTGTTCTTACCCCTCCATATACCAGTACCGTCCATGCGACCAGCTCATCGTGTGTCATGATGTTGTTCTTACCCCTCCATATAAGAGCACCGACCATGCGACCAGCTCATCGTGTGTCATGATGTTGTTCTTACCCCTCCATATAAGAGCACCGACCATGTGACCAGCTCATCGTGTGTCATGATGTTGTTCTTACCCCTCCATATACGAGTACCGACCATGCGACCAGCTCATCGTGTGTCATGATGTTGTTCTTACCCCTCCATATACGAGTACCGACCATGCGACCAGCTCATTGTGTGTCATGATGTTGTTCTTACCCCTCCATATACCAGTACCGACCATGCGACCAGCTCATCGTGTGTCATGATGTTGTTCTTACCCCTCCATATACGAGTACCGTCCATGTGACCAGCTCATCGTGTGTCATGATGTTGTTCTTACCCCTCCATATACGAGTACCGTCCATGTGGCCAGCTCATCGTGTGTCATGATGTTGTTCTTACCCCTCCATATACGAGTACCGTCCATGTGGCCAGCTCATCGTGTGTCATGATGTTGTTCTTACCCTTCCATATACCAGTACCGACCATGTGGCCAGCTCATCGTGTGTCATGATGTTGTTCTTACCCTTCCATATACGAGTACCGTCCATGCGACCAGCTCATCGTGTGTCATGATGTTGTTCTTACCCTTCCATATACGAGTACCGTCCATGCGACCAGCTCATCGTGTGCCATGATGATGTCCTTACCCCTCTATCATGGTATATGATAAACAGGTTCGCATGACCACACAACTTGAACACGTAAGAAGAAGAAGATACGTAAATAAACTGGAATCACCCTTAATCCCATCTAAACTCTTATGTCAAACCTTAATCTCATCTAAACTCTTATGTCAAACCTTAATCTCATCTAAACTCTTATGTCAAACCTTAATCCCATCTAAACTCTTATGTCAAACCTTAATCCCATCTAAAATATTATGTCAAACCTTAATCTCATCTAAACTCTTATGTCAAACCTTAATCCCATCTAAACTCTTATGTCAAACCTTAATCCCATCTAAACTCTTATGTCAAACCCTAATCCCATCTAAACTCTTATGTCAAACCTTAATCTCATCTAAACTCTTATGTCAAACTTTAATCCCATCTATACTCATATGTCAAACCTTAATCCCATCTAAACTCTTATGTCAAACCTTAAGCCCAGACCAACATAAACTAACCATAAAATAAAGGACAGAGAGAACAGGTTTAACTTGTGAAGGCACGTAATCGTCGAGCTGTATAGGAAGTAGGCGTTGGACATCGGTCATGTGTTGAGAATGAATGAAGAAACATTTCCCCATTAGACATTCGTGTGGAAGCCATTTTGTGAAAGAAAACAAGGCAGACCTAGAGAATTGCTACCATAACAATTACAAGGGTAGGCTCAGCCACGGAACTAAGGAACATCCAAGAACTACGAGAACTAGCAGCAAATCGTCAATCGTGGAGAAATGTGACCTCCGTTCTATATGTCGTCTTCGGATGGAGGGAAGATGAATGAAAATGAATAAACGAAAATGATAATTGATAAAATCGTATTAAACAACTGTAACGTCACATAGCAATAATTAAATATGACCACTAACAATGATAACATCGTGTTAAACAACTGTAACGTCACATAGCAATCATTAAATATGACCACTAACAATGATAACATCGTGTTAAACAACTGTAACGTCACATAACAATCATTAAATATGACCACTAACAATGATAACATCGTGTTAAACAACTGTAACGTCACATAGCAATCATTAAATATGACCACTAACAATGATAACATCGTGTTAAACAACTGTAACGTCACATAACAATCATTAAATATGACCACTAACAATGATAACATCGTGTTAAACAACTGTAACGTCACATAGCAATCATTAAATATGACCACTAACAATGATAACATCGTGTTAAACAACTGTAACGTCACATAGCAATCATTAAATATGACCACTAACATTGATAATAATGACCGCTCTTCTGTTTCTATACTTCCCTTGCTTGAAGCATCTTAATTGTTACGTCCCTTAACAAAATTAACAGTAACAATTATATAAACCTGTGAGCAAGAGTCCTCAATCTGTCTGTGCCCACGGGTGCACTGGAAGGTTTCCAAAGAACCACGAGCGCCAGTATCCACATTTATTGTTAACAACGGCTACCCATATCTATTCCACCGTTTTTTGCTCGTCGCACGGTTATTATATACGGTGTCCATTTTCAAAGAAAAATAAATATACAGCTCTGTATCTTACCAGGGAGCCGCGATAGCTCGCTGGTTAGTGGACTGGACTACAAAGGACAAGAGGTCGACAGCTTCCTGGTTCACCCAGTCTCAAATGGGCACCGGATTTTTTTCTGGGAAAGTAAAGCGGCACGGGCGTAATAAACCATACTACTCCAGTATCATGGAGGTGTGTAAAAATGATGATCGCTAACACCATATTCCCTATACGCCACTTGGTGTGACGGGGGTCTGTAAAAATGATGATCGCTAACACCATATTCCCTATACGCCACTTGGTGTGACGGGGGTCTTGACTTACTGTATCTTACCAACGAAACATACATTCTGAAGATAAACAGCAAAATCAGCATTAGAAAGAATTGCACTGCATTGAATTTATGTGAGGTTTGGCTTTGAATTTATGTGAGGTTTGACGTTGAATTTATGTGAGGTTTGGTGTTGAATTTATGTGAGGTTTGGTGTTGAATTTATGTGAGGTTTGGTGTTGAATTTATGTGAGGTTTGACGTTGAATTTATGTAAGGTTTGGTATTGAATTTATGTGAGGTTTGGTGTTGAATTTATGTGAGGTTTGGTGTTGAATTTATGTGAGGTTTGACGTTGAATTTATGTGAGGTTTGGTGTTGAATTTATGTGAGGTTTGGTGTTGAATTTATGTGAGGTTTGGTGTTGAATTTATGTGAGGTTTGGTGTTGAATTTATGTGAGGTTTGGTGTTGAATTTATGTGAGGTTTGACGTTGAATTTATGTGAGGTTTGACGTTGAATTTATGTAAGGTTTGGCATCTAATTTTTTGTGCCAGATTTTCAATTTTGGGGAGGAGTGATTGATATCAGTTGGCGTTCATCTCTTCTGAAGTCTTTGAAGAGACCACGTCAAGGCTAATCTCAACCGCTAAATCTGATTTGTTCTGCCCGCCTGATGTCGGTTACCGCTTCTGTTCCCTGGCAAGGACTCAGCGTTTGATTCATTATTTCTGTTGCTTTTCTTTCAATCTTTCGTTCAGCTGAATGTCGAACAATAAATGACGTCACTTGTTGGAGGCTGGAACTTCGCGGGCATCAAGACAACACGCGGCGGGCATCAAGACAACACGCGGCGGGCATCAAGACAACACACGGCGGGCACCAAGACAACACACGGCGGGCATCAAGACAACACACGGCGGGTACCAAGACAACACACGGCGGGCGTCAAGACAACACACGGCGGGCACCATACAACAACACGTGACGGGCATTAAGACAACACGCGGCGGGCATCAAGAGAACACGCTACGGGCATTAAGACAACTCACGGCGGGCACTAAGACAACAACACGCGGCGGGTACCAAGACAACACGCGGCGGGTACCAAGACAACACGCGGCGGGCGCCCGCCTTCACTGCGCTGAGAACAACTGGTGTAGACCAAAGGAAAATCAAAATCTTCTATTTCTCATCGTCATTGATTTCGTGTCTGCTGGATTGTAGTAAATGTCACCTGTAAATTTATGACGGCAAATGTGAAGCGTATAAGTCTTAACTAATAAATCTGAGCTCAAACACATGAGAGTGTAAGTGTGTAGGCATGTGTAAGTGTGTAGGCATGTGTAAGTGTGTAGTTCATTATATAAGATAAACAAGGATTCAAACGGAGGTAAGGCAGACAGGTGTGTTTGCTGTCAACCGAACTTGAAATGAGAAAGCACCTCTTGACCACAGCTCTAGAGACGTACACTTTTGTTTCCTCAATGACTTGAGATAACTGCTGGGGCAGGGACGGGAGGGAAGCTTAACGAATGTTCTTTTGTTGACATTTTATCATCGTCATCATCAAGTACCGTCTCCGCATCGAAGGTTGTCTACCATGGAGCGCCATTCTGCCCTGCCTCTTGCTTTGATGGTGCAGGTTGTCTTAATGTATTGTCCATCTTTTGATTTTATTTGCCCATGTTAGTCTTGGTCTGCCTCTGCCTCTTTTACCCTGTATTTTCCCTTCCAAGATTACTTTTAGTAGGCTGCTGTGTCTTTTAACATGCCCCAAAAACCTCATTTGTCTTGTTTGAATTGTGTTTAGTAGTTATCTTTTCATTTTTAGTTGTTTTAAGACTTCATCATTTGTTTTCTTTTCTTTTCATTCAATTCTACCTATTCTTCTATAAATCCAAATTTCGAAGGCTTCAATTTTCTGTTTTGTTTTCTTGTCTAATGTCCATGTTTCTGCATCATACAGGTATATTGAGAAGATAGGGAATAATAGAACAAAGAAGTATGTGTTAGCACTCCGAAATAATGACAGACAAACAACAACAGAAAAAAAACAAAGAACAATATATGGTCCGAAGCGAGATCGAACCCGTACTCAGTGGCACCGCGCCTTGCCACGAGAAGCCGAACGCTTGGTACACTGCCACGCAGCCAACTAAAAAAATGGCTATTGTAAGCAGTGTCTTACACGAAGGCGTTCTCATGACTATAGCATAGGGTTACGATCACAGATCGGAAATAAATTGTATTTCTGTACTTTCCTATTAATGCAAGTATCTCCCAGTAGGGCTGAATACTTGTGTTGCAGACAAACATTTATAGGACAAAACAGAACGCCTTCGTGTAAGACACTGCTTACAATAGCCAATTTTTTAGTTGGCTGCGTGGCAGTGTACCAAGCGTTCGGCTTCTCGTGGCAAGGCGCGGTGCCACTGAGTACGGGTTCGATCCCGCTTCGGACCATATATTGTTTCTTGTTTTTTTAATATTGTTTGTATTCTTTGTTTTTTTCTGTTGTTGTTTGTCTGTCATTATTTCCGAGTGCTAACACATACTTCTTTGTTCTATTATTCTCTATTATCGCGTCGGAAGTTCCCTATATAATAATATTTATTTATTATTATGTGTATCCAGTATATTGAGAAGATGTAACATTTTGCAATTCTTTTAGTTTTAGCTTTGGTGTTATTTTTTTATGTTAGTATATTTTTCATGACTTTAAAATTACTTGTTGCCATTCCTATTCTTTTGTTTATTTCAGTTTTACATTTTCTATCACTGGTTATAGTATGTCCAAGGTAGTTGTAGCTCTGTTCTCCAGGTCTATTCCTTCAACTTTGATATCCACTTGTAGGTTTTGAGTATTATCTTATGATCATAATTTTAATCTCTTTGATATTCATATCTAATCCATTTTTGCTGTCTACCAAAGTTGAAACAACAAATCTCGCCCTGATCACTTATCTAGACACGGAAGAGGAGACAAATCAAAATAAATAAATATTTTTACGGAGGGAAACTACGGAGCGATCGAACCTGGAATTATTGCAGGTGGCGAGCTATGCTTACAGCACTCGGAAACAATCACAAATAATCAACAACAGAAGAAAAAAAAGAAAGAACAATAGACAGCCCGAAAGGGGATCGAACTCGTACTCCTAGACAACTGTTGTGTTGTACAGTGCACACACCTGAGGAGGACACTGGCCTACACCCACCTCCCTGGAAGAGAAACTACGAGTCAACCGAATCACTGAAACAGACAGCTGCCTTCATAAGAGAGGGGACAAATAATAATCAATGAATATTATTCTAGAGGGAAACTTCCGAGGCGATAATCGGCGAATCAATTCAGAGGAAGAGCTATGTTTACAGCACTCGGAAAAAACACAAATAATCAACAGAAATAAAAAACAACAACAACAACAATATATGGACCGAAGCAGGATAAACCCGTACTCAGTGGCACAGCGCCTTCGATGAGAAGCCAAACGCTAGGGAACACTGCCACTTTTCCGAGTGCTGTAAACATACCTCTTCCACTGAATTGATTCGCTTCATAAGAGAGTCAGGAGTCCTAGTCTGAATGACGTCATGATAGCAGAGAGAAGAATATAAATGTCGGTAGAGCCCAAGGATGAAAGCTGAGAGCAGTCTGAGTGCTCTTTTCTTGAAATGCTAAAGTGACAAAAAAGGTATCAGGTATTCATCATCATCAAGTGCCATGATTGCTGGAATAGGTGATCAAGTCTCTCCTCAACTTTCGATCTCAGCAGTTATTTATAATTTCTCTTGTTGACCTTCTGCCAAGCTATTCTCTTAAGCTGTCTGGTATTTTTTCTTTTTGTTCCCTCTATCTCTTCGTCCCTCAATTTTCCCAGTTCTCACAATATATTTAAGCAGTGGCGTATACTGGTTTTGGGGTTTGGGCTACCATTGACATAATAAATAAAGACATACATTATATTCAGTAAACTAACATGAAGTAATATTTTCTAATGACATCACTACATTTTAAATTACTTACTTATTTCTGTTAATTATATCCGTCTTGTTTGGGACGAAAATGTCTTGATGACTTTGTCATTGAAAGTACTGTTGTGTTGGTTTCTAAGTTTCTGGGGGAATGATTTGTCAATGGACATTAATGCCAAACCAGATAAGCGTTCTTGTGTCTGAGTTGAGCAACAATAAGATTTGATTCTCTTGAGAGCAGAAAAAGAGGTTCTTTCTACAGATGCTGATGCGGATAACGTAGTTATAAATAGGTTAGGGAGTTCCGATAATCAGACATAGTTTCACTTTCACTTTGTGACGATTCTGATTGGCTAGAGCTAAAAATAATCCATGAAACCGCATTTTATAATAGGTAGCTCCCGCCGTATAATTTTGACAGGAATTTCTGAATGTCAAGGTCATTAATTCTAAGTCGGAGAGAAGAGAACTGTACCGCTGCTTATTAGCGGTTTCATGTACTCTTAGAGTAGTTCGGTTTCATTCACAAACGTTATAGTGGCCATAGTAAAACCTTGCTTTAATAAATGCAAATCAAAGCAAATAAATCATATTGGCCTACGAAATGTGTAATAGAATATTCGATAATTTGTAATATAATTATGAAAAAAATATAATAAATTATCATTTCCTTTTGTATTTCGTTAATATGTTCAGGCTACCGGCGGTAGCTGCGGTAGCATATAGAATACGCCACTGTATTTAAGCTGCTCCCTTCTCAATACATGGCCAAAAAATGATGATTGTTTCTTCCTAATATTGGAAATTAGCTCTCATTTTGCTTTGACCTCTTTCAGAACGTTTTCATTATTCTTCCTAACTGTCCATGGTTTTCTCAACATTCTTCTGTAAAACTACATTTCTACAGACTCCAGTGATTTTCTTGTCTGTTGTCCTATTATCCATGATTTACATCCATATGTTAAGACTGGCTCTACGTAACACTTAAGAACTCGTTTTCTTGTTTCTGTTATCAAGCATGGATTGCACAGCATCATTCCTCTTTTTTTTTTCTTTTTTTTTTTTGGAAAGCTGCTTTTGTCTGAGCCATTCTACATCTCACCTCTGTTGTACATCTACCATCTCACCTCTGCTGTAGATCTACCATCTCACCTCTGCTGTACATCTACCATCTCACCTCTGTTGTACATCTACCATCTCACCTCTGCTGTACATCTACCCTCTGATGTCAACATTGTTCCCAGATATTTAAATTCATTTCATCATCATCATTATCGAGTGCCATCTCCGCAGTGGTAAAATTCATTTACCTGTTTTAATATTGTCACATTTATCTTTATTGTGCATTGCAGTGAAGTCTTTTTCTTTGTTGCTACCATTCCATCTGTCTTTTTGATATTAAGGCTGAGTCCTTGATTTGTTACAATCGAGGCTGTGTATCAGGGAATACCCTCATTGAAATCGGTTTATGGTAGACACACTGAACTCATCCCCCCTCCCCGTTTGGCACAATGGGGACCCTGACCGCGAGGACAAAATAATGTAGCCATTGTCAGCAGCCACGCTTGTTGTAAGAAGGGATTACAGGGGTGGGGGGGGGAGCAAGGTCTGTACCCGGAGCTACAGAGTTCATTCACCTGAGCTGAAGCCACGCTTTCGTTAGTGTGTGGCGTGTGTTTCATTCTTGCTAGAAGGTTGTGAATTGTGGTAGAGAATTGTGATAGAGAATTGTGATAGAGAATTGTGGTAGAGAATTGTGATAGAGAATTGTGGTAGATAATTGTGATAGAGAATTTGCATAGATAATTGGGATAGAGAATTTGTATAGATAATTGTGATAGAGAATTTGTACAGATAATTGTGATAGAGAATTGTGATAGAGAATTGTGGTAGAGAATTGTGATAGAGAATTGTGGTAGATAATTGTGATAGAGAATTTGCATAGTTAATTGGGATAGAGAATTTGTATAGATAATTGTGATAGAGAATTTGTATAGATAATTGTGATAGAGAATTTGTATAGATAATTGTGATAGAGAATTTGTATAGATAATTGTGATAGAGAATTTGTATAGATAATTGTGATAGAGAATTTGTATAGATAATTGTGATAGAGAATTTGCATAGATAATTGTGATAGAGAATTTGTATAGATAATTGTGATAGAGAATTTGCATAGATAATTGTGATAGAGAATTTGCATAGATAATTGTGATAGAGAATTTGTATAGATAATTGTGATAGAGAATTTGCATAGATAATTGTGATAGAGAATTTGTATAGATAATTGTGATAGAGAATTTGTATAGATAATTGTGATAGAGACTTTAGATAATTTTTATAGGGAATCGTTGATAGGATTTTGGTAGAGAATTGTGATGGAACATTTTTTTATTGAAATGTGATAGAAAAGTGTGATATGTGATTTCCATAGGAGAACTTAATAAACAGGTAACTAATACCCGGCATACTGACACTAAACGACGTGTTGTCTCGAGTGATCTTCACTTGATGCTTCATCTGAACTGCTTCATCTGAACTTGAAGAATGCTTCACTTGTATATTAGATGTTCTCGTGAATTTGGTCTCATTCACCGCTGAAACACGGCAATCATTCAACCAGGTCTCCATTACTTGTATGTTCCTTCAATCTGTATGTAAGGTTTATGTTGGCACTCAAAGCAGGGATCAGTAAAAGGTCAAAGTAAAGTACGAGACTTGAACCAGCGTCTTAGCACGCGAGTTTACACCCATATGTGCTCGGCCGTCTATCTAGAAATGTTCGGAGATATCTGTATAGTGTCGCCGCAAGCATCGAAACTCAGGTGCAAGGTAAGATTCCTCACCTTCCCAGGGTAATACCCTGGTACCCATTTCTGCCAACAGCTGGGTCGACAGTGGGGGTATATTTAAAAAAAAAAATGTTCCAACTACGAGTACAATTCACACTGCTCCAAGCGGGAATCGAACACGGGTTGTCCGAACGTCGGCAGTCTAGTCGGGTGGTTTTCCCAACTCGGTTACCGAGACCAGGAATCAGTATGCAGAATGAATACCTGCAGCAAGACAGTATCAGATTCACAAGATGTACCTGAAGTTGATGTCATTTACTATTTGTCCATTCTACCAATTAGTTGACTCACAATATAGCATTACTCATTATAAAGATCAATTAATTGACCCACAATATAGCATTACTCATTATAAAGATCAATAGTTGACTCACAATATAACATTACTCATTATAAAGATCAATTAATTGACCCACAATATAGCATTACTCATTATAAAGATCAATTAGTTGACTCACAATATAACATTACTCATTATAAAGATCAATTATGACTCACAATATAACATTACTCATTATAAAGATCAATTATGACTCACAATATAACATTACTCATTATAAAGATCAATTAGGTGACTCACAATATAACATTACTCATTATAAAGATCAATTATGACTCACAATATAACATTACTCATTATAAAGATCAATAGTTGACTCACAATATAGCATTACCCATTAAAAAGATCAATTAGTTGACTCACAATATAACATTACTCATTATAAAGATCAATTAGGTGACTCACAATATAGCATTACCCATTATAAAGATCAATTATGACTCACAATATAACATTACTCATTATAAAGATCAATTAGTTGACTCACAATATAGCATTACCCATTATAAAGATCAATTAGTTGACTCACAATATAACATTACTCATTATAAAGATCAATTATGACTCACAATATAACATTACTCATTATAAAGATCAATAGTTGACTCACAATATAGCATTACCCATTATAAAGATCAATTAGTTGACTCACAATATAACATTACTCATTATAAAGATCAATTAGGTGACTCACAATGTAGCATTACCCATTATAAAGATCAATTATGACTCACAATATAACATTACTCATTATAAAGATCAATTAGTTGACTCACAATATAGCATTACCCATTATAAAGATCAATTAGTTGACTCACAATATAACATTACTCATTATAAAGATCAATTAGGTGACTCACAATATAGCATTACCCATTATAAAGATCAATTATGACTCACAATATAGCATTACCCATTATAAAGATCAATTAGTTGACTCACAATATAACATTACTCATTATAAAGATCAATTAGTTGACTCACAATATAGCATTACTCATTATAAAGATAAATTAGTTGACTCACAATATAGCATTACTCATTATAAAGATCAATTAGTTGCCTCGCAATATAACATTACTCATTATAAAGATCAATTAGTTGATTCACAATATAACATTACTCATTATAAAGATCAGTTAGTTGACTCACAATATAGCATTACCCATTATAAAGATCAATTAGTTGATTCACAATATAACATTACCCATTATAAAGATCAATTAGTTGACTCACAGTATAACATTACTCATTATAAAGATCAATTAGTTGACACACAATATAACATTACTCATTATAAAGATCAATTAGTTGACTCACAATATAACATTACTCATTATAAAGATCAAATATGACTCACAATATAACATTACTCATTATAAAGATCAATTAGTTGACTCACAATACAACATTACTCATTATAAAGATCAATTAGTTGATTCACAATAAAACATTACTCATTATAAAGATCAATTATGACTCACAATATAACATTACTCATTATAAAGCTCAATTATGACTCACAATATAACATTACTCATTATAAAGCTCAATTATGACTCACAATATAACATTACTCATTATAAAGATCAATTATGACTCACAATATAACATTACTCATTATAAAGCTCAATTATGACTCACAATATAACATTACTCATTATAAAGCTCAATTATGACTCACAATATAACATTACTCATTATAAAGCTCAATTATGAATCACAATATAACATTACTCATTATAAAGCTCAATTATGACTCACAGCATAATTTTACAACTTCATTTCTACTTTTTCTTCCTCTACTTCCTCTTTTTCCTCTTCTTCTACCTCTCAACTCCCTGCGGAGCATAGGTCTTCAACAAACACTTTCCAAACCGTTCTGTTTCTTACCAATCTTTTAAGATAATTCCATGTCTTCCCCATCATCTTCATCTCTGCTTCCAGCTGTTGTTTCCAAGAATATTTCGATCTTCCTCTTTGTCTTTTTTCTTGGGCATTCCCAAAAAGGGCCTGTCGTGTAATACTCTATTTCGGCTTCCATTGTATGTCCTATCCAGCACCATCGCCTTCGCTGTATCTCTTTATCCACTGGTATCTGACTGCTACTTTTTCATAATTCTACATTAATGATTTTGTCCTGCCATTTCCATCCTTTTATTCTGCGTAAGCATCCATTAATGAAAGTATATATCTTCATGATTGTCATTTTTGTTGTCCTCCATGTTTCACAGCCATATAATAAGACTGACTTAACATTGGCGTTGACAATTTTTATTTTTGTATTTAACTAATTTCTTTTGACTTCATGTTTTTCAGTTGCAACAAATGCACCTCTTGTTTTTGATATCCTTATTTTGGTCTCATTTTCTGTTCCTCCTTCTATGTAGATATTACTGCCCAGATATATGTCAGATTGTACGTCTGGTGTATCAGCATCAATACAGACAATCATGGACCAATAGATGGTGTATCAGCATCAATACAGACAATCATGGACCAATAGATGGTGTATCAGCATCAATACAGACAATCATGGACCAATAGATGGTGTATCAGCATCAATACAGACAATCATGGACCAATAGATGGTGTATCAGCATCAATACAGACAATTATGGACCAATAGATGGTGTATCAGCATCAATACAGACAATTATGGACCAATAGATGGTGTATCAGCATCAATACAGACAATTATGGACCAATAGATGGTGTATCAGCATCAATACAGACAATTATGGACCAATAGATGGTGTATCAGCATCAATACAGACAATTATGGACCAATAGATGGTGTATCAGCATCAATACAGACAATTATGGACCAATAGATGGTGTGTCAGCATCAATACAGACAATTATGGACCAATAGATGGTGTGTCAGCATCAATACAGACAATCATGGACCAATAGATGGTGTATCAGCATCAGTACAGACAATTATGGACCAATAGATGGTGTGTCAGCATCAATACAGACAATCATGGACCAATAGATGGTGTATCAGCCTCAAGACAGACAATTATGGACCAATAGATGGTGTATCAGCATCAATACAGACAAATGCAGTACTACACTTTTCACTCTCTCCCCAAAACAAAAAGCAGGAGCCATATACATAAATAATGAGCCTGTGAAAGAAGACATACAAGCTACATATCTCGGAGTTACATTTGATAACAAACTATCTTGGAAACAGCAGATAAATAAGGCAACCCAAAAAGCAAGGAGGAAATTGGCTATTCTAAGAAAGTTGTGTGGAACCACATGGGGTGCGAGTGGGAAAATACTCAGTAAAGTTTACCAACAGAGTATACGCCCACATTTAGAATATGGATCATCCGCATGGTGCTCAGCATCAAACACCACATTGCAAGAACTGGATAAAGTACAAAACCAGGCACTTAGGGTCATCACAGGAGCAATGAAATCAACACCAATATTGGAGATGGAGAAATTGTGGAGGATACCAGCACTGAGAGAACGGAGAGACACAAAGGTGCTGATACAGGAAGAAACATTTGTATGCATGCCGAGACATCCAATGAAGGACAGCTTCCAAAATCTTGCATTGTGACGACTTAAGAGAAGCAGCTTTATCCACCAAGCCAAGCGTATTAGTAGACAAACACCAGACATGCCAAGAGGTGTTAACCCCCTACTGCCCATACCAGAACAGACTCCCTGGACAGAGGAATCAGGATTATCAGTTCAAATACGGACAGAAGTGAAAGGAGTAGTTGACAAAGAGGAACAAAATAGTCTACAGCGAAAAACAATAACTCTCAGTTTCCTGGATGAAGAATACCCACAAGACCTATGGATCCGTGTGTAAAAAGATGGATCAGCACAGATAAAGAAGAGGGGAGCAGGTGCATGTACATCATGTGCCATACCGGTTGGCGTAGGTGATCATGTCCCTCTACAATCTTCTATCTACAGTGCATCGTATGAGTTATGTTGTTGACTGTTTTCCATGCCATGACACCAAGCTATCCAGTATTTTCTCTCTTTGTCGTCCGTGATCTCTCTTTCCTTGTATTTTGCCAGTTGTAACCAAGTATTCCAACTTTCCTCTTCTCATGATGTGCCCGAAAAATGTTGATTGCTTCTTTCTGATGTTTTTTAAGAGCTCCCTTTTTGTTTTGGCCTCTTTGAGAACTTCCTCATTGGTCTTTTTAGCTGTCCATGGAACTTTCAACATTCTTCTGAGAAATCCCATCTCTGTGGCCTCTAATCGTCTTTTCATTTGTTTCTCTACTGTCCATGATTCGCTTCCATATGTCAGAATTGGTTCTATATAGCACCAATGAACTCTCTTTCTCATTTTTATTGACATAGATTTGTTGCATAAGATATTTGTCATTTTCTGAAATGCTATTTTGGCCTGAGCTATTCTGCTCTTTATTTCCGTGGTGCATCTCCCATCTGATGTTATTATTGTGCCCAAGTATTTGAAACGTTGTACTTGTTTCAGATTTGTCCTGTTTATTTTTATGCTGCATGATGGTGGTGATTGTTTCTTCGATATAACTATTACTTCTGTTTTCTTACTATTCAGACTGAGACCTTTCTTGTTGCTTTCTTTTACTATTATGTCTATCATTTCTTGTAGTTCATTCAGGTGCATATCTGGAGTACCAAAATAACACCAGGGATATGAATAAAATAGCAACAAGGAAATATTGTCACAATTATGATGCAGAAATACAAGCAATAAAGTTGGCAATAGAAAAACTGCTGAACAGTAATCTTAGCCCACAGCCTGTAGTGTTTTTTACAGATGCAAGATCAGTACTCCAGGCACTACAATCCAGAAAATTAGCACATCTGCAGACCTTATTGACTGAACTCTGCAAGCACCACAGGGTTGCCCTGCAGTGGATCCCGTCTCACTGTGGAATACCAGGAAATGAGAAAGCAGATCAGTTGGCAAAGGAAGGTTCAACAGGCACACAACTAGATACACCGGTTACATACCATCATAAGAAACAGATAATCAAATCGATCAGAGGACCACAAGCCCTAAATCAGGATGCCTTTCATAATATGAATAGATATGAACAAGTTATCATTATACGCCTAAGAACAGGACACAATCGACTCCATAGTCACATGTATACAAAATTCAAGATCGGCACATCAACTACTTGTACATGTGGACAGGCGCCCCAGACTGCTGAACACATACTTCAAGACTGCACTGAATATAGTAGACTGAGGAAAATCCATTGGCACACAGATACAACACTACAGACAAAACTATATGGGCCACTGCAAGAATTACAAAAGACAGTATAATTTATACAGGAAACGACATTGCAGATATAGACAATACTTCAGGCGAACGAAAGATAGATAGATAGATAAGTCTAGTTCAATCAAGATGTATTTCTCCTAATGTTATTTGGTTATCGTCCACTGCATTACTTCTCATAATGTTGGTCTTATCTCTATTTGTTTTCACTCCCGGCTGTTGTGATCTCTCATCAAGTATGCTCATTTTATCCTGCATCTGTTGATGATTAAGGTATAGGAGAACTATATATTCAGCATACCTTGGACATACTATAACCAGTGATGGAAAATGTACAACTGAAATAAACAAAAGAATAAGAATGGCAAAAAAGTAATTTTAATGTCATGAAGGACATACTAACATCAAAACAAATAACACCAGGGCTAAAACTAAGAATAGCAAAATGTTACATCTTCTCAATATTCCTATATGGTGCAGAAACATGGACATTAGACAAGAAAACAGAACAGAGAATTGAAGCCTTTGAAATGTGGATATATATAAGAATTGGATGGAAAGAAAAGAAAACAAATGATGAAGTCTTAAAACAACTAAAAATGAAAAGTGAACCACTAAGCACAATTCAAACAAGACAAATGCAATTTTTGGGCCATGTTAAAAGACACAACAGCCTACTAAAAGTAATCTTGGAGGGGAAAATACAGGGTAAAAGAGGCAGAGGCAGACCAAGACTAGCATGGACGAGTAACATCAAAAGATGGACAAATCAGCCGATGACACCTTGCACCATCAAAGCAAGAGACAGAGCAGAATGGCGCTCCATGGTAGCCAACCTTCGTTGCGGTGATGGCACTTGATGATTAAATCAAAGTCTAAATCATTAAGTTGCTTGGTCAATGGTGGATTCCATTTCTGTTCTGAGTTATTTACATAATTCAATCTATGGCCAGTAAAAAGAGAAATGGAGACAGAAGGCATCCTTGCCTTACTCCTGTTCTTATTTCAAATGCTTCTGTAAGCTGTCCTTCATGCACCGCACTACATTTTGTTCCTTCATACATTGTTTTTATCAGGTTAATAAACTTTATGGGGATTCCGTAATGACTCAGCAACTTCCAAAGCATTCTTCTGTCTAAACTATCAAATGCCTTTTCGTAATCTATGAATCCAATATAAAGTGGGGATTTTAGTTCTAAACTTTGTTCAACTATTATACGTAGAGTAGTTATTTGATCAGCACATGATCTGTTCTTCCTAAAACCTGCTTGTTCATCTCTCAAATGTTTCTCTATGGCCTCTTTTAGTCCCTCCAGAATGATTCTGCCTAATATTTTTCCTGGCACTGATAGTAGCATAATTCCCCTATAATTTGTGCACTCCTGTAAACTTCCTTACTTTGGTAGTTTGATCATATAACCTTCTCTCCAGTCTTTAGGTATTTCTTCCCTTTCCTGCATTTGATCTAGTAGATAACATCTTGGTGGATGTGTTCATAGTAGATAACATCTTGGTGGATGTGTTCATAGTAGATAACATCTTGGTGGATGTGTTCATAGTAGATAACATCTTGGTGGATGTGTTCATAGTAGATAACATCTTGGTGGATGTGTTCATCAGCTGCCGTGGCTCACTATCAAAAGTCAGTTGAATGCCAGCCACTGCGGCTTTGATCAAATTACTCGCACACGCCTACTGCTCTCACAGCTCCGCCATTATCTTTGTTAGACTACACAAACAATCTGACATCTCCTCCATTATCTTTGTTAGACTACACAAACAATCTCACAGCTCCGCCATTATCTTTGTTAGACTACACAAACAATCTCACAGCTCCGCCATTATCTTTGTTAGACTACACAAACAATCTCACAGCTCCGCCATTATCTTTGTTAGACTACACAAACAATCTGACATCTCCGCCATTATCTTTGTTAGACTACACAAACAATCTCACAGCTCCGCCATTATCTTTGTTAGACTACACAAACAATCTCACAGCTCCGCCATTATCTTTGTTAGACTACACAAACAATCTCACAGCTCCACCATTATCTTTGTTAGACTACACAAACAATCTCACAGCTCCGCCATTATCTTTGTTAGACTACACAAACAATCTCACAGCTCCACCATTATCTTTGTTAGACTACACAAACAATCTCACAGCTCCGCCATTATCTTTGTTAGACTACACAAACAATCTCACAGCTCCACCATTATCTTTGTTAGACTACACAAACAATCTCACAGCTCCACCATTATCTTTGTTAGACTACACAAACAATCTCACAGCTCCGCCATTATCTTTGTTAGACTACACAAACAATCTCACAGCTCCACCATTATCTTTGTTAGACTACACAAACAATCTGACATCTCCTCCATTATCTTTGTTAGACTACACAAACAATCTGACATCTCCGCCATTATCTTTGTTAGACTAAACAAACAATCTCACAGCTCCGCCATTATCTTTGTTAGACTACACAAACAATCTCACAGCTCCACCATTATCTTTGTTAGACTACACAAACAATCTCACAGCTCCGCCATTATCTTTGTTAGACTACACAAACAATCTGACATCTCCGCCATTATCTTTGTTAGACTAAACAAACAATCTCACAGCTCCGCCATTATCTTTGTTAGACTACACAAACAATCTCACAGCTCCGCCATTATCTTTGTTAGACTAAACAAACAATCTCACAGCTCCGCCATTATCTTTGTTAGACTAAACAAACAATCTCACAGCTCCGCCATTATCTTTGTTAGACTAAACAAACAATCTCACAGCTCCGCCATTATCTTTGTTAGACTACACAAACAATCTCACAGCTCCACCATTATCTTTGTTAGACTACACAAACAATCTGACATCTCCGCCATTATCTTTGTTAGACTACACAAACAATCTCACAGCTCCGCCATTATCTTTGTTAGACTACACAAACAATCTCACAGCTCCACCATTATCTTTGTTAGACTACACAAACAATCTCACAGCTCCGCCATTATCTTTGTTAGACTACACAAACAATCTGACAGCTCCGCCATTATCTTTGTTAGACTACACAAACAATCTCACAGCTCCACCATTATCTTTGTTAGACTACACAAACAATCTCACAGCTCCACCATTATCTTTGTTAGACTACACAAACAATCTCACAGCTCCGCCATTATCTTTGTTAGACTACACAAACAATCTCACAGCTCCACCATTATCTTTGTTAGACTACACAAACAATCTCACAGCTCCGCCATTATCTTTGTTAGACTACACAAACAATCTCACAGCTCCACCATTATCTTTGTTAGACTAAACAAACAATCTCACAGCTCCGCCATAATCTTTGTTAGACTACACAAACAATCTCACAGCTCCACCATTATCTTTGTTAGACTACACAAACAATCTCACAGCTCCACCATTATCTTTGTTAGACTACACAAACAATCTGACAGCTCCGCCATTATCTTTGTTAGACTACACAAACAATCTCACAGCTCCGCCATTATCTTTGTTAGACTACACAAACAATCTCACAGCTCCACCATTATCTTTGTTAGACTACACAAACAATCTGGCATCAACAATCATAACTTTACAAACATATAGATCTTCTTATTCTTGATGACATTATAGCATATAGATCTCTTCACCCGTTATTTCACCTTCATTTAATAACAGCATGTTGGGATATGTTGTGATTGTTTCCGAGACCAACTCCTCTCAACCTGATCTACTTGTTCGACTGCTCTCGGTAAATCTTTCTTACATTCCTCGGTGCTGTAACTTGATCGACAGATCTCGGTAAATCTTTCTTACATTCCTCGGTGCTGTAACTTGATCGACAGATCTCGGTAAATCTTTCTCATCTCTTTAGTCACGTCTTCGAGTGAATTTTCATGAATCAAACTCACAGAACTACAACCAATCAAACTCATGGGACTACAACCAATCAAACTCATGGGACTACAACCAATCAAACTCATGGGACTACAACCAATCAAACTCACGGGACTACAACCAATCAAACTCTCAGGAACACAACCAAACAAACTCACGGGACTACAACCAATCAAACTCTCAGTTCTACAACCAATCAAACTCACGGGACTACAACCAATCAAACTTACGGGACTACAAGCAATCAAACTCACGGGACTACAACCAATCAAACTCACGGGACTACAACCAATCAAACTCACGGGACTACAACCAATCAAACTCACGGGACTACAACCAATCAAACTCACAGAACTACAACCAATCAAACTCACGGGACTACAACCAATCAAACTCACGGGACTACAACCAATCAAACTCTCAGGACTACAACCAAACAAACTCACGGGACTACAACCAATCAAACTCTCAGTTCTACAACCAATCAAACTCACGGGACTACAACCAATCAAACTCACGGGACTACAACCAATCAAACTCACGGGACTACAACCAATCAAACTCACGGGACTACAACCAATCAAACTCACGGGACTACAACCAATCAAACTCATGGGATTACAACCACCAATCAAACTCTCAGGACTACAACCAATCAAACTCACGGGATTACAACCAATCAAACTCTCAGGATTACAACCAATCAAACTCACGTGACTACAACCAATCAAACTCACGGGACTACAACCAATCAAACTCACGGGACTACAACCAATCAAACTCACGGGACTACAACCAATCAAACTCACAGGACTACAACCAATCAAACTCACAGGACTACAACCAATCAAACTCACATGACTACAGCCAATCAAACTCACAGGACTACAACCAATGAAACTCACAGGACTACAACCAATCAAACTCACGGGACTACAACCAATCAAACTCACGGGACTACAAACAATGCTTCCGCTGATCTCATTTCAACCACAATGACCATAATCTCTTCCTCTAAATTAAATCATCATCAGGATCCGGGTCGATGATGTTACTACCATCTAACCAGGAGACCAAAACGAACTTCTACTGCAGTAGGAAGAAGACCTTCAGTGTGGCCGTAAACAACAACACGAAGACGTCGCAACGACTTGTTGGGGAAAAAGATCAGCTGCCCATGACCTGAGCTGGGCGTCACCCTACGGGGTACTTATCTGTTGTGCTGACAGGGATTACAGTAGAGTAGCGATAGACGCCAACCCCAGGGCAACACACAAGTTAACACAGGGATTACAGTAGAGTAGCGATAGACGCCAACACCAGGGCAACGCACAAGTTAAGCTCCTAACAGGCTCAGTAAAAGTAAAAATAACAGGAGGTAAATATGGCACGAGTAAATATTTACACACAAAAAACAAGATCACAAATCCTCACTATTGACCGCAAAATCAGTTTATTCATAGAATATCGAGACGTTCCTTGTTATTTTTGCTTTCAGCTCCCTGTGGAGCATAGGTCTTCAACAAACACTTTCAGCTCCCTGTGGAGCATAGGTCTTCAACAAACACTTTCAGCTCCCTGTGGAGCATAGGTCTTCAACAAACACTTTCAGCTCCCTGTGGAGCATAGGTCTTCAACAAACACTTTCAGCTCCCTGTGGAGCATAAGTCTTCAACAAACACTTTCAGCTCCCTGTGGAGCATAGGTCTTCAACAAACACTTTCAGCTCCCTGTGGAGCATAAGTCTTCAACAAACACTTTCAGCTCCCTGTGGAGCATAGATCTTCAACAAACACTTTCAGCTCCCTGTGGAGCATAGGTCTTCAACAAACACTTTCAGCTCCCTGTGGAGCATTGGTCTTCAACAAACACTTTCAGCTCCCTGTGGAGCATAAGTCTCCAACAAACACTTTCAGCTCCATGTGGAGCATAGGTCTTCAACAAACACTTTCAGCTCCCTGTGGAGCATAGGTCTTCAACAAACACTTTCAGCTCCCTGTGGAGCATGTCTCCAACAAACACTTTCAGCTCCCTGTGGAGCATAGGTCTTCAACAAACACTTTCAGCTCCCTGTGGAGCATAGGTCTTCAACAAACACTTTCAGCTCCCTGTGGAGCATAGGTCTTCAACAAACACTTTCAGCTCCCTGTGGAGCATAAGTCTCCACAAACACTTTCAGCTCCATGTGGAGCATAGGTCTTCAACAAACACTTTCAGCTCCCTGTGGAGCATAGTTCTTCAACAAACACTTTCAGCTCCCTGTGGAGCATGTCTCCAACAAACACTTTCAGCTCCCTGTGGAGCATAGGTCTTCAACAAACACTTTCAGCTCCCTGTGGAGCATAGGTCTTCAACAAACACTTTCAGCTCCCTGTGGAGCATAGGTCTTCAACAAACACTTTCAGCTCCCTGTGGAGCATAAGTCTTCAACAAACACTTTCAGCTCCCTGTGGAGCATAAGTCTTCAACAAACACTTTCAGCTCCCTGTGGAGCATAGGTCTTCAACAAACACTTTCAGCTCCCTGTGGAGCATAGGTCTTCAACAAACACTTTCAGCTCCCTGTGGAGCAAAGGTCTTCAACAAACACTTTCAGCTCCCTGTGGAGCATAAGTCTCCAACAAACACTTTCAGCTCCATGTGGAGCATAGGTCTTCAACAAACACTTTCAGCTCCCTGTGGAGCATAGGTCTTCAACAAACACTTTCAGCTCCCTGTGGAGCATGTCTCCAACAAACACTTTCAGCTCCCTGTGGAGCATAGGTCTTCAACAAACACTTTCAGCTCCCTGTGGAGCATAGGTCTTCAACAAACACTTTCAGCTCCCTGTGGAGCATAGGTCTTCAACAAACACTTTCAGCTCCCTGTGGAGCATGTCTCCAACAAACACTTTCAGCTCCCTGTGGAGCATAGGTCTTCAACAAACACTTTCAGTTCCTTGTGGAGCATAGGTCTTCAACAAACACTTTCAGCTCCCTGTGGAGCATAGGTCTTCAACAAACACTTTGAGCTCCCTGTGGAGCATAGGTCTTCAACAAACACTTTCAGCTCCCTGTGGAGCATAAGTCTTCAACAAACACTTTCAGCTCCCTGTGGAGCATAGGTCTTCAACAAACACTTTCAGCTCCCTGTGGAGCATAGGTCTTCAACAAACACTTTCAGCTCCCTGTGGAGCATAGGTTTTCAACAAACACTTTCAGCTCCCTGTGGAGCATAGGTCTTCAACAAACTCTTTCAGCTCCCTGTGAAGCATAGGTCTTCAACAAACACTTTCAGCTCCCTGTGTAGCATAGGTCTTCAACAAACACTTTCAGCTCCCTGTGGAGCATTAGTCTCCAACAAACACTTCAGCTCCCTGTGGAGCATAGGTCTTCAACAAACACTTTCAGCTCCCTGTGGAGCATAGGTCTTCAACAAACACTTTCAGGTCACTGTGGAGCATAGGTCTTCAACAAACACTTTCAGCTCCCTGTGGAGCATAGGTCTTCAACAAACACTTTCAGCTCCCTGTGGAGCATAAGTCTTCAACAAACACTTTCAGCTCCCTGTGGAGCATAGGTCTTCAAAAAACACTTTCAGGTCCCTGTGGAGGATAAGTCTCCAACAAACACTTTCAGCTCCCTGTGGAGCATAGGTCTTCAATAAATACTTTCAATTCCCTGTGGAGCATAGGTCTTCAACAAAAACTTTCAGCAACCTGTGGAGCTTAGGTCTTCAATAAATACTTTCAGACCCCTGTGGAGCATAGGCCTTCAACAAAAACTTTCAGCTCCCTGTGGAGCATAGGTCTTCAGCACAATCTTACAGCTCCTGTGGAGCATAGGTCTTCAGCACAATCTTACAGCTCCTGTGGAGCATAGGTCTTCAGCACAATCTTACAGCTCATGTGGAGCATAGGTCTTCAGCACAATCTTACAGCTTCTGTGGAGCATAGATCTTTACCAAACATATTAAGCTCCCTGCTGAGCATAGGTCTTCAATAAACACTTCACACGCCGTCCTGTTTCTAGCTATACTCTGACGATTGTTTCATGTCTTCACATCATTTCCATCTCTGCCCCCACCTCTCTCCTCTATTAATATATTGATCTTCGTCTTTGTCTCCTACCCTGGGTATTGTACAGTTCTCTAGAAATATCAGTTTGGGCATCCCATGGAGATTCCTTATAGCGGCAGTTCGCTATCTCTAGGAGCAAGTGTCAGGCACAAAATGCGTATGATGTTGTAACCGTATCACTCGCTAACTGGGCTCATGATGTGATCGTATCACTCGCTAACTGGGTTCATGATGTAATCGTATCACTCGCTAACTGGGTTCATGATGTATCGTATCACTCGCTAACTGGGCTCATGATGTAATCGTATCACTCGCTAACTGGGTTCATGATGTAATCGTATCACTCGCTAACTGGGTTCATGATGTGATCGTATCACTCGCTAACTGGGTTCATGATGTGATCGTATCACTCGCTAACTGGGTTCATGATGTGATCGTATCACTCGCTAACTGGGTTGATGATGTAACCGTATCACTCGCTAACTGGGCTCATGATGTGATCGTATCACTCGCTAACTGGGTTCATGATGTAATCGTATCACTCGCTAACTGGGCTCATGATGTAATCGTATCACTCGCTAACTGGGCTCATGATGTGATCGTATCACTCGCTAACTGGGTTCATGATGTAATCGTATCACTCGCTAACTGGGTTCATGATGTGATCGTATCACTCGCTAACTGGGTTCATGATGTGATCGTATCACTCGCTAACTGGGTTCATGATGTGATCGTATCACTCGCTAACTGGGTTGATGATGTAACCGTATCACTCGCTAACTGGGCTCATGATGTGATCGTATCACTCGCTAACTGGGTTCATGATGTAATCGTATCACTCGCTAACTGGGTTCATGATGTGATCGTATCACTCGCTAACTGGGTTCATGATGTAATCGTATCACTCGCTAACTGGGTTCATGATGTAATCGTATCACTCGCTAACTGGGTTCATGATGTGATCGTATCACTAGCTAACTGGGTTGATGATGTTGTAACCGTATCACTCGCTAACTGGGCTCATGATGTGATCGTATCACTTGCTAACTGGGTTCATGATGTAATCGTATCACTCGCTAACTGGGTTCATGATGTTGTAAACGTATCACTCGCTAACTGGGTTCATGATGTGATCGTATCACTCGCTAACTGGGTTCATGATGTAATCGTATCACTCGCTAACTGGGTTCATGATGTTGTAACCGTATCACTCGCTAGCTGGGTTCATGATGTTGTAACCGTATCACTCGCCAACTGGGTTCATGATGTGATCGTATCACTCGCCAACTGGTTCATGATGTGATCGTATCACTCGCCAACTGGGTTCATGATGTGATCGTATCACTCGCAACCTGGGTTCATGATGTGATCGTATCACTCGCTAACTGGGTTCATGATGTTGTGATCGTATCACTCGCTAACTGGGCTCATGATGTGATCGTATCACTCGCCAACTGGGTTCATGATGTAATCGTATCACTCGCTAACTGGGTTCATGATGTGATCGTATCACTCGCCAACTGGGTTCATGATGTGATCGTATCACTCACAAACTGGGTTCATGATGTGATCGTATCACTCGCTACCTGGGTTCATGATGTGATCGTATCACTCGCTAACTGGGTTCATAATGTTGTAATCGTATCACTCGCTAACTGGGCTCATGATGTAATCGTATCACTCGCTAACTGGGCTCATGATGTAATCGTATCACTCGCCAACTGGGTTCATGATGTGATCGTATCACTCGCTAACTGGGTTCATGATGTGATCGTATCACTCGCTAACTGGGTTCATGATGTGATCGTATCACTCGCTAACTGGGTTGATGATGTAACCGTATCACTCGCTAACTGGGCTCATAATGTGATCGTATCACTCGCTAACTGGGTTCATGATGTGATCGTATCACTCGCTAACTGGGTTCATGATGTGATCGTATCACTCGCTAACTGGGTTCATGATGTAATCGTATCACTCGCTAACTGGGTTCATGATGTAATCGTATCACTCGCTAACTGGGTTCATGATGTTATCGTATCACTCGCTAACTGGGTTGATGATGTTGTAACCGTATCACTCGCTAACTGGGCTCATGATGTGATCGTATCACTCGCTAACTGGGTTCATGATGTAATTGTATCACTCGCTAACTGGGTTCATGATGTTGTAACCGCATCACTCGCCAACTGGGTTCATGACGTGATCGTATCACTCGCCAACTGGTTCATAATGTGATCGTATCACTCGCTAACTGGGTTCATGATGTGATCGTATCACTCGCTACCTGGGTTCATGATGTGATCGTATCACTCGCTAACTGGGTTCATGATGTTGTGATCGTATCACTCGCTAACTGGGCTCATGATGTGATCGTATCACTCGCCACCTTGGTTCATGATGTGATCGTATCACTCGCTAACTGGGTTCATGATGTGATCGTATCACTCGCCAACTGGGTTCATGATGTGATCGTATCACTCACTAACTGGGTTCATGATGTGATCGTATCACTCGCTACCTGGGTTCATGATGTGATCGTATCACTCGCTAACTGGGTTCATGATGTTGTGATCGTATCACTCGCTAACTGGGTTCATGATGTGATCGTATCACTCGCCAACTGGGTTCATGATGTGATCGTATCACTCGCTAACTGGGTTCATGATGTGATCGTATCACTCGCCAACTGGGTTCATGATGTGATCGTATCACTCGCCAACTGGGTTCATGATGTGATCGTATCACTCGCCAACTGATTTCATGATGTGATCTTATCACTCGCCAACTGGGTTCATGATGTGATCGTATCACTCGCTAACTGGGTTCATGATGTAATCGTATCACTCGCTAACTGGGTTCATGATGTGATCGTATCACTAGCTAACTGGGTTGATGATGTTGTAACCGTATCACTCGCTAACTGGGCTCATGATGTGATCGTATCACTCGCTAACTGGGTTCATGATGTAATCGTATCACTCGCTAACTGGGTTCATGATGTTGTAAACGTATCACTCGCTAACTGGGTTCATGATGTGATCGTATCACTCGCTAACTGGGTTCATGATGTAATCGTATCACTCGCTAACTGGGTTCATGATGTTGTAACCGTATCACTCGCTAACTGGGTTCATGATGTTGTAACCGTATCACTCGCCAACTGGGTTCATGATGTGATCGTATCACTCGCCAACTGGTTCATGATGTGATCGTATCACTCGCCAACTGGGTTCATGATGTGATCGTATCACTCGCAACCTGGGTTCATGATGTGATCGTATCACTCGCTAACTGGGTTCATGATGTTGTGATCGTATCACTCGCTAACTGGGCTCATGATGTGATCGTATCACTCGCCAACTGGGTTCATGATGTAATCGTATCACTCGCTAACTGGGTTCATGATGTGATCGTATCACTCGCCAACTGGGTTCATGATGTGATCGTATCACTCACAAACTGGGTTCATGATGTGATCGTATCACTCGCTACCTGGGTTCATGATGTGATCGTATCACTCGCTAACTGGGTTCATAATGTTGTAATCGTATCACTCGCTAACTGGGCTCATGATGTAATCGTATCACTCGCTAACTGGGCTCATGATGTAATCGTATCACTCGCCAACTGGGTTCATGATGTGATCCTATCACTCGCTAACTGGGTTCATGATGTGATCGTATCACTCGCTAACTGGGTTCATGATGTGATCGTATCACTCGCTAACTGGGTTGATGATGTAACCGTATCACTCGCTAACTGGGCTCATAATGTGATCGTATCACTCGCTAACTGGGTTCATGATGTGATCGTATCACTCGCTAACTGGGTTCATGATGTGATCGTATCACTCGCTAACTGGGTTCATGATGTAATCGTATCACTCGCTAACTGGGTTCATGATGTAATCGTATCACTCGCTAACTGGGTTCATGATGTGATCGTATCACTCGCTAACTGGGTTGATGATGTTGTAACCGTATCACTCGCTAACTGGGCTCATGATGTGATCGTATCACTCGCTAACTGGGTTCATGATGTAATTGTATCACTCGCTAACTGGGTTCATGATGTTGTAACCGCATCACTCGCCAACTGGGTTCATGACGTGATCGTATCACTCGCCAACTGGTTCATAATGTGATCGTATCACTCGCTAACTGGGTTCATGATGTGATCGTATCACTCGCTACCTGGGTTCATGATGTGATCGTATCACTCGCTAACTGGGTTCATGATGTTGTGATCGTATCACTCGCTAACTGGGCTCATGATGTGATCGTATCACTCGCCACCTTGGTTCATGATGTGATCGTATCACTCGCTAACTGGGTTCATGATGTGATCGTATCACTCGCCAACTGGGTTCATGATGTGATCGTATCACTCACTAACTGGGTTCATGATGTGATCGTATCACTCGCTACCTGGGTTCATGATGTGATCGTATCACTCGCTAACTGGGTTCATGATGCTGTGATCGTATCACTCGCTAACTGGGTTCATGATGTGATCGTATCACTCGCCAACTGGGTTCATGATGTGATCGTATCACTCGCTAACTGGGTTCATGATGTGATCGTATCACTCGCCAACTGGGTTCATGATGTGATCGTATCACTCGCCAACTGGGTTCATGATGTGATCGTATCACTCGCCAACTGATTTCATGATGTGATCTTATCACTCGCCAACTGGGTTCATGATGTGATCGTATCACTCGCTAACTGGGTTCATGATGTGATCGTATCACTCGCTAACTGGGTTGATGATGTTGTGATCGTATCACTCGCTAACTGGGTTCATGATGTGATCGTATCACTCGCCAACTGGGTTCATGATGTGATCGTATCACTCGCTAACTGTGTTCATGATGTGATCGTATCACTCGCTAACTGGGTTCATGTTGTGATCGTATCACTCACCAACTGGGTTCATGATGTGATCGTATCACTCCTCATCAAGGCCAGCTCCTTGTCGTGGGGATGGGGCTTAACAGTCACCAGGGACTGAAAACTAAGACTGGCCAGGCCTTCCTACACCCGAGCAAGACCACAGTCTGCTCTAGCAAGTTCAAGTGCTGAAGTCGGAGGCAACCAGCCAAAAGGCGCACAACAATCAGGATGCCACGCACTCAACGCATATGGAAGTATGTCTATAACTGCAAATCGATATGGCACTCGCCCTGTGATGGGCACTCAGGCAGGTGCAGCGCCGGGCCCTCAGCCTCGAAAGGGCCCAACCTCTATTACTGGATGTCCTTCTCAACCGCCCTGTGGAGTCAGGGGGCGAGAGAATAGAGCTACTGGCCAATCCAAAATAAGACCACTAAAAATAATGCAATGGAATGCTGAAGGCATCAACAGCAAAAGAGATGGGTACAGTAAAAAGATAGAATTAGAAAATATCCTGCATGAAGAACAAATAAGCATATGCTGTTTGCAGGAAACCCATCTAAACAACGACATAGCCTTGAAGATTAGGGGATACCAGTGCTACCGATCTGACAGAATAAATAGACAAAAGGGTGGAATACTGACTCTTGTAAGGAACAACATTAATGCATGTCAGATTGAAGTGTATATGGATGGGGCGGAATATCAAATACTGCACCTCAGGACAGGAAATACAGACTTCCATCTACTTAACTACTACTGTCCGAGTGACCGCCCACTAGCACTAGACACAATTACATTAAAAGAAAGAATAATTGTATGTGGAGACTTTAACAGCCACTCACAGAGCTGGGGCTATGAACATATGGACAAGAGAGGTGAAGAGCTTGAAAATTGGCAGGATGACAATGGGCTTATACTATTAAACCAGGCAACAGATCCACCAACATTCTACTCCAGATCATGGCATACCACATCTACACCAGACCTTGCTTTCCATTCACCAGACCTGGATTGGAATATCACACGAATTGTTGGGAAACAACTTGGAGGCAGCGACCACCGACCAGTCTTTTTAGTGGTGCAAAATGAGGCCATCAGGGAGAGCAGCACTCTCTCCAGATGGAATTACAAAAAGGCAGACTGGAAAATGTATCAACACTACACCAGTGTACTGACTAAAGATATAAATACAGATAGAGACATCAACAAAATAGTTGATGAATTCAGTAGACTAATAATACAAGCTGCCAGTGAAACAATACCTAGAGGGGCACGGAAACACTACAAACCATACTGGAGTAGTGAACTAGAGGAACTGCACAATGACATGGAAACATCTCGAAAGCAAGCAGAAAATAACCCTTGCCAAGAAAACCACAACAACTACCAGCATGCTAAAGCCAAATTTCAACGGGCTAAACTACAAGCCAGACGGAGAAGCTGGAAAGAGAAAACAGAGTCCTTGAATCTTGAACGAGACACAAGAAAAGTGTGGAAGCTTGTAAAACAGCTGAATGATGAGGGTACAGAAAGGAACACCAAAATTACACTGAAGAAGGATGGAAACATTCTAACAGGTAAACATGCAGCAAATTACTTTGCAGACTCCTTTGCAAATGACAATAATATTGAAATTAGCCTAGAAAAACGACAAGAGACCCGTCTAAAACAACAAAATGCAAGACAAGAAGAGACCACACATGAAGTCATGGAAACACCCATTACACAAAGAGAGCTAGAGCTGGCAATATCCAAATAAAAATGAAAAAGTCACCAGGCAATGATGGAGTGTCCAATGAAATGATTAAGAACTTGGGAACTGCAGCTAAAGCAAAACTACTGCAGATCTACAACATTTGCTTGATCACAGGTAGAGTGCCACAGGCATGGAGAGAAGCAATTATGATACCATTACTAAAGCCAGGAAAAGATAGTTCAATGACATCCAGCTATAGACCAATCAGCCTTACAAGCTGTTTGTGTAAAACAATGGAACGTATAATCAATCTCAGACTGCAGTGGTACCTGGAAAGTGAAAATCTCCTTGTCCCACAACAAGCAGGCTTTAGACAGTGTTACTCTACCGAAGATCAAGCAACCTATCTTTCCCAGGAAATTGAAGATGCGTTTCAAGAAAAGAAACTGGTACTAGCAGCATGGATAGACCTAAAGAAAGCATTTGATAAGGTATGGAAGGAAGGGCTTTTGAAGAAACTGAGAAATTATGGAGTAAATGGCAGGATGTACAAATGGGTCAAAGCATACCTGCATAACAGGAGAGCCAGAGTGCAACTGGATGGTCTTAAGAGTAAGAAGGTCTTATTGCGCCAGGGCGTTCCACAAGGAGGGGTACTATCTCCAACACTTTTTCTGATCTACATCAATGACCTAGTTACTGAACTACCACATGGCATCAAAGTGGCAATGTATGCAGATGACTTGGTAATGTGGTGCACAGAGGAGTATGCAACAGTGGCCTCCAAATTGCTACAAAGAGCTATGAATGCACTGAATTCATGGACAAATAGATGGTGTATCAGCATCAATACAGACAAATGCAGTACTACACTTTTCACACTCTCCCCAAAACAAAAAGCAGGAGCCATCTACATAAACAATGAGCCTGTGAAAGAAGACATACAAGCTACATATCTCGGAGTTACATTTGATAACAAACTATCTTGGAAACAGCAGATAAATAAGGCAACCCAAAAAGCAAGGAGAAAATTGGCTATTCTAAGAAAGTTGTGTGGAACCACATGGGGTGCGAGTGGGAAAATACTCAGTAAAGTTTACCAACAGAGTATACGCCCACATTTAGAATATGGATCATCCGCATGGTGCTCAGCATCAAACACCACATTGCAAGAACTGGATAAAGTACAAAACCAGGCACTTAGGGTCATCACAGGAGCAATGAAATCAACACCAATATTGGAGATGGAGAAATTGTGGAGGATACCAGCACTGAGAGAACGGAGAGACACAAAGGTGCTGATACAGGCAGAAAAATTTGTATGCATGCCGAGACATCCAATGAAGGACAGATTCCAAAATCTTGCATTGGGACGACTTAAGAGAAGCAGCTTTATCCACCAAGCCAAGCGTATTAGTAGACAAACACCAGACATGCCAAGAGTTGTTAAACCCCTTCTGCCCATACCAGAACAGACTCCCTGGACAGATGAATCAGGATTATCAGTTCAAATACGGACAGAAGTGAAAGGAATAGTTGACAAAGAGGAACAAAATAGTCTACAGCGAAAAACAATAGCTCTCAGTTTCCTGGATGAAGAATACCCACAAGACCTATGGATTCGTGTGTACACAGATGGATCAGCACAGAATGCAGTAAAGAATGGGGAGCAGGTGCATATATAGAGTACCCAAATAACACTAGGGATATGGATAAAATAGCAACAGGGAAATATTGTCACAATTATGATGCAGAAATACAAGCAATAAAGTTGGCAATAGAAAAACTGCTGAACAGTAATCTTAGCCCACAGCCTGTAGTGTTTTTGACAGATGCAAGATCAGTACTCCAGGCACTACAATCCAGAAAATTACCACATCTGCAGACCTTATTGACTGAACTCTGCAAGCACCACAGGGTTGCCCTGCAGTGGATCCCGTCTCACTGTGGAATACCAGGAAATGAGAAAGCAGATCAGTTGGCAAAGGAAGGTTCAACAGGCACACAACTAGATACACCAGTTACATACCATCATAAGAAACAGATAATCAAATCAATCAGAGGACCACAAGCCCCAAATCAGGATGCCTTTCATAATATGAATAGATATGAACAAGTTATCATTATACGCCTAAGAACAGGACACAATCGACTCCATAGTCACATGTATACAAAATTCAAGATCGGCACATCAACTACTTGTACATGTGGACAGGCACCCCAGACTGCTGAACACATACTTCAAGACTGCACTGAATATAGTAGACTGAGGAAAATCCATTGGCCCATAGATACAACACTACAGACAAAACTATATGGGCCACTGCAAGAATTACAAAAGACAGTAAAATTTATACAGGAAACGACATTGCAGATATAGACAATACTTCAGGCGAACGAAAGATAGATAGACTGGCAATAGAAAAACTGCTGAACAGTAATCTTAGCCCGCAGCCTATAGTGTTTTTGACAGATGCAAGATCAGTACTCCAGGCACTACAATCCAGAAAATTACCACATCTGCAGACCTTATTGACTGAACTCTGCACCACAGGGTTGCCCTACAGTGGATCCCATCTCACTGTGGAATACCAGGAAATGAGAAAGCAGATCAGTTGGCAAAGGAAGGTTCAACAGGCACACAACTAGATACACTGGTTACATACCATCATAAGAAACAGATAATCAAATCAATCAGAGGACCACAAACCCCAAATCAGGATGCCTTTCATAATATGAATAGATATGAACAAGTTATCATTATACGCCTCAGAACAGGACACAATCGACTCCATAGTCACATGTATACAAAATTCAAGATCGGCACCTCAACTACTTGTACATGTGGACAGGCGCCCCAGACTGCTGAACACATACTTCAAGACTGCACTGAATATAGTAAACTGAGGAAAATCCTTTGGTCCATAGATACAACACTACAGACAAAACTATAAGGGCCATTGCAAGAATTACAAAAGACAGGAACATTTATACAGGAAACGACATTGCAGATATAGACAATACTTCAGGCGAACGAAAGATAGATAGATAGATCGTATCACTCGCTAACTGGGTTCATGATGTGATCGTATCACTCGCCAACTGGGTTCATGATGTGATCGTATCACTCGCTAACTGGGTTCATGATGTGATCGTATCACTCGCCAACTGGGTTCATGATGTGATCGTATCACTCGCTAACTGGGTTCATGATGTGATCGTATCACTCGCCAACTGGGTTCATGATGTGATCTTATCACTCGCTAACTGGGTTCATGATGTGATCGTATCACTCGTCAACTGGGTTCATGTTGTGATCGTATCACTCGTCAACTGGGTTCATGATGTTGTGATCGTATGTATCACTCGTCAATTGGGTTAGTGATGTTGTGATCGTATGTATCACTCGCCAACTGGGTTCATGATATTGTGATCGTATGTATCACTCGTCAACTGGGTTCATGATGTTGTGATCGTATGTATCACTCGTCAACTGGGTTCATGATATTGTGATCGTATGTATCACTCGTCAACTGGGTTCATGATGTTGTGATCGTATGTATCACTCGTCAACTGGGTTCATGATGTTGTGATCGTATGTATCAAGCGTCAACTGGGTTCATGATGGTGTGATCGTATGTATCACTCGTCAACTGGGTTCATGATGTTGTGATCGTATGTATCACTCGTCAACTGGGTTCATGATGGTGTGATCGTATGTATCACTCGTCAACTGGGTTCATGATGTTGTGATCGTATGTATCAATCGTCAACTGGGTTCATGAGGGTGTGATCGTATGTATCACTCGTCAACTGGGTTCATGATGTTGTGATCGTATCACTCGTCAACTGGGTTCATGATGTTGTGAACGTATCACTTGTCAACTGGGTTCATGATGTTGTGACATCTGCCTCCTTGTTGCACGTTAATCCCCTGACATGATCTACAATAGTGTGACCTTGTTGACATCAGTCCAGCACGGCCCCATTAGCCTGGCTGTTACAAGCAGCAAGATGATTTGACTAATTGATGAATAACTCTTCTACTCTACATACGTCATCATCATCATCGTGTGCCACACCGGTCAAAGGTTGCGTCGTATTTGACCTACATCTACTTAAACTAGTCACGTGGCAAAATAATTACCTTTCAAGATCTGACCACAGCCAACTATAGATACCTTAGGCCTGCGGACAGAGAGGAAATTACCGGAAAACCACCAACTGACGTGACGTTTTCAACTATGTGAGCAACGTTGGTGTTACAATATTAACGAACCCCGTACACTGTTGACGAACCCTTTACACTATTAACGAACCCTTTACAATGTTAACTCACCCCTTACACTATTAACGAATCTCTTGCGCTGTTAACGAGCCCCTTACACGATTAACTCACCCATTACACTGTTAGCGAACCCCTTACACTATTAACGAATATCTTACACTGTTAAAGAAACCCTTACACTATTAACTCACCCTTTACACTATTAACTCACCCCTTACACTATTAACTCACCCTTTACATTGTTAACTCACCCCTTACACTATTAACGAATCTCTTACACTGTTAACTCACAACTTACACTATTAACTCACCCCTTACACTGTTAACTCACCACTTACACTATTAACTCACCCCTTACATAATTAACTAATCTCTTACACTGTTAACGAACCCGTTACACTATTAACGAATCTCTTACACTGTTAATTCACCCCTTACACTATTAACTCACCCCTTAACACTGTCAACAAACCCCTTACACTATTAACTCACCCTTACACTGTCAACGAACCCCTTACACTATTAACTCACCCCTTACACTGTTAACTCACCCCTTACACTATTAACTCACCCCTTACACTATTAACTCACCGCTTACACTATTAACTCACCCCTTACACTATTAACTCACCCCTTACACTATTAACTCACCCCTTGCACTAATAACTCACCCCTTACACAATTAACTCACCCCTTACACTGTTAACTCACCCCTTACACTCTTAAATCACCCCTTACACTATTACCTCACCCCTTACACTATTAACTCACCCTCGTACACTATTAACTCACCCCTTACATTGTTAACTCACCTCTTACACTATTAACTCACCCCTTACACTATTAACTCACCCCTTACACTATTAACTCACCCTGTACACTATTAACTCACCCCTTACACTGTTAACTCACCCTTTACACTATTAACTCACCCCTTACACTATTAACTCACCCCTTACACTATTATCTCACCCCTTGCACTGTTAACTCACCCCTTACACTATTAACTCGCCCCTTACACTATTAACTCACCCCTTACACTATTAACTCACCCCTTGCACTAATGACTCACCCCTTACACAATTAACTCACGCCTTACACTGTTAACTCACCCCTTACACTATTAACTCACCCCTTACACTATTAACTCACCCCTTACAATATTAACTCACCCCTTTACATTGTTAACTCACCTCACCCCTTACACTATTAACTCACCCCTTACACTATTAACTCACCCCTTGCGCTGTTAACTCACCCCTTACACTATTAACTCACCCCTTACACTAATAACTCACCCCTTACACTGTTAACTCACCCCTTACACTATTAACTCACCCCTTACACTATTAACTCACCCCTTACATTATTAACTCACCCTTGCACTGTCAACGAACCCCTAATACTATTAACTCACCCCTTACACTATTAACTCACCCCTTACACTATTAACTCACCCCTCACACTGTTAACTCACCCCCTTACACTATTAACTCACCCCCTAAACTGTTAACTTAAACAATCGTGTGTGCTATGGTTGACCGCAACAACAGCATCCAGTAGATAGCTGAGACTATCAAAACTCTAGCAAACATTAGTCACTCTTATTCATGTATAAATATTGCGTCTGAACTCTTCCTGTTGAATTCGCCTCTCGACCTATCCTAGCAGATATGAAATAGACCAACTATATTTGTAGTACTTTGCAAACCTACTTTAGCCACTTTCTCTTGAATTCGCCTCTCGGCCTATCCTAGCAGATATGAAATAGACCAACTATATTTGTAGTACTTTGCAAACCTACTTTAGCCACTTTCTCTTGAATTCGCCTCTCGGCCTATCCTAGCAGATACGAAATAGACCATATTTGTAGTACTTTGCAAGCCTACTTTAGCCACTTTCTCTTGAATTCGCCTCTCGACCTATCCTAGCAGATATGAAATAGACCATATTTGTAGTACTTTGCAAGACTACTTTTGCCACTTACTCTTGAATTCGCCTATCGACCTATCCTAGCAGATATGAAATAGACCAACTATATTTGTAGTACTTTGCAAGCCTACTTTAGCCACTTTCTCTGAATTCGCCTCTCGACCTATCCTAGCAGATATGAAATAGACCAACTATATTTGTAGCACTTTGCAAGCCTACTTTAGCCACTTTCTCTCGTGATGGTCAACTGCATTACATTGTACTCTTGGAAAGCATTTGGTGAAGAATTAGCAAAAACATGTAGAGAAGAACCAAGGGAATTTTTCAAAAGTATAAAAGCAATGAGAGAAAGAAATAATGATTATAACCCAACCACTATAATAAACGACAAGAACGGTAGACCAATCAGCAGCAGGAAAAACATAATAATCAGATGGAGAGAATACTTTAAGGAACTATTAAATCAGGGAAATACAAACGGAAATACAGAGTTTAAACATAGGCAGTATGATGAACAGGAACCGAATATACTTAAAGCAGAAGTAGAACGGGCATTGAAACAGAATAAAAAGAACAAAGCAGCTGGTATAGATGGAATAACAACAGAAATGCTACTAGCCTGTAGGAAACAGCTATAGATTGGCTTACGATCATATTCAATATGGCTTGGGAAGAAAGAAAAGTCCCAGACGATTGGCAAAAAAGCTATCATTGTCCCATTTTGGAAGAATAAGGGAAGTAAAAGGGAGTGTGAAATGTACAGAGGAATATCCCTATTGAGTCAAGTTGGTAAAATGTTTGCTAAAATATTGGAGAGAAGAGTAAGATACATAATAGAACCACAATTAAGTAATAATCAATTCGGATTCAGAAAAGGCAAAAGCTGTACTGATGCTATATTTACATTGAGACAACTATGTGAAAAAAACAATAGAATATGACAGAAACCTAAATATAGTGTTTATAGATCAGGAAAAAGCGTTTGATCGTGTGGACAGGAACAAACTTTAGCAAACTTTAGAAACATACGGGGTAGCAGGACAACTACTAGATAATATAATAGCACTATATAAAAACAGTCAAAGTGCCGTCAGAACATCGGAAGGTCTGTCAGAATGGTTTCAGGTTACAACAGGAGTAAGACAAGGATGTGTCCTCTCACCACTCCTCTTCATCATATATATGGACAAAATAAATCAGGAAACAACCAACAATAAGGACAAATCAAATAATAACATAGAGGTAGAAAACTCCAACATCAACGAGCTACTCTTCGCAGATGACCAATGCCAAATATATGAGGATGAAAACCTACAACAGCATTTAACATCTCTAGATAAAATCTGCACAAACTACAGTATGAACATTAAAACAGTAAAAACAGAGGCTATAAGAATAAGTAAATTAAGACACCCATTAAACATCAAGATAAAAGCTGCAAAAACTACAGTATGAACATTAAAACAGTAAAAACAGAGGCTATAAGAATAAGCAAATTAAGACACCCATTAAACATTAAGATGAAACCCTGGCCCACGTGTACGAACTCCGTGGCACGGCCTGTGATCCACAGTGTGGCCAGGTTTTTGCTGACATTTTTTCCCGCACAGCGGCCAAATTTATGGGTCTACTCTTTTAGATTTGAACTACCATGAGTTCTTTAACGTGCACGAGTGCACACGGGACCTCCTGTTTATTGCCGTTATCCGAGAGGGCTAGACATGGGATCTCACAAGCAGAGAGACTATGAAAGGGTAACGTTATAAAGAAACCATGAATGAATGTCCTCTATTTTTGATAAATCACTTCTGGTGAGCTTTGAACATGGCTCCTTCCCGTCCTGAGGCTGACGTCGTACCTCTAGACCACCCAGCCACGGAACAAAGATCTCTGGTGTAATGTTTTGGTAACAGTTATTTCCCTTATTTCGTGTACACAAGCAGCTACAGTCTGCCATGACAGCAACAGAAAAGTCAAAGAGCAATGAAGGAGTCCCCAGCAGAACACGTTATATGTCGGATTGCAAAATAAACAACATAATGCTACTCAATCTGCTATTATTTGTGTAGGTAGAAGAAAACAAAAACGTAATCTGCGATCATAAATATGGCACACCAGTGGAAGTGTCTCATACTTGCAAGAGCTACTCAACAAAGGTTTACAGTGGGGATATTTGATTGGGCATGAAGTCAGGTATAGATCGAGAAGGGGATACAAGCAAGGAAATTAGAATCAGAATAGCTAAAGCAGCAATGTCTTTCAGAAGTCAGGTATAGATCGAGAAGGGGATACAAGCAAGGAAATTAGAATCAGAATAGCTAAAGCAGCAATGTCTTTCAGAAGTCACATTGATCGAGAAGGGGATACAAGCAAGGAAATTAGAATCAGAATGGCTAAAGCAGCAATGTCTTTCAGAAGCCTTGAAAAGTTGTGGAAATCAAAACTAATCAGCACAAACACAAAACTTAGACTATTCAAATCAAATGTACTATCAACCCTTACGTATGCGTGTGAAAGCTGGAAAACAACAAGAGATATAGAAACAAAGTTGAGCGCATTCGAAAATAAATGTCTAAGGAAAATACTTGGTATAGCGTGGAACGAATTCAAAACAAACGAGGAAATTAGAGAGATCACCAATCAACCACTAATATCTTCAGTAATAAAGAAAAGACGATGGTCATATGTTGGACATGTGATGAGAAGAGATAATAACCGAATAGCAAAGCAAGCCATCATATGGGAAACAACAGGTAAGAGAAAAAGAGGAAGAGACACTGAGAAGAGCATTGATGAGAGAGGCAAGAGCAGCAGGAATCAGCTCCCTCAATGAAATAGAGCTGCTTGGACAGAACAGAGACAGATGGCGAGATTTGATAAATATCTTTAAAAGAATTGAAAATTGCTAAAACAAAAATTCAGATAAGAGAAGGAGTATCTTGGTCTACGCCCTATGGGCCGGCTACGGCTCGAAAGGTCAGTAGATGGATGGATGGATGATGGATGGATGAGTCAGAACTGCTGGTTGTGTCCACCAATAGCTGCAGAGAACACGGTCACATGACTGATCACGAGGGACGTTCCATATCTGAAACGATGAAAGTAAAGATAATGCAGGATTCACAGTTACAAAGGTAAAGCCGAATACAATTAAGACAAAACGATGGGAATACACTAGATTAATTGACCAAAGGCGTGTCTTGTTGACCTTTATCTCCATCACACATCTACACCAAACAGATGTGGTAAAGCCGAATACAATTAAGACAAAACGATGGGAATACACTAGATTAATTGACCAAAGGCGTGTCTTGTTGACCTTTCTCTCCATCACACATCTACACCAAACAGATGTGGTAAAGCCGAATACAATTAAGACACAACGATGGAAATACACTAGATTAATTTAGCAAAGGCGTGTCTTGTTTACCTTTCTCTCCATCACACATCTATACCAAACAGATGTGCATTTTGTCACGTATCTCACAGACGGTGTCCACGGATTGGCTAGAAGTGCATGACATTGTGTGCGCGCATCGTAAATGTTCAAATATAATTGATCGCCTTAGGCCAAAGAAACCAATGGAAAGTTTTTTTGTTTTTTTTTTTTATTTCAAACTTGTAAGCCAAGATTTGAAATTGGTAGATAGGTTCCACATACAAAAGTATATATGAGTTTTTATGAAGGACCAGACCTTATAGCCTATTAAATTAGGTGTCATATTTAGTGGAGGTCGGTTGTCATTTTTTAGTGGAGGTTGGTTGTCACGTTTTGTATTCATGGATGTTATACTTTGCTGGCTGGTTAACACACTTTGTGTTGTTGTTTGTCACTTTGTGTTGTTGTTTGTCACACTTTGTGTTGTTGTTTGTCACACTTTGTGTTGTTGTTTGTCACACTTTGAGTTGTTGTTTGTCACACTTTGTGTTGTTGTTTGTCACACTTTGTGTTGTTGTTTGTCACACTTTGTGTTGTTGTTTGTCACACTTTGTGTTGTTGTTTGTCACACTTTGTGTTGTTGTTTGTCACACTTTGTGTTGTTGTTTTGTCACACTTTGTGTTGTTGTTTGTCACACTTTGTGTTGTTGTTTGTCACACTTTGTCTTGTTGTTTGTCACACTTTGTGTTGTTGTTTGTCACACTTTGTGTTGTTGTTTGTCACACTTTGTGTTGTTGTTTGTCACACTTTGTGTTGTTGTTTGTCACACTTTGTGTTGTTGTTTGTCACACTTTGTGTTGTTGTTTGTCACACTTTGTCTTGTTGTTTGTCACACTTTGTGTTGTTGTTTGTCACACTTTGTGTTGTTGTTTGTCACACTTTGTGTTGTTGTTTGTCACACTTTGTGTTGTTGTTTGTCACACTTTGTGTTGTTGTTAGTCACACTTTGTGTTGTTGTTTGTCACACTTTGTGTTGTTGTTAGTCACACTTTGTCTTGTTGTTTGTCACACTTTATGTTGTTGGTTGTCACACTGATATAATAAATACACATAAAGCCTAATGTTTCAGATATATTTATGAAAAGATGACGACTAATTCACATTCATTTGTTTATTAATTTACAAGAACTTAAAATACCAGAACATGGGTCGGTAAAGAACTCAACAAAAAAAAGAAAGAAGTCCAACAAATGTGAGTCTTGTAAAACAACATAACTGGCTGGAGAATATTATTGTATGGGGCATGGTTCAAGGTTAGCTGAAGTGAGGAAGATCTAGGAGATGTTGGATGGAAGCTATCACAGGAGAGCTGGGAATGACTATAGGTGACGTTGGACACATCTCGCATTTGTTTGTTGTAGCATCCACTCGTTCAGCTCGGTGGCTGAGTAGATTTTGCTCGTGCTGCTGGTCACAGAGGCCCTGGGTTCATTCCATTACCTCGGGGCTAGTTGTTGCATCGCTGATATACTTCATTAAGCTTCTCCATTTTTTTTCTCCAGCTTCTGTCATTCTTTGAGATTCTACGAAGTCGAAACGTGTCCATACTTTGATGTTATCATCCCATCTATGTCTACCTCTCAACTTTAAATGGGTACCGGAATTTTTCTGGGAAAGTAAAGTAGCACGAGTGTAATACTGACAACATTACCCCAAAAATCATGTGCTGAAGTCAGTAAAAGTTGTGGTCACTAACACCATATTCCCTATACGCCACTTGGCGTGACGGGGGCTCTTTACTTTACTTTTATGTTTACCTCTCCACGTTCCACGGTTGCATGCAGAATAGTCTTTGCCAGAATGGTCTTTGACAGAATGGTCTTTACCAGAATAGTCTTTGCCAGAATGGTCTTTGACAGAATGGTCTTTACCAGAATAGTCTTTACCAGAATAGTCTTTGCCAGAATGGTCTTTGACAGAATGGTCTTTACCAGAATAGTCTTTGCCAGAATGGTCTTTGACAGAATGGTCTTTACCAGAATGGTCTTTGACAGAATGGTCTTTGACAGAATGGTCTTTACCAGAATGGTCTTTACCAGAATGGTCTTTGCCAGAATGGTCTTTGACAGAATGGTCTTTACCAGAATGGTCTTTACCAGAATGGTCTTTGCCAGAATGGTCTTTACCAGAATGGTCTTTGCCAGAATGGTCTTTACCAGAATGGTCTTTACCAGAATAGTCTTTACCAGAATATTCTTTACCAGAATGGTCTTTGACAGAATGGTCTTTACCAGAATGGTCTTTGCCAGAATAGTCTTTACCAGAATGGTCTTTGACAGAATGGTCTTTACCAGAATGGTCTTTGCCAGAATGGTCTTTACCAGAATGGTCTTTACCAGAATAGTCTTTACCAGAATGGTCTTTGACAGAATGGTCTTTGACAGAATGGTCTTTGACAGAATGGTCTTTACCAGAATAGTCTTTACCAGAATGGTCTTTGACAGAATGGTCTTTTACCAGAATAGTCTTTACCAGAATAGTCTTTACCAGAATGGTCTTTGACAGAATGGTCTTTACCAGAATAGTCTTTACCAGAATAGTCTTTACCAGAATAGTCTTTACCAGAATGGTCTTTGACAGAATAGTCTTTACCAGAATAGTCTTTACCAGAATAGTCTTTGACAGAATGGTCTTTGACAGAATGGTCTTTGACAGAATAGTCTTTACCAGAATAGTCTTTACCAGAATAGTCTTTGACAGAATAGTCTTTGACAGAATGGTCTTTACCAGAATGGTCTTTGACAGAATGGTCTTTGACAGAATAGTCTTTACCAGAATAGTCTTTACCAGAATAGTCTTTGACAGAATAGTCTTTGACAGAATGGTCTTTACCAGAATAGTCTTTGACAGAATAGTCTTTGACAGAATAGTCTTTACCAGAATAGTCTTTGACAGAATAGTCTTTACCAGAATAGTCTTTGACAGAATGGTCTTTGACAGAATGGTCTTTACCAGAATGGTCTTTGACAGAATGGTCTTTGACAGAATAGTCTTTGACAGAATAGTCTTTGACAGAATAGTCTTTGACAGAATGGTCTTTGACAGAATAGTCTTTACCAGAATGGTCTTTACCAGAATGGTCTTTGACAGAATAGTCTTTGACAGAATAGTCTTTGACAGAATGGTCTTTGACAGAATAGTCTTTGACAGAATGGTCTTTGACAGAATAGTCTTTGACAGAATGGTCTTTGACAGAATGGTCTTTGACAGAATGGTCTTTGACAGAATAGTCTTTGACAGAATGGTCTTTGACAGAATGGTCTTTGCCAGAATGGTCTTTACCAGAATGGTCTTTACCAGAATGGTCTTGACAGAATAGTCTTTGACAGAATGGTCTTTGACAGAATGGTCTTTACCAGAATGGTCTTTACCAGAATAGTCTTTGACAGAATGGTCTTTGACAGAATGGTCTTTGACAGAATGGTCTTTGACAGAATAGTCTTTGACAGAATAGTCTTTGACAGAATAGTCTTTGACAGAATGGTCTTTGACAGAATGGTCTTTACCAGAATGGTCTTTGACAGAATGGTCTTTGACAGAATAGTCTTTGACAGAATAGTCTTTGACAGAATAGTCTTTACCAGAATAGTCTTTGACAGAATGGTCTTTGACAGAATGGTCTTTACCAGAATGGTCTTTGACAGAATGGTCTTTGACAGAATAGTCTTTACCAGAATGGTCTTTGACAGAATAGTCTTTACCAGAATAGTCTTTGACAGAATGGTCTTTGACAGAATGGTCTTTACCAGAATGGTCTTTGACAGAATGGTCTTTGACAGAATGGTCTTTACCAGAATGGTCTTTACCAGAATGGTCTTTGCCAGAATGGTCTTTACCAGAATGGTCTTTACCAGAATGGTCTTTGACAGAATGGTCTTTGACAGAATGGTCTTTACCAGAATAGTCTTTACCAGAATAGTCTTTACCAGAATGGTCTTTACCAGAATGGTCTTGACAGAATGGTCTTTGACAGAATGGTCTTTACCAGAATGGTCTTTACCAGAATGGTCTTTACCAGAATGGTCTTTGACAGAATGGTCTTTGACAGAATGGTCTTTACCAGAATAGTCTTTACCAGAATATTCTTTACCAGAATGGTCTTTGACAGAATGGTCTTTACCAGAATGGTCTTTGCCAGAATAGTCTTTACCAGAATGGTCTTTGACAGAATGGTCTTTACCAGAATGGTCTTTGCCAGAATAGTCTTTACCAGAATGGTCTTTGACAGAATGGTCTTTACCAGAATGGTCTTTGACAGAATGGTCTTTACCAGAATGGTCTTTGACAGAATAGTCTTTACCAGAATGGTCTTTGACAGAATGGTCTTTACCAGAATGGTCTTTGACAGAATGGTCTTTACCAGGTCAGATAATCAACATTCGTGGTCAGGCCGAGGCGTTTGTTCACAACGGTCGAAGACTGAACATAAACCCTGCAGCCTGGGAAGACATAGCTGCAGCCCACAATCTTTGGAAACACACTCTAAAGGTGCAACTCAACAAAGAAGCAGATTCATCGAAGAAAATAGAATATACGTCTAAAGAGAGAGAAAAAACATTAGACAACTATGTTCGACCGAGGCTACTAGTCAACTATGATTGACGGAGGCTACACGCCAACTATGATTGACGGAGGCTACTAATCAACTATGACTGACTGAGGCTACTATTCAACAATGACTGACTGAGGCTACTAATCAACTATGACTGACGGAGGCTACTAGTGAACTATGACTAACGGAGGCTACTAGTGAACTATGACTGACCGAGGCTACTAGTGAACTATGACTGACCGAGGCTACTAGTGAACTATGACTGACGGAGGCTACTAGTGAACTATGACTGACGGAGGCTACTAGTGAACTATGACTGACGGAGGCTACTATTGAACTATGACTAACGGAGGCTACTAGTGAACTATGACTAACGGAGGCTACTTGTGAACTATGAATGACGGAGGCTACTATTGAACTATGACTAACGGAGGCTACTAGTGAACTATGACTAACGGAAGCTACTAGTGAACTATGACTGACGGAGGCTACTAGTGAACTATGACTGACGGAGGCTACTAGTGAACTATGACTAACGGAGGCTACTAGTGAACTATGACTGACGGAGGCTACTAGTGAACTATGACTGACGGAGGCTACTAGTGAACTATGACTAACGGAGGCTACTAGTGAACTATGATTGCCGGAGGCTACTAGTGAACTATGACTGACTGAGGCTACAAGTCAACTATGACTGACGGAGGCTACTAGTCAATTATGACTGACGGAGGCTACTTGTCAACTATGACTGACAGGTTACTAGTCAACTATGACTGACTGAGGCTACTAGTCAACAATGCCTGACGGAGGCTACTAGTTAACTATGACTGCCGGAGGCTACTAGTCAACTATGACTGACGGAAGCTACTTGTCAACTTTGACTGACAGGTTACTAGTCAACTATGACTGATTGAGGATACTAATCAACTATGACTGACTGAGGCTACTAGTCACCTATGACTGATTGAGGATACTAATCAACTATGACTGACTGAGGCTACTAGTCACCTATGACTGACGGAGGCTACTAATCAACTATGACTGACGGAGGCTACTAATCAACTATGACTGACTGAGGCTACTAGTCACCTATGACTGACGGAGGCTACTAATCAACTATGACTGACTGAGGCTACTAGTCAACTATGACTGATTGAGGATACTAATCAACTATGACTGACTGAGGCTACTAGTCACCTATGACTGACGGAGGCTACTAATCAACTATGACTGACTGAGGCTACTAATCAACTATGACTGACTGAGGCTACTAGTTACCTATGACTGACGGAGGCTACTAATCAACTATGACTGACTGAGGCTACTAATCAACTATGACTGACTGAGGCTACTAATCAACTATGACTGACGGAGACTACTAATCAACTATGACTGACTGAGGCTACTAATCAACTATGACTGACTGAGGCTACTAGTTACCTATGACTGACGGAGGCTACTAATCAACTATGACTGACTGAGGCTACTAATCAACTATGACTGACGGAGGCTACTAATCAACTATGACAGACTGAGGCTACTATTCAACAATGACTGACTGAGGCTACTAATCAACTATGACTGACGGAGGCTTCTAGTCACCTATGACTGACGGAGGCTACTAGTGAACTATGACTAACGGAGGCTACTATTGAACTATGATTAACGGAGGCTACTAGTGAACTATGACTAACGGAGGCTACTAGTGAACTATGACTGACCGAGGCTACTAGTGAACTATGACTGACGGAGGCTACTAGTGAACTATGACTGACGGAGGCTACTAGTGAACTATGACTAACGGAGGCTACTTGTGAACTATGACTGACGGAGGCTACTATTGAACTATAATTAACGGAGGCTACTAGTGAACTATGACTAACGGAAGCTACTAGTGAACTATGACTGACGGAGGCTACTAGTGAACTATGACTAACGGAGGCTACTAGTGAACTATGACTAACGGAGGCTACTAGTGAACTATGACTAACGGAGGCTACTAGTGAACTATGACTAACGGAGGCTACTAGTGAACTATGACTGACTGAGGCTACTAATCAACTATGAATGACTGAGGCTACTAGTTACCTATGACTGACGGAGGCTACTAATCAACTATGACTGACTGAGGCTACTAATCAACTATGACTGACGGAGGCTACTAGTCACCTATGACTGACGGAGGCTACTAATCAACGATGACTGACTGAGGCTACTAATCAACTATGACTGACTAAGGCTACTAGTTACCTATGACTGACGGAGGCTACTAATCAACTATGACTGACTGAGGCTACTAATCAACTATGACTGACGGAGACTACTAATCAACTATGACTGACTGAGGCTACTAATCAACTATGACTGAAGGAGGCTTCTAGTCACCTATGACTGACGGAGGCTACTAATCAACTATGACTGACGGAGGCTACTAATCAACTATGACTGACTGAGGCTACTAATCAACTATGACTGACTGAGGCTACTATTCAACAATGACTGACTGAGGCTACTAATCAACTATGACTGACGGAGGCTACTAGTGAACTATGACTAACGGAGGCTACTAGTGAACTATGACTGACCGAGGCTACTAGTGAACTATGACTGACCGAGGCTACTAGTGAACTATGACTGACGGAGGCTACTAGTGAACTATGACTAACGGAAGCTACTAGTGAACTATGACTGACGGAGGCTACTAGTGAACTATGACTAACGGAGGCTACTAGTGAACTATGACTAACGGAGGCTACTAGTGAACTATGACTAACGGAGGCTACTAGTGAACTATGACTGACGGAGGCTACTAGTGAACTATGACTAACGGAGGCTACTAGTGAACTATGACTAACGGAGGCTACTAGTGAACTATGACTGCCGGAGGCTACTAGTGAACTATGACTGACTGAGGCTACAAGTCAACTATGACTGACGGAGGCTACTAGTCAATTATGACTGACGGAGGCTACTAGTCAACTATGACTGACAGGTTACTAGTCAACTATGACTGACTGAGGCTACTAGTCAACAATGCCTGACGGAGGCTACTAGTTAACTATGACTGCCGGAGGCTACTAGTCAACTATGACTGACGGAAGCTACTTGTCAACTTTGACTGACAGGTTACTAGTCAACTAAGACTTTCGGAGGCTACTAGTCAACTATGACTGATTGAGGATACTAATCAACTGTGACTGACTGAGGCTACTAGTCACCTATGACTGACGGAGGCTACTAATCAACTATGACTGACTGAGGCTACTAATCAACTATGACTGACTGAGGCTACTAGTTACCTATGACTGACGGAGGCTACTAATCAACTATGACTGACTGAGGCTACTAATCAACTATGACTGACTGAGGCTACTAATCAACTATGACTGACGGAGACTACTAATCAACTATGACTGACTGAGGCTACTAATCAACTATGACTGACTGAGGCTACTAGTTACCTATGACTGACGGAGGCTACTAATCAACTATGACTGACTGAGGCTACTAATCAACTATGACTGACTGAGGCTACTATTCAACAATGACTGACTGAGGCTACTAATCAACTATGACTGACGGAGGTTTCTAGTCACCTATGACTGACGGAGGCTACTAGTGAACTATGACTAACGGAGGCTACTATTGAACTATGATTAACGGAGGCTACTAGTGAACTATGACTAACGGAGGCTACTAGTGAACTATGACTGACCGAGGCTACTAGTGAACTATGACTGACGGAGGCTACTAGTGAACTATGACTGACGGAGGCTACTAGTGAACTATGACTAACGGAGGCTACTTGTGAACTATGACTGACGGAGGCTACTATTGAACTATAATTAACGGAGGCTACTAGTGAACTATGACTAACGGAAGCTACTAGTGAACTATGACTGACGGAGGCTACTAGTGAACTATGACTAACGGAGGCTACTAGTGAACTATGACTAACGGAGGCTACTAGTGAACTATGACTAACGGAGGCTACTAGTGAACTATGACTAACGGAGGCTACTAGTGAACTATGACTGACGGAGGCTACTAGTGAACTATGACTGACGGAGGCTACTAGTGAACTATGACTAACGGAGGCTACTAGTGAACTATGACTAACGGAGGCTACTAGTGAACTATGACTGCCGGAGGCTACTAGTGAACTATGACTGACTGAGGCTACAAGTCAACTATGACTGACGGAGGCTACTAGTCAATTATGACTGACGGAGGCTACTAGTCAACTATGACTGACAGGTTACTAGTCAACTATGACTGACTGAGGCTACTAGTCAACTATGCCTGACGGAGGCTACTAGTTAACTATGACTGCCGGAGGCTACTAGTCAACTATGACTGACGGAAGCTACTTGTCAACTTTGACTGACAGGTTACTAGTCAACTAAGACTTTCGGAGGCTACTAGTCAACTATGACTGATTGAGGATACTAATCAACTATGACTGACTGAGGCTACTAGTCACCTATGAGTGACGGAGGCTACTAATCAACTATGACTGACTGAGGCTACTAATCAACTATGACTGACTGAGGCTACTAGTTACCTATGACTGACGGAGGCTACTAATCAACTATGACAGACTGAGGCTACTAATCAACTATGATTGACGGAGACTACTAATCAACTATGACTGACTGAGGCTACTAATCAACTATGACTGAAGGAGGCTTCTAGTCACCTATGACTGACGGAGGCTACTAATCAACTATGACTGACTGAGGCTACTAATCAACTATGACTGACGGAGGCTACTAATCAACTATGACTGACGGAGGCTACTAGTGAACTATGACTAACGGAGGCTACTAGTGAACTATGACTGACCGAGGCTACTAGTGAACTATGACTGACGGAGGCTACTAGTGAACTATGACTAACGGAGGCTACTAGTGAACTATGACTGACCGAGGCTACTAGTGAACTATGACTAACGGAGGCTACTAGTGAACTATGACTGATGGAGGCTACTAGTGAACTATGACTGACGGAGGCTACTAGTCAACTATGACTGACGGAGGCTACTAGTGAACTATGACTAACGGAGGCTACTAGTGAACTATGACTAACGGAAGCTACTAGTGAACTATGACTAACGGAGGCTACTAGTGAACTATGACTGACGGAGGCTACTAGTGAACTATGACTGACGGAGGCTACTAGTGAACTATGACTGACGGAGGCTACTAGTCAATTATGACTGACGGAGGCTACTAGTCAACTATGACTGACAGGTTACTAGTCAACTATGACTGACTGAGGCTACTAGTCAACTATGCCTGACGGAGGCTACTAGTTAACTATGACTGCCGGAGGCTACTAGTCAACTATGACTGACGGAAGCTACTTGTCAACTTTGACTGACAGGTTACTAGTCAACTAAGACTTTCGGAGGCTACTAGTCAACTATGATTGACGAAGGCTACTAATCAACTATGACTGACTGAGGCTACTAGTCAACTATGACTGATTGAGGCTACTAGTCAACTATGACTGACGGAAGCTACTTGTCAACTTTGACTGACAGGCTACTAGTGAACTATGAGTGACGGAGGCTACTAGTCAACTATGACTGACTGAGGCTACTAGTGAACTATGAGTGACGGAGGCTACTATTCAACTATGACTGACGGAGGCTACTAGTCAACTATGACTGACGGAGGCACTTCCCTAAGAGAGAAACGTGACAACCGAGTCACTGAAACAAACCTTCATAAGATAGTCTGGAATCCCTGCCTGAATGACGTCACGATCGCAGAGAGAGAAAATGAAGAACCAATCAGATGTTTACTATAAATACTACATATTTGACTATTAGCGTTCATGAATACACGATGCAGGGATTTTCCCAAGGACATCATATATGGAGAAACTATCTTTACGACACATAGTACCATTACTGGTGTATGTCGGGGGCAACGATAGAACTAGAGGGATAAAGGCCGCTTGGTCAAGCAGTCGCCACGATGTGTGAGACTCAGGATTTTTATTTCACCCCCGATAGAAAAAATCCTTTCTGTCTACCGCGGGTTTCAACACCGTACATCGGCTTTTCAGCCAGCGGAACAGTGGTTTTAGCTGCACGGCCACGCGCACCTCCATATATGGAGAGACAGCCTTATATAAATTACACAAAGTAAGACCCCTTCTAGGCTACAATAACCTCTGTAAACGTGTCACAAAACTCTATCTCTCTTAATATGCATGTAAGTGACTGGAAGAAGCTCGCTGAAGATAGATTCAACTGGAAGGAGCTCGCTGAAGATAGATTCAACTGGAAGGAGCTCGCTGAAGATAGATTCAACTGGAGGGAGCTCGCTGAAGATAGATTCAACTGGAGGGAGCTCGCTGAAGATAGATTCAACTGGAGGGAGCTCGCTGAAGATAGATTCAACTGGAGGGAGCTCGCTGAAGACAGATTCAACTGGAGGGAGCTCGCTGAAGATAGATTCAACTGGAGGGAGCTCGCTGAAGATAGATTCAACTGGAAGGAGCTCGCTGAAGATAGATTCAACTGGAAGGAGCTCGCTGAAGATAGATTCAACTGGAGGGAGCTCGCTGAAGATAGATTCAACTGGAAGGAGCTCGCTGAACATAGATTCAACTGGAGGGAGCTCGCTGAAGATAGATTCAACTGGAAGGAGCTCGCTGAAGATAGATTCAACTGGAAGGAGCTCGCTGAAGATAGATTCAACTGGAGGGAGCTCGCTGAAGATAGATTCAACTGGAGGGAGCTCGCTGAAGATAGATTCAACTGGAGGGAGCTCGCTGAAGATAGATTCAACTGGAAGGAGCTCGCTGAAGATAGATTCAACTGGAAGGAGCTCGCTGAAGATAGATTCAACTGGAAGGAGCTCGCTGAAGATAGATTCAACTGGAGGGAGCTCGCTGAAGATAGATTCAACTGGAGGGAGCTCGCTGAAGATAGATTCAACTGGAGGGAGCTCGCTGAAGATAGATTCAACTGGAGGGAGCTCGCTGAAGATAGATTCAACTGGAGGAGCTCGCTGAAGATAGATTCAACTGGAGGGAGCTCGCTGAAGATAGATTCAACTGGAAGGAGCTCGCTGAAGATAGATTCAACTGGAGGGAGCTCGCTGAAGATAGGTTCAACTGGAGGGAGCTTGCTGAAGATAGGTTCAACTGGAGGGAGCTTGCTGAAGATAGGTTCAACTGGAGGGAGCTTGCTGGAGATAGGTTCAACTGGAAGGAGCTTGCTGAAGATAGGTTCAACTGGAGGGAGCTTGCTGAAGATAGGTTCAACTGGAGGGAGCTCGCTGAAGATAGGTTCAACTGGAAGGAGCTTGCTGAAGATAGGTTCAACTGGAGGGAGCTTGCTGAAGATAGGTTCAACTGGAGGGAGCTTGCTGAAGTTAGATTCAACTGGAGGGAGCTCGCTGAGATAGATTCAACTGGAAGGAGCAGGCAAATAATTTCAGTGCTGCGGTAAAGCTGGGAGCAAGAAACAAGTGGTGGGGTGTAACGTACACTCCTACAAGGTATGGTGACAGCTCTAAAGGAAAAAGGAACACAATAAAATACTGACGTTTCGGCCAACATGAGGCCTTCTTCAGGAAACAAGAACAACACAAACAAACAACGAAGTTAAGGTAAACTCTACTATATCTATGATGAGCGGAACTAGTAAATCAAAGAGAAGTAAATAGTTGGATAAGAAATGAAATGATAAAACAAAAGAGAGAGTATGACATTCTACGAGAATGCAAATGATAGTTAATAACAATTAGTAAACTAAAAACAATGTATTATAAATGAGATAATGCGATATTTAGGTGGAGGCATCAACTTGGTTCTGTCCTGAAAGCACGGGATCTCAATCAAAGAAAGGCTGTCCACTCAAGACAAGCACACAGAAACAACAAAGCGACCTGAAACAAGGGTTGTCAAGGGCACGTAATCTACTTTCTCTCTTGGTTGTTAGGCTCGTGTTACTAATTAATGGGGAAAAAAGGGGGGAGGGGCGGCGCAGAGAGAGGCTCATATTCCAGGGACGATAATTCTGCTAAAACAATTAATGTTATCTAGTTACTCGCGTTGTGTTGCTTAGCTGGTAGTCTGCTGAACTGCAGCGGCTGGGCGCTATGTCGTGGTGCACTTACTCCCCTTTCTATGGAACCGCTAATGACGGCCTTACACAATGGTAGAGATGGGCTGATGTCCAACTGAAGACAATTACTAATAAATGAATAATATTATGGAGGACTGTATTATTCTTTGTGTTTTTGTCTGTTGTTGATTATTTGTGATTTTTTTTACCCCAGTGTTGTAAGCATATCTCTTTCCCAGAAATAATTCGCTGATCCATCACCTCGGAAGTCTCCCTCTAAAATAATATTCATTTGCTATAATTTGTCTCCAGTCTAAACATTGGGAACAACTATTCGTGATGTTTCCTCCTATAGCTGTCTACAACGCAAGTATTCAGTCCTACGGGAGATGCTTGTCGCTGTAGGTAAATACAGATACCAAATTTATTTCCAAGTTGTGATCGTAACCCTATGCTGTAGTCATGAGTACACATGCTGGATAGATATCGGTAATGATAGCTACCTTTTCAGCTTGCTTAGTTGGCCGTGTGCTCTAGCGTTTGGTTCTCGTGACAAGGCGATGTGCCGAGGAGTACCGGTTCAATCCAGCTTCGGGCTGTCTATTGTTCTTTGTTTTTGTTTTCTGTTGTTGGGGATCTCGGTGACCTAGTTGGGACAACCACCAAACTGGGCTACCTGACAACCCGTGTTCGATTCCCGCTGGAAGCAGTTTGAATTGTACTCGTTAAAAAAAAAAAAAAAAAGTAAAGTACCCCCGTCACGCCAAGTGACGTATAGGGAATATGGTGTTAGTGACCATAAATTTTACAGACCTTCGGCACATGATTTTTGGGGTAATGTGGTCGGTATTACGCCCGTGCCGTTTCACTTTCCCATAAAAAATCCGGTACCCATTAAAGGCTGGGTGAACCTGGAAGCTGTCGGTTGGGATCGAACCCTACCCCTTGTCCTTTGTAGTCCAATTCACTAACCACTGAGCTATCGCGGCTCGAATTGTACTCGTGGTTGGGAAAAAAATACCCCCACGGTCGACCCAGCCGCTGACAGAAATGAGTACCAGGGGAGAACTCTGTGAAGTTGAGGAATGCCGCCTCGCATTGTGAGTTTCGATGCTTGAAGCGACACTACCCAGATGTCTCCGAACACTTCTGGACAGGCGGCTGAGCACATATGGGTGTAAACTCGCGTGCTAAGACGCCGGTTCAAGTCTCGTACTTGACTTTCCTGTTGTTGAGTAATTGTGAATGTTATCCGAGTATTGTAAACATAGCTCCTTCCCTGAAAATGCTCCTTCCCTGAAACTGCGCTTTGTGAGACGCCCCGGTGTGCTAGCAGACACTCTACCAGCCGCCAATAATTAACACACTTCTCTCATGAGAGCGCATTCACACATCACCAGCGCGCAGCTTCATCGATGGCGTGAAAGTTGGATCCACCACTCGGTGCCGTCCTGGCCACCTCGCTGTTCAATTTAGTAATCGAGCTCGAGACAACAAAATAGCAATAAACAGGAGCACTGGTCTTCTCTCTCCCAATCGCTGTGGCCTCGTTTAGTCACATCTCAGGGGCGTCTCCGTGGGTGTTATCATTCGAGGTTTTCACTGTTTATTCATTTAAAATATGAGGTATAAAGATGATATATGATAGATGATATTTTATAGATGATATTTTATAGATGATATATAATATATGATAGATGATATTTTATAGATGATATATGATAGATGAAATATGATACATGATATATGATAGATGATATATGATACATGATATATGATAGATTATATATGATAGATGATATATAATAGATGATACATGATATATGATAGATTATATATGATAGATGATACATGATATATGATAGATAATATATGATAGATGATATATGATAGATGATATATGATAGATGACACATGATACATGATCTATATGATAGATGATACATGATACATGATATATGATAGATAATATATGATAGATGATATATGGTAGATTATATATGATACATGATGGATGATATATGATAGATGATATATGTTAGATGATAGATAACACTCTGACACTTTGACCAGGACGTGAAGTATCCACACACCAACTTGTCTTAAGCTTGATTCTTCCAGCGCCGCGTGACGTCACACAGTGTTTTACCCCACCCATCTCTATTCTTGGCGAGATGTTCGATCTTATCTAGTGAGTCTATGCCTGCCAACTTTGCTTCTCTTATAAGTGTTCATTTTAGTGCCTCTCTAGGTCTTCCTACTTTTCTGTATCCTGATGTTTCCCATAGAAGAGCTTGTTTTCATGATTATCTGTTGTTTTTTTTAATGTAACCCTTCTGGTACACGTTTGTGTGCTGTCATCAGATTTGTTTAATATTTATTGTGAGGTTAATTTAAGATTATAAGGGGCATACCTGGAATAACAATTGGGGGTTATAATATAAATAATCTAAGATATGCTGATGATACAATCTTAATCGCTAAAAGTGAAAATGAGTTACAAGAAATGTTGGACATTGTCGTGAAGGAAAGCAAAAGAAAGGACTCAGCCTTAATAGCAAAAAGACAGAGGTAATGGTAACAACACAGAAAAATACATCATCTCAGTGCAAAATAAAGACAAGTTGAACAATATTAAAAACAGGTAAATGAGTTTAAATAGTCGGGAACTTTGTTAACCTCAGACGGAAGATGTACAAAAGAGGTGAGATGCAGAATTGCTCAGGCAAAAGCAGCTTTCCAAAAAATGAGGAAGATACTATGCAATCCATTTTTGACAATAGAAACAAGAAAAAGAGTTCTTAAATGTTATGTAGAGCCAGTCATAACATCTGGATGTGAATCATGGACAATAGGACAACAGACAAGAAAATCACTGGAGTCTGTAGAAATGTGGTTTTACAGAAGAATGTTGAGAGTACCATAGACAGTTAAGAAGAGTAATGAAGAGGTTCTGAGAGAGGTCAAAGCAAAAAGAGAGCTAATTTCCAATTTTAGGAAGAAACAATCTTCATTCTTTGGCCATGTAATGAGAAGGGAACAACTTGAATATATTGTAACAACTGTGAAAATTGAGGGACGAAGAGATAGAGAAAAGATACTAGACAGCTTAAGAGAATGGCTTAGCAGAAGGTCAACAACAGAAATGATAAATAACTATCGTGTTTGAAAGTGTTACAGTGTGACTCAGCCATGAACGATAATGGGAAGAGAGAAGAAGGATATGACGATAGACAGAAGAATAAAAGAATGATACGATACGACGATGATATGACGATACGACGATGATAGGAGGTCAAATAGTTTTGGGCGGCATGGAATTAAAGTTATGTCTTAAGGATTGACAAAGAGACATTAAGAACTCAGATGCGTTGGCGTAAGCGGCTTTAAGATTACAAGGGAGGTGCGTACAGGTGTTCAGCCTGAGCTTGTAGGTCCAGAGAGATGTTTGCTGTGGTCGACAAAGTTAAGTTGCGTAACGCAACGACGCTCGACGCTGGACCCGTCGAACAGGTGTTGACACGTGATAGCTATAATAATACTAGCCCGGAAATATCCTTTGAAGGGCTGATTCTTGTGTCGGCAGGCGCCTTTGAAGTACAGATAGACAGTCTGGGATGAAAGAATTCTGACGAACAAATAGCCGCACGTAATCAAAGAGCCAATGAAAGTTTTAGTTGTTAGGGAACGATACTTAGGAAGATTGACGGGTGTCGACATGACGCTTAAAGCAATAAGACCATGGACATAATTAAAAAAAGACGAGTTAACGATATAGTGACTGGAGACTGACGAAAGATAAGCTGTACCTTGACTAGATTCCCATGGTCCCTAGCCAGGTGGGAGTGGCTAAATGGACACTAAAAGGCCATGACTTGACTTGAAACAGAACACGAGACACGACAAGACAGAGGAGAGAAACTTAGATCTTAGCTTAATAGAGACAGAACAGAACACACAGAAGAGAACTTGGATTTAGATAAAGAGGACTTAGACTCTAGACGCAGCACTTAAAGGAACATTTAGATAAAGAGAACTTAGACTCTAGACGCAGCACTTAAAGGAACATTTAGATTATAACAGGACAATATAGTTTGTTCATTGTATGAAACCGGTCAGATGAGCAGGAGAGAGTAGTGAACCTGCCTGGAGTTAGAGTAGAGAAATCAAGAGTTTGACTAATAGAGTTCGCATAGAGATTTGTGTGGTTTAGGTTTAGAAGTAAGACCTCAAGGTCTATAAGATTGAGAGTTAACTTGTATACGATCACGAGCATTACTTGTGAATATACATCGCCTATAGGCTCAACACAGTAACAATAAAGGAACATTTATATTATATGAGGACATTATGGTTTGTTAATTGTATGGAAACAGTGTTAACTGTTGTTTTGAAGTGGATGTCAACAATAAAGACTATATTATATTTGCTCGAAAACTATAATGATGACGAGTTGTGTTTCTCTATATACATATACATGTATGAAAGTAGAAGATAGCAAGAAATGACAAAAACAAATACCAAAACAAATAGCAAGATAAGAGTACATAAAATAGATCAACAAGATAACGAAACATCAGAAGCCTGCAAGAAAAGTTGTGGAGAGACATGTTCACCTACGCCAGTAGGCCCGGTACTTGATGATGATGAACTCTTCTGGTATTATCTCAATCTGTTATATTTGTTAACCCTTTGGTTGTGGGGGTCTGTATCGATGTCGATTAGCAAAGATGTGGACGGGAAATGTGACGTAAGTCTAGTAGTTAGTGTACAGAGTTTCTTTATCCAGGGTTACCCACCTCCGCTGTACCTTAACTGCGAACCGCCACTGCTAATACTTCACTTCCAACGTTGTGTCCTAATTTGGTGAAACCTCTTACTTCACTTCCTAACGTTGTGTCCTAATTTGGTGAAACCTCTTACTTTACTTCCTAACATTGTGTCCTAATTTGGTGAAAGCTCTTACTTACTTCCTAACATTGTGTCCTAATTTGGTGAAACCTCTTACTTTACTTCCTAACATTGTGTCCCAATTTGGTGAAACCTCTTACTTTACTTCCTAACATTGTGTCCTAATTTGGTGAAACCTCTTACTTTACTTCCTAACATTGTGTCCTAATTTGGTGAAACCTCTTACTTTACTTCCTAACATTGTGTCCTAATTTGGTGAAACCTCTTACTTTACTTCCTAACATTGTGTCCTAATTTGGTGAAACCTCTTAGTTCACTCCATAACGTTGTATCTTAATTTGGTGAAACCTCTAACTTTACTTCGCGAAAACTAACAAACTTTTAATGTATTTTTAACGAAGTTAGTTTGTTCCCTCCCATATTTATAACTGCTATCATGTCTTCCACAGATCTTCCAAATGATGTTATCAAAAACTGCCTTCATCTTCATGATGGGACTCAGCGCCCTAGGAATTCTTTCTATAGCGCTTTATATCAAATTTGTCGACTTAAGACTGGATGGCAATTACATAACTTCCTGGAGGAGAAGCAATGACGCAAATATTCTTGACTCAGAATCAGACAGGACTAGGGGAAACAAGACTGTCTTTATCGTACATGAGAAGCTTCATAGTGTTGACAAGCAGTTTAACAAGTCTGTCTTAGTTACTCCGAGTTCTGGGGGTAAAATGAAACAAGATATGTCGTCAACAGTGAGTCAGTCGCAGACAGTGACGAATGACAGTACTGTAACAACAACAATGACGTTTGACAAGACTCTTGTGGTGTCTTGTCAACAGTCGCCATTTATAGAATGCACGGCGCCAGTCCTCCGAGAGAAATCGAATAAGACATTCAAGGTTTCGTTCATGCGACAGCCGTGGTGGCATCCCAAGAAAGCCCTGGATGTTAGTCTCTGCCTCTACAAGCACTGCCATTTCGTTGACAACATCATCTCCAAGGATACGGACTTGGTCGTGGTGTACGGCGTCAATCTCTTAGACAGCTTCAAGCCACCACAGCGATGGAGTCATCAGCTTTACGCTATTAATATGTGGGAGTCACCCATTCATACGTACTCGGAGTTTATGAGCAGTCAGTTTCGTATTTTGTGTTAAATTGTTGAATTCCTTCCTTCCTTCCTTCCTTCCTTCCTTCCTTCCTTCCTTCCTTCCTTCCTTCCTTCCTTCCTTCCTTCCTTCCTTCCTTCCTCCTTCCTTCCTTCCTTCCTTCCTTCCTTCCTTCCTTCCTTCCTTCCTTCCTTCCTTCCTCCCTCCCTCCCTCCCTCCCTCCCTCCCTCCCTCCCTCCCTTCCTTCCCTCCCTCCTTCCTTCCTTCCTTCCTTCCTTCCTTCCTTCCTTCCTTCCTTCCTTCCTTCCTTCCTTCCTTCCTTCCTTCCTTCCTTCCTTCCTTCTTCTTCCCTCCCTCCTCCCCCTTCCTTCCCTCTCTTCCTTCCTCCCTCCCTTCTTCCTTCCTTCCTTCCTTCCTTCCTTCCTTCCTTCCTTCCTTCCTTCCTTCCTTCCTTCCTTCCTTCCTTCCTTCCTTCCTTCCTTCCTTTTCCTCCCTCCCTCCTCCTCCCTCACTCCCTTCCTTCCTTCATCCCTCCCTCCCTCCCCCTCCCTCCCTCCCTCCCTCCCTTCCTCTCTTCCTTCCTTCCTTCCTTCCTTCCTTATCTCCTTCTTCCCTCCCTCCCTTCCTGCCTTTCCTTCCTTCCCTTTCGTTTTTTATTATTTTTTTCTTCATATTTGCTCTCTCTTCCTTTATTTTTTTTTGCCATTTCGTGTTTGACAGCCAGACAAAACAGTGAACGACCTAGACTCCTGGTGGAGTCCTCTACGTCGATCCTTATTCACATCGATATCGTGTGTGGAGATTGTCCTCTCAAAATTGTGATAATTGCTGCTATCCTCTCTTCTTTATTGTGATCCATCCTCTCTTCTTTATTGTGAGCTATCATCTCTTCTTTATTGTGTTCTTGTGCCGTGTAGCATCGCAGACATGAGGATGGTCACTAATTGTGTAGCATGAGTTATTATCATGTCGAATTGATCGAATGTCTCTTGTCTCCATCACTTTCGGGATTTCCCCTTTGGACTGTGGTTGGATGTTTTCACGTAATACGCTCGAGCTGCAGGCTCTTCTTATACTTTTCAGCTCCCTGTGGAGCATAGGTCTTCAACAAACACTTTCAGCTCCCTGTGGAGCATGGATCTTCAACAAACACTTTCAGCTCCCTGTGGAGCATAGGTCTTCAACAAACACTTTCAGCTCCCTGTGGAGCATAGGTCTTCAACAAACACTTTGAGCTCCCTGTGGAGCATGGGTCTTCAACAAACACTTTCAGCTCCCTGTGGAGCATAGGTTTTCAAGAAACACTTTTAGCTCCCTGTGGAGTATAGGTATTCAACAAACACTTTTAGCTCCCAATGGAGCATATGTCTTCAACAAACACTTTCAGCTCCCTGTGGAGCATAGGTCTTCAACAAACACTTTCAGCTCCCTGTGGAGCATGGGTCTTCAACAAACACTTTCAGCTCCCTGTGGAGCATATGTCTTCAATAAACACTTTCAGCTCCCTGTTGAGCATGGGTCTTCAACAAACACTTTCAGTTCCCCGTGGAACATGGGTCTTCAACAAATACTTTCAGTTCCCTGTGGAACATGGGTCTTCAACAAATACTTTCAGTTCCCTGTGGAGCATGGGTCTTCAACAAACACTTTCAGTTCCCTGTGGAGCATAGGTCTTCAACAAACACTTTCAGCTCCCTGTGGAGCATAGGTCTTCAACAAACACTTTCAGCTCCCTGTGGAGCATAGGTCTTCAACAAACACTTTCAGCTCCCTGTGGAGCATAGGTCTTCAACAAACACTTTCAGTTCCTTGTGGAGCATGGGTCTTCAACAAACACTTTCAGTTCCCTGTGGAGCATAGGTCTTCAACAAACACTTTCAGTTCCTTGTGGAGCATGGGTCTTCAACAAACACTTTCAGCTCCCTGTGGAGCATGGGTCTTCAACAAACACTTTCAGCTCCCTGTGGAGCATGGGTCTTCAAGAAACACTTTCAGTTCCCTGTGGAGCATGGGTCTTCAACAAACACATTCAGCTCCCTGTGGAGCATGGGTCTTCAACAAACACTTTCAGCTCCCTGTGGAGTATGGGTCTTCAACAAACACTTTTAGCTCCCTGTGGAGCATAGGTCTTCAACAAACACTTTCAGCTCCCTGTGGAGCATATGTCTTCAACAAACACTTTCAGCTCCCTGTGGAGCGTGGGTCTTCAACAAACAATTTCAGCTCGCTGTGGAGCATATGTCTTCAACAAACACTTTTAGCTCCCTGTGGAGCATATGTCTTCAACAAACACTTTCAGCTCCGTGTGGAGCATGGGTCTTCAACAAACACTTTCAGCGCCCTGTGGAGCATGGGTCTTCAACAAACACTTTCAGCTCCCAGTGGAGCATATGTCTTCAACAAACACTTTTAGCTCCCTGTGGAGCATATGTCTTCAACAAACACTTTCAGCTCCGTGTGGAGCATGGGTCTTCAACAAACACTTTCAGCGCCCTGTGGAGCATGGGTCTTCAACAAACACTTTCAGCTCCAGTGGAGCATATGTCTTCAACAAACTCTTTTAGCTCCCTGTGGAGCATGGGTCTTCAACAAACACTTTCAGCGCCCTGTGGAGCATGGGTCTTCAACAAACACTTTCAGCTCCCTGTGGAGCATGGGTCTTCAACAAACACTTTCAGCTCCCTGTGGAGCATGGGTCTTCAATAAACACTTTCAGCTACCTGTGGAGCATGGGTCTTCAACAAACACTTTCAGTTTTCAGTTCCCTGTGGAGCATGGGTCTTTAACAAACACTTTCAGCTCCCTGTGGAGCATGGGTCTTCAACAAACACTTTTAGCTCCCTGTGGAGCATGGGTCTTCAAGAAACACTTTCAGTTCCCTATGGATCATGGGTCTTCAACAAACACTTTCAAAGCCGTTCTTTTTCTGCCATTATTTTAAGACCATTCCATGTCTTCCCCGCCATCTTCTTCTCTGCTTCAATCTGTCTTCTCCTGCTCCAAGATTATGTCTGTCTGCTCTTTGTCTTTCTCCTTGGGGGTTCCAAAAAGGGCCTGTTGTGTAATACTCTCAATTGGCTTCCGCAATGTGTATCCTATCCAGCGCCATCGTCTTCGTTGTATCTCCTTATCCACTGGTATTTGGTACATTTCCATAATTCTATGTTAGTTATCTTGTCCTGCCATTTCCATCCTTTTGTTTTGTGTAAGCATCCATTAATGAAAGGCTGTATCTTCATGATTGTCAGTTTTGTTGTTCTCCATGTTTCACAGCCATATAATAAGACTGACTTAGCATTGGAGTTGAACATTTTTTATTTTAGTATTTAACCTAATTTCTTTGGACTTCCATATGTTTCCCATTGCAACAAATGCTCCTCTTGCTTTTGATATCTTTATTTTGGTATCTTTTTCTGTTCCTCACTCTTTGTCTGTATTACTGCCCAGACATATGTAATATTGTACGTTTAGTAGAGGTATTTCTTCTATTGTTATTTGGTTATTGCCAACTGCATTAATTACATTAATTAATTAATAAGCTGCAGGTTGGTCGGGTTTTATTTTGGTTGATGTTCAAACCATTTGAATCTTTGTTCAGTATAGTTAATATCTGATGTTACATCCACCATTTGAATCATTGTTCAGCATAGTTAATAGCTGGTGTTACACCCACTATTTGATTCTTTGTTCAGTATAGTTAATAGCTGATGTTACACCCACTAATTGAATCTTTGTTCAGTATAGTTAATAGCTGGTGTTACACCCACCTTTTGATTCTTTGCTCAACATAGTCAATAGCTGGTGTTACAACCGCCATTTGAATGTTTGTTCAGCATAGTCAATAGCTGGTGTTACACCCACCATTGGAATGTTTGTTCAGCATAGTCAATAGCTGGTGTTACACCCACCATTTGAATCTTTGTTCAGCATAGTCAATAGCTGGTGTTACACCCACCATTGGAATGTTTGTTCAGCATAGTCAATAGCTGGTGTTACATTCACCATTGGAATCTTTGTTCAGACTAGTTAATAGCTGGTGTTACATCCACAATTTGAATCTTTGTTCAATGTAGTTAATAGCTGTTGTTAAACCCGCCATTTGAATCTTTGTTCAGGCTAGTTAGTAGCTGGTGTTACACCCACCATTTGAATCTTTTTCAGTATATTTAATAGCTGTTGTTACACCCACCATTTGAATCTCTGCTCAGCATAGTTAATAGCTGGTGTTACACCCACCATTTGAATCTTTGCTCAGTATAGTTAATAGCTGGTGTTACACCAACAATTTGAATCTCTGCTCAATATAGTTAATAGCCAGTGTTACACCCACCATTTGAATCTCTGCTCAGCATAGTTAATAGCTGGTGTTACACCCACCATTTGAATCTTTGCTCAGTATAGATAATAGCTGGTGTTACACCCACAATTTGAATCTCTGCTCAGTATAGTTAATAGCTGGTGTTACACCCACCATTTGAATCTTTGCTCAGTATAGTTAATAGCTGGTGTTACACCCAACATTTGAATCTTTGCTCAGCATAGTTAATAGCCAGTGTTACACCCAACATTTGAATCTTTGCTCAGCATAGTTAATAGCCAGTGTTACACCTAACATTTGAATCTTTGCTCAGCATAGTTAATAGCCAGTGTTACACCCAACATTTGAATCTCTGCTCAGCATAGTTAATAGCCAGTGTTACACCCAACATTTGAATCTTTGCTCAGTATAGTTAATAGCTGGTGTTACACCCAACATTTGAATCTTTGCTCAGCATAGTTAATAGCGGTTGTTACACCCAACATTTGAATTTTTGCTCAGCATAGTTAATAGCCAGTGTTACACCCAACATTTGAATTTTTGCTCAGCATAGTTAATAGCTGGTGTTACACCCACCATTTGAATCTCTGCTCAGCATAGTTAATAGCCCGTGTTACACCCACCATTTGAATCTTTGCTCAGTAGAGTTAATAGCTGGTGTTACACCCACCATTTGAATCTCTGCTCAGCATAGTTAATAGCTGGTGTTACACCCACCATTTGAATCTTTGCTCAGCATAGTTAATAGCTGGTGTTACACCCAACATTTGAATCTTTGCTCAGCATAGTTAATAGCCAGTGTTACACCCACCATTTGAATCTTTGCTCAGCATAGTTAATAGCCAGTGTTACACCCACAATTTGAATCTCTGCTCAGCATAGTTAATAGCCAGTGTTACACCCACAATTTGGAATCTTTGCTCAGTATAGTTAATAGCTGGTGTTACACCCACCATTTGAATCTCTACTCAGTATAGTTAATAGCTGGTGTTACACCCACCATTTGAATCTTTGCTCAGCATAGTTAATAGCTGGTGTTACACCCACAATTTGAATCTTTGCTCAATTTGCTGGATTCTGTTTCTGATCTTTTTATCTAATTTTTTGTCGTTGATAAAAATATTGCAAGTACTTGAGCTCTCTTGCTTGTTGTAGAATCTGCTCATTGTTAGCAAAATAGTTTTGTGTTGCATTGAGATTTATTGTTATGTTATCGTTGTTGATCATTCTGATCGCTCCGTGCAATAAGAACTGAGACATCTGATATGGTCTCAGCTCATAGATGTTTACTTTTGACAGTTGCTGAATTATACTTCTCTTCTATTATAAAGTCTAGTTTCAAAGGTATAGAATAGATCTTCTTTTATTTTTCTTGGTCTGTTCTAGTTGTGTCTTTATACAGCACAAGATTTTCAGTAATCACACGAGTTGCAATAACCGATTATTTGTTCTATTGAGCCTACATTCTTGTTGTTGCTTTTATGCGACTTTTACAATGATTTTTCTTTGAAATTCCATTAACTTGTTTGATTCTCGATGACTTTCATTATAGTCTCCATTTGGTTCTCCAATGACTTTTATTATAATCTCCTTTGATTGAACTATACTTTTATTGTAATCTCTATTTGATTGAACTATGAATTTTATTATAATCTCTCTTTGACTGAACTATGACTTTTATTATAATCTCTATTTGATTGAACTATGACTTTTATTATAATCTCTCTTTGACTGAACTATGACTTTTATTATAATATCCTTTTAATGTATCTTTGACTAACATTGTAATTCCTACTTTGGTTTTCCTATAACATTCATTATAATCTCCCTTTGGTTTTCCTATGCCATTCATTATAATCTCCCTTTGGTTCTCCTATGACATTCATTATAATCTCCCTTTGGTTCTCCTATTACATTCATTATAATCTCCATTTGGTTCTCTTATTACATTCATTATAATCTCCCTTTGGTTCTCCTATGACATTCATTATAATCTCTCTTTGGTTCTCCTATGACATTCATTATAATCTCCCTTTGGTTCTCCTATAACATTCATTATAATCTCCCTTTGGTTCTCCTATAACATTCATTATAATCTCCCTTTGGTTCTCCTATGACATTCATTATAATCTCCCTTTGGTTCTCTTATTACATTCATTATAATCTCCCTTTGGTTCTCCTACGACATTCATTATAATCTCCCTTTGGTTCTCCTATGACATTCATTATAATCTCCCTTTGGTTCTCCTATGACATTCATTATAATCTCTCCTTGGTTCTCCTATGACATTCATTATAATCTCCCTTTGGTTCTCCTATGACATTAATTATAATCTCCCTTTGGTTCTCCTATGACATTCATTATAATCTCCCTTTGGTTCCCCTATGACATTCATTATAATCTCCCTTTGGTTCTCCTATGACATTCATTATAATCTCCCTTTGGTTCTCCTATGACATTCATTATAATCTCCCTTTGGTTCTCCTATGACATTCATTATAATCTCCCTTTGGTTCTCCTATGACATTCATTATAATCCCTTTGGTTCTCCTATGACATTCATTATAATCTCCCTTTTGGTTCTCCTATGACATTTATTATAATCTCCCTTTGGTTCTCCTATGACATTCATTATAATCTCCCTTTGGTTCTCCTATGACTTTTATTATAATCTCCCTTTGGTTCTCCTATGACTTTTATTATAATCTCCCTTTGGTTCTCCTATGACTTTTATTATAATCTCCCTTTGGTTCTCCTATGACTTTTATTATAATCTCTCTTTGGTTCTCCTATGACTTTTATTATAATCTCCCTTTGGTTCTCCTATGACTTTTATTATAATCTCGATGAAGTCTTTAAACAACAAACAATGAAAAGAGAGCTATTAAACACAATTCAAACAAGACAAATGAGATTTTTGGGACGTGTTAACGACACAGCAGCCTACTGAAAGTAGCCTTGGATGGGAAAATACAAGGTAAAAGAAACAGACGCAGACCAAGACTAACATAGACGAATAACATCAAAAGATGGACAAGTCAGCCTATGGCAACCTGCACCATCAAAGCAAGAGACAGAGGCAGACCAAGACTAACATGGACGAGTAACATCAAAAGATGGACATGTCAGCCTATGACAACCTGCATCATCAAAGCAAGACTCAGAGGCAGACCAAGACTAACATGGACGAGTAACATCAAAAGATGGACAAGTCAGCCTATGGCAACCTGCACCATCAAAGCAAGAGACAGAGGCAGACCAAGACTAACATGGACGAGTAACATCAAAAGATGGACAAGTCAGCCTATGGTAACCTGCACCATCAAAGCAAGAGACAGAGGCAGACCAAGACTAACATGGACGAGTAACATCAAAAGATGGACAAGTCAGCCTATGACAACCTGCACCATCAAAGTAAGAGACAGAGGCAGACCAAGACTAACATAGACGAATAACATCAAAAGATGGACAAGTCCGCCTATGGCAACCTGCACCATCAAAGCAAGAGACAGAGGCAGACCAAGACTAACGTGGACGAGTAACATCAAAAGATGGACATGTCAGCCTATGACAACCTGCATCATCAAAGCAAGACTCAGAGGCAGACCAAGACTAACATGGACGAGTAACATCAAAAGATGGACAAGTCAGCCTATGACAACCTGCACCATCAAAGCAAGAGACAGAGGCAGACCAAGACTAACATGGACGAGTAACATCAAAAGATGGACAAGTCAGCCTATGACAACCGGCACCATCAAAGCAAGAGACAGAGGCAGACCAAGACTAACATAGACGAATAACATCAAAAGATGGACAAGTCCGCCTATGGCAACCTGCACCATCAAAGCAAGAGACAGAGGCAGACCAAGACTAACATGGACGAGTAACATCAAAAGATGGACATGTCAGCCTATGACAACCTGCATCATCAAAGCAAGACTCAGAGGCAGACCAAGACTAACATGGACGAGTAACATCAAAAGATGGACAAGTCAGCCTATGACAACCTGCACCATCAAAGCAAGAGACAGAGGCAGACCAAGACTAACATGGACGAGTAACATCAAAAGATGGACAAGTCAGCCTATGACAACCTGCACCATCAAAGCAAGAGACAGAGGCAGACCAAGACTAACATGGACGAGTAACATCAAAAGATGGACAAGTCAGCCTATGACAACCTGCACCATCAAAGCAAGAGACAGGGGCAGACCAAGACTAACATAGACGAATAACATCAAAAGATGGACAAGTCAGCCTATGACAACCTGCATCATCAAAGCAAGAGAGAGCGAAATGGCGCTCCGAGGTAGCCAACCTTCGATGCGATGACGGCACTTAATAATAAGGAAAGAAGTAGAATAACATGATGGCTTTGCACTGAAATTACAAGTGGATAACTGAGAAGAAAGTTATGGATCACTGCCGCAGTTGAGGATATACAAGTTTTGAATTACATGCAAGTTTGACTTGTCACACGAGAGAAACAAAAGAACGATTGAAAACGGTTGGATATGAACGTCACCAAGAGAACCCTCTAAATAACAAGGACCGGAGGGCTAGAAACACTCGGCCAAGTCACGGTAGAAGAGATCAACTGTAACCTCTCCCTGAACGCTGAAAGTAACAAGGACCGGAGGGATAGAAACACTCGGCCAGGTCACGGTAGAAGAGAGCAACTGTAACCTCTCCCTGACCGCTGAAAGTAACAAGGACCGGAGGGATAGAAACACTCGGCCAGGTCACGGTAGAAGAGATCAACTGTAACCTCTCCCTGACCGCTGAAAGTTACACAACTGGAACTGTAACCTCTCCCTGAACGCTGAAAGTTACAAGAAGACAATGAGCGATCACCGCACCATTTTATCTGTTTATTTTTAGGATGTTTTCCAAATTCTACCGCTTTCTTTCATTCCCTCTCGCTTTCTCCCACCTCTCTCTCACTCTCTCTCTCTCTCTCTCTTATATCTCTCGTTCTTCTTCTCTCTGTCTTTCATCTCCCTCCTTTTTACTCTCTCTTTCTTACTCTGTGTTTCTCTCTTTCTTTCTTCTCCCTATCTTTCTTATTTTTCTTTCATCTCTCTTTTTTTTCTCTCATTCCCCCCCCCTCTTTCTTACTTAGTGTTTCTCTCTTTTCCCCCTACTCTTTCTTTCTGTCTTCCTTTCTTTTTCTTTCCCATAAGTGGCTTGTTCATGCCTGAGACATTTCTTCAGGACGTCCCTCTGTATTTAACTACCATCGTGTCTATGTATTGACAACAACTGTTGTCAATCCACGCATCTCTGTTTAGGAAACACTTGACATAACTTTAACTTGTTTCATCCCCAGACAGGAACTCCGCCTGGAACCGCCGCTTTAACTTAACGATGACCTACCGGGCTGATTCCGATATTTTCTCTCCCTACAGACGTTTGAGGTTTAACCCGATGCCATTGGCCAAGCGACCAAACTACTGTAAGTATTAGAGTTGCTATAAATCTGTCTTAGCGATACACACATATGTGAGTCACGTTTTAACGACACGTTAGTAAAAATTACGAACACTAATTGTTACATTTGGAGGTTTGAAAATCAAATCAGATTTTCTTTGAACTTTTTCAACACAGCTTTGTGTTTACCCAAGAAGAAACAGAGAATCAGAGGAGGTAATCATTTCCTGTCTTAGGTTTGATTTATGGGCTGGGGACTGGCTTGTCTCGAGGCAAGACGCCAGTCTCGAGACAGAGAGGTTGTGGGTTCAAATCCTGGCTGCGCCATTTGGGATTTTTATTTCTGATTTCTCTTTGCGGCAACCCCCCTTGGTCTCAGCAGCGAGGCCCGGCTTGAAACGTCAATTACTCATGGGCGGGAAAAAATATGAGTACCTCCAAAGACGTAGTTATCTGTTTGTGCGGCGAGTGACCCCTGTGCACACGGCTGCCAGGGAAAAAATGGATTAACACGTAAAATTTAGTTTCTAATCTCTAGGGACTTCGTCAGCGGTAAAAGCTGGAGAACGCAAAAAAAAAAAAAAAAAAAAAAAAAAAAATATGGCCTGAAACTTGACACTTGCACGGCGCCATGGCCACCGGAGCTGTTACGTTGTCTATTGATACGTCAACCGTCAGTCCGTCGTTCCAGCCGTATTTTCGATTTCTTCTTAGCGTCGTTCGCTGTCTATCACGTGTCACAAATGTTTGTTTACTGTCTAGCCGACAGTCGAAGAGGTTTCCCCCGTCATAATAAAAACATTTTCTTTTCTTTGACCAGATTTATAGAAAACGAACAGCCGCGCTTTTACGATTGTGGTGTTTGAAAAAAAAAATTAAACATAAAAAAAAAATCCAACAGTTAAGGGTCCCGGAAGCAATAACTATGAAAGTATGGGAGTATAGTCTTCTCCACTGTGGATTCAAAAAAAGGGCCTGTCGTGTACTACTCTCAGTTGGTTTATGCAGTGTATCCTTTGCAAGGTCATCGTCTTTGTCATATCTCTTTCTTCATCTTCTTCTTCTTCTTTTCTCTTCTTACTGATACCTAAAAGGTGTCGTGGTTTATACCATTTGTCGTTCTTGAGCTGCTCGAATTGTCTGAATTAGTGATTTTCCTTTGTTTTGTAAAATGTCTCTCTCACTGCATCTATCCATCTTCTTCTTTTCTCTTTTCACTGATACCTAAAAGGTGTCGTGGTTTATACCATTTGTCGTTCTTGAGCTGCTCGAATTGTCTGAATTAGTGATTTTCCTTTGTTTTGTAACATGTCTCTGTCACTGCATCTATCCATCTTCTTCTGGGTCTTCCTCTTGGTCTTTTTCTATGCATTCTCGAGAAGAACGCCCTTGATGGTGATTGGTGAGGATTCATTCTGACCAGAATGTTGTATATATTTGTTCTATATATTCTTGGCAGGGTTTTGTTCCTACCATTTTTCTTATGGTTTCATTTGGTATTCTATCTCTTCTTGTGTTGTTTGTTACTTTTCTCAAGCATCGCATCTCACGTGTATTGATCTTTCTTAATTGTGATTTAGAAAGGGTCCATGTTTGACTTTCATAGCACAAAGTTGGTATGAAGATGCTATTTATCATTTGTTGTTTAGCTGGCATAGAAATGTTTGAATGTCTTAACAATGGTGAAAGCTGGTATGTGACAGCATTTGCTTTGTCATATCTCTTTGTCCACTGGTATTTGACTGGTACTTTCCCATTGTACTAAGTTAGTGATCCCCATCCCTTTTTTCTGTGCTAGCATCCATCAATGAAGGGTCTCTATCTTCGTGCTTGTCATTCTTGTTGTTCTCCATGTTTCACATCCTTATAATAGTACTGATTAAACATGTGAATAGCAATTTTTTTTTTTTTTTTTTAATTGAACCTAATCTCTTTGGACTTCCATGTTTCCTTGTGCAATGAAAGCTCCTCTTCATTTTGTATCCTTATTTTGTATCCTTATTTTGTATCCTTATTTTGGTAGCATTCTCTGTTCCTCCATCTTTATCTATAATGTTGCCCAGATATGTGTAAGATTTTACGTTTAGTAGAGGTATTTCTCATATTGTTTTTTGGTTATTGACGTCTGCATTAATTCTCTTGATTTTGGTCTTGTCACTATTTATTTTCAGTCCCAACTGTTGTGATCTCTCATCAAGTATGCTCATTTTGATCTTGATTCTGTTTATGATTGTATGGGAGGAGAGCTGTGTCATCAGCAAAGTCTAGGTCATCAAGTTGATTGGTCAGTGACCATTCCATTTATGTTCTGCATTATTCTCATTATACAATCTTTGGTCAGTAGAAAGAGAAATAGAAATAGTGGGCATCCCTTGTTTTCTTATTTCAAATGCTCCTAACACAATTTGATTATAATTAATCCCATTAGTTTTGGATACATGAAGCGCTGCAGTAGCTTAATACAGGATAATTTGGAGGGAGGAAAATGTTGAACGAGATAGAGGCAGACAAGTGGACAGACACGAGGCAAGAGATGGACAGGAGAACCCACTACAGCATGTTCCATTAAGGCAAGCGATAGGAGAATCAATGAAAGTGAGTTCCATCAAGGAACGAGATAGGAGAATCCATGAAAGTGAGTTCCATCAAGGCACGAGATAAAATCCCCACTTTATATTGGATTCATAGATTACGAAAAGGCATTTGATAGTTTAGACAGAAGAATGCTTTGGAAGTTGCTGAGTCATTATGGAATCCCCATAAAGTTTATTAACCTGATAAAAACAATGTATGAAGGAACAAAATGTAGTGTGGTGCATGAAGGACAGCTTACAGAAGCATTTGAAATAAGAACAGGAGTAAGGCAAGGATGCCTTCTGTCTCCATTTCTCTTTCTACTGGCCATAGATTGGATTATGAAAATAACTCAAAACAACAGAAATGGGATCCAGTGGTCACTGACCAAACAACTTGATGATTTAGACTTTGCTGATGACATAGCTCTCCTATCACACAGCCACCAACAGATGCAAGATAAAATGAGTATATTAGATGAGAGATCACAACAGCTAGGACTAAAGATTAATAGAGATAAGACCAACATTATGAGAATTAATGCAGTTGGCAATAACCAAATAAAACTAGGAGAAATACCTCTACTAGACGTACAATCTTACATATATCTGGGCAGTAATATAGATAAAGAGGGAGGAACAGAAAACGATACCAAAATAAGGATATCAAAAGCAAGAGGAGCTTTCATTGCACTGGGAAACATATGGAAATCCAAAGAAATTAGGCTAAATACAAAAATACAAATTTTCAACTCCAATGTTAAGTCGGTTCTATTATATGGCTGTGAAACATGGAGAATAACAAAATTGACAATCACGAAGGTACAGACTTTCATTAATGGATGCTTGCGCAGAATAAAGGGATGGAAATGGCAGGACAAAGTCACAAACGTGGAATTATGGAAATGTACCGGTCAAATACCAGTGGATAAAGAAATACAGCGAAGACGATGGCGATGGATAGGACACACACTACGGAAACCAACTGAGAGTATTACACAACAGGCCCTTTTTTGGAATCCCCAGGGGAAAAGACAAAGAGGAAGACCAAGGAATTCTTGGAGAAGACAGATTGAAGCAGAGATGAAGATGATGGGGAAGACATGGAATGATCTTAAAAGAATTGCAAAAAACAGAACGACTTGGAAAGTGTTTGTTGAAGACCTATGCTCCACTGGGAGCTAAAAGGTAGAAGAAGAATGTACTATGAAGGCAAGAGATAGGAGATTTATATGACAGCATGTACTATGAAGGCAAGAGATAGGAGATTTATATGACAGCGTGTACTATGAAGGCAAGAGATAGGAGATTTATATGACAGCATGTACTATGAAGGCAAGAGATAGGAGATTTATATGACAGCGTGTACTATGAAGGCAAGAGATAGGAGATTTATATTACAGCGTGTACTATGAAGGCAAGAGATAGGGGAATTATATAACAGTGTGTACCATCAAGGCAAGTTAGAGGGGAACCAATCACAGTGTGTACCATCAAGGCAGGGTAGAGGAGAACCAATCACAGCGTGTACCATCAAGGCAAGGTAGAGGAGAACCAATCACAGTGTGTACCATCAAGGCAAGTTAGAGGAGAACCAATGACAGTGTGTACCATCAAGGCAAGGTAGAGGAGAACCAATCATAGTGTGTACCATCAAGGCAAGGTAGAGGAGAACCAATGACAATGTGTACCATCAAGGCAGGGTAGAGTAGAACCAATCACAGCGTGTACCATCAAGGCAAGGTAGAGGAGAACCAATCACAGTGTGTACCATCAAGGCAAGGTAGATGAGAACCAATCACAGTGTGTACCATCAAGGCAAGGTAGAGGAGAACCAATCACAGTGTGTACCATCAAGGCAAGGTAGAGGAGAACCAGCACAGTGTGTACCATCAAGGCAAGGTAGAGGAGAACCAATCACAGTGTGTACCATCAAGGCAAGGTAGAGGAGAACCAGCACAGTGTGTACCATCAAGGCAAGGTAGAGGAGAACCAATCACAGTGTGTACCATCAAGACAAGGTAGAGGAGAACCAATCACAGTGTGTACCATCAAGACAAGGTAGAGGAGAACCAATCACAGTGTGTACCATCAAGACAAGGTAGATGAGAACCAATCACAGTGTGTACCATCAAGACAAGGTAGAGGAGAACCAATGACAGTGTGTACCATCAAGACAAGGTAGAGGAGAACCAATGACAGTGTGTACCATCAAGACAAGGTAGATGAGAACCAATGACAGTGTGTACCATCAAGACAAGGTAGAGGAGAACCAATGACAGTGTGTACCATCAAGACAAGGTAGAGGAGAACCAATCACAGTGTGTACCATCAAGACAAGGTAGAGGAGAACCAATGACAGTGTGTACCATCAAGACAAGGTAGAGGAGAACCAATGACAGTGTGTACCATCAAGGCAAGGTAGAGGAGAACCAATCACAGTGTGTACCATCAAGGCAAGTTAGAGGGGAACCAATCACAGTGTATACCATCAAGACAAGGTAGAGGAGAACCAATCACAGTGTGTACCATGAAGGCAAGGTAGAGGAGAACCAATCACAGTGTGTACCATCAAGGCAAGGTAGAGGAGAACCAATCACAGTGTGTACAATCAAGGCAAGGTAGAGGAGAACCAATCACAGTGTGTACCATCAAGGCAAGGTAGAGGAGAACCAATGACAGTGTGTACCATCAAGACAAGGTAGAGGAGAACCAATGACAGTGTGTACCATCAAGGCAAGGTAGAGGAGAACCAATCACAGTGTGTACCATCAAGACAGGTAGAGGAGAACCAATGACAGTGTGTACCATCAAGACAAGGTAGAGGAGAACCAATGACAGTGTGTACCATCAAGGCAAGGTAGAGGAGAACCAATCACAGTGTATACCATCAAGGCAAGTTAGAGGGGAACCAATCACAGTGTATACCATCAAGACAAGGTAGAGGAGAACCAATCACAGTGTGTACCATCAAGGCAAGTTAGAGGAGAACCAATCACAGTGTGTACCATCAAGGCAAGGTAGAGGAGAACCAATCACAGTGTGTACCATCAAGGCAAGGTAGAGGAGAACCAATGACAATGTGTACCATTAAGGCAGGGTAGAGGAGAACCAATCACAGAGTGTACCATCAAGGCAAGGTAGAGGAGAACCAATCACTGTGTTTACCATAAAGGCAAGGTAGAGGAGAACCAATCACAGTGTGTACCATCAAGGCAAGGTAGATGAGAACCAATCACAGTGTGTACCATCGAGACAAGGTAAAGGAGAACCAATGACAGTGTGTACCATCAAGGCAAGGTAGATGAGAACCAATGACAGTGTGTACCATCAAGGCAAGGTAGATGAGAACCAATGACAGTGTGTACCATCAAGGCAAGGTAGATGAGAACCAATGACAGTGTGTACCATCAAGGCAAGGTAGATGAGAACCAATGACAGTGTGTACCATCAAGGCAAGGTAGATGAGAACCAATGACAATGTGTACCATCAAGGCAAGGTAGATGAGAACCAATGACAGTGTGTACCATCAAGACAAGGTAGAGGAGAACCAATGACAGTGTGTACCATCAAGGCAAGGTAGAGGAGAACCAATCACAGTGTGTACCATCAAGACAAGGTAGAGGAGAACCAATCACAGTGTTTACCATCAAGGCAAGGTAGAGAAGAACCAATGACAATGTGTACCATCAAGACAAGGTAGAGAAGAACCAATGACAGTGTGTACCATCAAGGCAAGGTAGATGAGAACCAATGACAGTGTGTACCATCAAGGCAAGGTAGAGGAGAACCAATCACAGTGTGTACCATCAAGGCAAGGTAGATGAGAACCAATGACAGTGTGTACCATCAAGACAAGGTAGAGGAGAACCAATCACAATGTGTACCATCAAGGCAAGGTAGAGGAGAACCAATCACAGTGTGTACCATCAAGACAAGGTAGATGAGAACCAATGACAGTGTGTACCATCAAGACAAGGTAGAGGAGAACCAATCACAGTGTGTACCATCAAGGCAAGGTAGATGAGAACCAATGACAGTGTGTACCATTAAAGCAGGATATGACAGGTGAAATTGAACTCAATGGTATACAACCTTCAGTGTGGAGACGGCAACACATGATGATGATATCAAATGTGGCCAAATATCCGCCCCAGTGTGTCGTACAGTCCAGCTGTATAGCTTCAGTCGCTCCCAAATGAAATAATTCAGATGACAAGGTAGTCATTAAATATGCAGTGATGCTTAATGAGCTGATGAGTGCTAATGGAGCTCACAGCTTGTTTTTTATTCGTTTCTGCCGACGCGTTCAACGGGTCGATGGTGGTGGAGCACGCACGGTGGAGCCCTGACAGAAGGCGAAACAGACGCTAAGTAACGTTATGGTGTAGCAGTGATGTCACGTCACATAGACTAGGAACATACATTCATAGGAATATCATCATTTTATTCGTCTTCTTCTTTCTTTTCTCTTTCTCACAGATACCTAAAAGGTGTCGTGGTTATATCATGTGTCGTTCTTGAGCTGCTCGAACTGTCTGAATTAGTGATTTTCCTTTGTTGTTACATGTCTCTCTCACTGCAACTATCCATCTTCTTCTTTTCTCTTTCACTGATACCTAAAAGGTGTCGTGGTTATATCATGTATCGTTCTTGAGCTGCTCGAACTGTCTGAATTAGGGATTCCTTTGTTGTTACATGTCTCTGTCACTGCATCTATCCATCTTCTTCTGGGCCTTCCTCTTGGTCTTTTCCATGCATTCTCGAGAAGAACGCCCTTGATGGTGATTGGTGAGGATTCATTCTGACCAGGTGGCCAAACCATTTAAGTTGTTGTTCTATATATTCTTGGCAGGGTTTTGTTCCTACCATTTTTCGTATGGTTTCATTGGGTAATCTATCTCTTCTTGTGTTGTTTGTTACTTTTCTCAAGCATCGCATCTCACGTGTATTGATCTTTCTTAATTGTGATTTAGATAGGGTCATCATTATTAAAATACTTAAAAGCACACATGAGTGTTCACTGGGGAAGACACATGATGATAGTCGGTAGTCTAGAGAAAGAAACAACACGTCGATGAACTGTTGGCATCATTAGAACAGACACCTTGGATGTATCAGTTACTTGAAATATTTGAGTTAACTAGGACTCCATTCTACAGAGAAAATTAAAATACTATTATTATCATCAAGTACCGGGCCTGCTGGCGTAGGTGGTCATATCTCTCCACAACTTTCGATCTCGACAGTTATTTATCATTTCCGTTGTTGACCTTCTGTCTAGCCATTCTCGTAAGCTGTCCTGTGTTTTTTCTCTTTGATTTTCTCTATCTCTTCGTCCCTCAATGTACCCAGTTGTTACAATACATTCAAGTTGTTCTCTTCTCATTACATGGTCAACAATTGATGATAGTTTCTTCCTAATATTGGAAATTATCTCTCTTTTTGTTTTGACCTCTTTCAGAACGTTTTCATTACTCTTTCATTCTAAAATATTATAGCCACGCTAAACGATACTGCGGGGGGAAAAACCAATAATGGAAGGCGTGGTTCCGTGCGATGTATCAGTGACAGACCAAGAAGAAGGTGATTTCAGAACATCAAGGAGACCTTGAACATGACAACAGAATAAGTGGGAGATCTCGCTAGAGACAGAGATTCTTTCAGACGGGCTGTGGTGAATGTAACGTTCTGAGAGATCTGGCTAGAGACAGAGATTCTTTCAAACGGGCTGTGGTGAATGTAACGTTCTGTGGGAGATCTGGCTAGAGACATAGATTCTTTCAAACGGGCTGTGGTGAATGTAACTTTCTGTGGGAGATCTGCCTAGTTGCAGAGATTATTTTAGACTGATTGTTATGAATGCAACGTTCTGTGGGAGCTCTGACTAGAGACATAGATTCCTTCAGACGAACTGGTGTAAATACAGCGTTCTGTAAATGATATGCGACCTGATGAAATGATTGCTCAAAGTGGATAGACGAAACTCTAAAGGATTCTCCGAAAACAACATTAGTATGTGAAATTACATGAAATAACATTAGTATGTGACATTACATGAAATAACATTAGTATGTGACATTACATGAAATAACATTAGTATGTGACATTACATGAAATAACATTAGTATGCAACATTTTATATGAAATAACATTAATATGTAACATTACATGAAATAACATTAGAATGTGACATTACATGAAATAACATTAGTATGTGACATTACATGAAATAACATTAGTATGCAACATTATATGAAATAACATTAATATGTAACATTACATGAAATAACATTAGAATGTGACAATAATGAAATAACATTAGTATGTACGATTACATGAAATAACTTAGTATTGAAATTACATGAAATAACATTAGTATGTACGATTACATGAAATAACTTAGTATTGAAATTACATGAAATAACATTAGTGTGTAACATTACATGAAATAACATTAGTATGTAACATTACATGAAATAACATTAGTATGTAACATTACATGAAATAACCTTAGTATTGACATTAAATGAAATAACATTAGTATGTAACATTACATGAAATAACATTAGTGTGTAACATTACATGAAATAACATTAGTATGTAACATTACATGAATTGAACTATTTCGGAGTTTGCCTTCAGCTAATCTACGTATTGATGTCTGTTGCTACCTATCATGGCAACACGCATCATACAAGGGCATCTAGCGCTATAATGCGATGTTGTGCGGGTGTTAATTACCAGCACTTGACGAACGATCAGCCCACAAGGATAATTATTCATGAATTTTTTTCAATGGAAACATGTGGAGCGTGTTCTGGTAAACTTATCACACTTCCCCAAACATGCAAACGAACAGTAAAATGTTGAGCAGAGACAAAACGAGGGAAGGTCAGTTGGTCTTTTATTGGGTCCATTTTTGGGCTGCAAAAACAGAATAAAAAGTAATCGAGTTGTAAATACATAAAACAAGCATCAAGTTGTAAATACATAAAACAAGCATCAAGTTGTAAATACATAAAACAAGCATCAAGTTGTAAATACATAAAACAAGCATCAAGTTGTAAATACATAAAACAAGCATCAAGTTGTAAATACATAAAACAGGCATCAAGTTGTAAATACATAAAACAAGCATCAAGTTGTAAATACATAAAACAAGCATCAAGTTGTAAATACATAAAACAAGCATCAAGTTGTAAATACATAAAACAAGCATCAAGTTGTAAATACATAAAACAGGCATCAAGTTGTAAATACATAAAACAGGCATCAAGTTGTAAATACATAAAACAAGCATCAAGTTGTAAATACATAAAACAGGCATCAAGTTGTAAAAACATAAAACAAGCATCAAGTTGTAAATACATAAAACAAGCATCAAGTTGTAAATACATAAAACAAGCATCAAGTTGTAAATACATAAAACAGGCATCAAGTTGTAAATACATAAAACAGACATCAAGTTGTAAATACATAAAACAGACATCAAGTTGTAAATACATAAAACAGACATCAAGTTGTAAGTTCATAAAACAGGCATCAAGTTGTAAATACATAAAACACTCATCAAGTTGTAAATACATAAAACAGACATCAAGTTGTAAGTTCATAAAACAGGCATCAAGTTGTAAATACATAAAACACTCATCAAGTTGTAAATACATAAAACACTCATCAAGTTGTAAATACATAAAACACTCATCAAGTTGTAAATACATAAAACAAGCATCAAGTTGTAAATACATAAAACAAGCATCAAGTTGTAAATACATAAAACAGGCATCAAGTTGTAAATACAAAAAATAAGCATCAAGTTGTAAATACATAAAACACTCATCAAGTTGTAAATACATAAAACACTCATCAAGTTGTAAATACATAAAACACTCATCAAGTTGTAAATACATAAAACAAGCATCAAGTTGTAAATACATAAAACACTCATCAAGTTGTAAATACATAAAACAGGCATCAAGTTTGAGTTATTTAATACAAATACATAAAACACTCATCTAGTTTGAGCTATTTAATACAAATACATAAAACAGGCATCAAGTTTGAATTATTTAATACAAATACATAAAACAGGCATCAAGTTTGAGCTATTTAATACAAATACATAAAACACTCATCTAGTTTGAGCTATTTAATACAAATACATAAAACATTCATCAAGTTTGAGCTATTTAATACAAATACATAAAACAGGCATCAAGTTTGAGCTATTTAATACAAATACATAAAACACTCATCTAGTTTGAGCTATTTAATACAAATACATAAAACAGGCATCAAGTTTGAGCTATTTAATACAAATACATAAAACACTCATCTAGTTTGAGCTATTTAATACAAATACATAAAACATTCATCAAGTTTGAGCTATTTAATACAAATACATAAAACACTCATCTAGTTTGAGCTATTTAATACAAATGCATAAAACATTCATCAAGTTTGAGCTATTTAATACAAATACATAAAACACTCATCTAGTTTGAGCTATTTAATACAAATACATAAAACAAGCATCAAGTTTGATTTATTTAATACAAATACATAAAACAAGCATCAAGTTTGATTTATTTAATACAAATACATAAAACAGGCATCAAGTTTGAGCTATTTAATACAAATACATAAAACAGGCATCAAGTTTGAGTTATTAAATACAAATACATAAAACAGGCATCAAGTTTGAGTTATTTAATACAAATGCATAAAACAGGCATCGAGTTTGAGTTATTTAATACAAATGCATAAAACAGGCATCGAGTTTGAGTTATTAAATACAAATACATAAAACAGGCATCAAGTTTGAGCTATTTAATACAAATACATAAAACAGGCATCGAGTTTGAGTTATTAAATACAAATACATAAAACAGGCATCAAGTTTGAGCTATTTAATATAAATACATAAAACAGGCATCGAGTTTGAGTTATTAAATACAAATACATAAAACAGGCATCAAGTTTGAGCTATTTAATACAAATACATAAAACAGGCATCAAGTTTGAGCTATTTAATACAAATACATAAAACAGGCATCAAGTTTGAGCTATTTAATACAAATACATAAAACAGGCATCGAGTTTGAGTTATTAAATACAAATACATAAAACAGGCATCAAGTTTGAGCTATTTAATATAAATACATAAAACAGGCATCGAGTTTGAGTTATTAAATACAAATACATAAAACAGGCATCAAGTTTGAGCTATTTAATATAAATACATAAAGAGTCATGTTATGTTTGTCAGAGTCAGGGATATTGTCTACAACAAGTCAAAGAAGTCTACAAATAGTTGTAGACAATTGAGGGCAGTTCTAGACGTCACATGGTATGACAAGACCGGAAATGACGACACTTGAGAAGGAATAAAACAAGGGACAATCGAACATGAAGAGAGATTGCAAAGAAAATGGAGAAAAGGGATTGGTCAAACAGTTTCAAAAAAAAAAAAAAACACGACGTACCAGTTTTGTTGTCATGCATTGTCTACGTGTTATACACAATGTAACAGTTTTGTTATCATGCATTGTCTACGTGTTATACACAATGTAACAGTTTCGTTACCATGTTCTGATCTGTTCTATCCCAACCCCACCCCCCCCCCTTTTCCACAGATGAAATTGCCAAAACAAAAACGAAAAACGTGGTGTGGATCGTCAGCAACTGCAAAACCCATTCCCAACGGGAGCAGTACGTCAAGGAGATGCAGGTAGGTCCTAACGTTTCTCTCTCTCTCTCTCTTTCTCTTTTAATTCTCTCTCTCTCACCTTGTCTCTCTTTCTCTTTTTGTCTTTATCTCTCTTTTTCTCTCAGTTCTTTCTCTCAGTTTCTTTTATATCTCTCTCGTTCTATCTCTCTCTATTTCTCTCTTTGTTTTCATGACATTTTGAGCTTCAAGCACAGCTTAACTGTTTTCATGACATTTTGAGCTTCAAGCACAGCTTAACTGTTTTCATGACATTTTGAGCTTCAAGCACAGCTTAACTGTTTTCATGACATTTTGAGCTTCAAGCACAGCTTAACTGTTTTCATGACATTTTGAGTTTCAAGCACAGCGTAACTGTTTTCATGACATTTTGAGTTTCAAGCACAGCTTAACTGTTTTGATGACATTTTCAGCTTCAAGCACAGCTTAACTGTTTTCATGACATTTTGAGTTTCAAGCACAGCTTAACTGTTTTCATGACATTTTGAGCTTCAAGCACAGCTTAACTGTTTTCATGACATATTGAGTTTCAAGCACAGCTTAACTGTTTTCATGACACTTTGAGTTTCAAGCACAGCTTGTTTTCATGACATTTTGAGTTTCAAGCACAGCTTGTTTTCATGACATTTTGAGTTTCAAGCACAGCTTGTTTTCATGACATTTTGAGTTTCAAGCACAGCTTGTTTTCATGACATTTTGAGTTTCAAGCACAGCTTGTTTTCATGACATTTTGAGTTTCAAGCACAGCTTAACTGTTTTCATGACATTTTGAGTTTCAAGCACAGCTTAACTGTTTTCATGACATTTTGAGTTTCAAGCACAGCTTAACTGTTTTCATGACATTTTGAGCTTCAAGCACAGCTTAACTGTTTTCATGGCATTTTGAGCTTCAAGCACAGCTTGTTTTCATGACATTTTGAGTTTCAAGCACAGCTTTTTTTCATGACATTTTGAGTTTCAAGCACAGCTTTGTTTTCATGACATTTTGAGTTTCAAGCACAGCTTAACTGTTTTCATGACATTTTGAGTTTCAAGCACAGCTTGTTTTCATGACATTTTGAGCTTCAAGCACAGCTTAACTGTTTTCATGACATTTTGAGTTTCAAGCACAGCTTGTTTTCATGACATTTTGAGTTTCAAGCACAGCTTAACTGTTTTCATGACATTTTGAGTTTCAAGCACAGCTTGTTTTCATGACATTTTGAGCTTCAAGCACAGCTTGTTTTCATGACATTTTGAGTTTCAAGCACAGCTTGTTTTCATGACATTTTGAGTTTCAAGCACAGCTTGTTTTCATGACATTTTGAGTTTCAAGCACAGCTTGTTTTCATGACATTTTGAGTTTCAAGCACAGCTTAACTGTTTTCATGACATTTTGAGTTTCAAGCACAGCTTGTTTTCATGACATTTTGAGCTTCAAGCACAGCTTAACTGTTTTCATGACATTTTGAGTTTCAAGCACAGCTTAACTGTTTTCGTGACATTTTGAGTTTCAAGCACAGCTTGTTTTCATGACATTTTGAGCTTCAAGCACAGCTTGTTTTCATGACATTTTGAGTTTCAAGCACAGCTTGTTTTCATGACATTTTGAGTTTCAAGCACAGCTTGTTTTCATGACATTTTGAGTTTCAAGCACAGCTTGTTTTCATGACATTTTGAGTTTCAAGCACAGCTTAACTGTTTTCATGACATTTTGAGTTTCAAGCACAGCTTGTTTTCATGACATTTTGAGCTTCAAGCACAGCTTAACTGTTTTCATAACATTTTGAGTTTCAAGCACAGCTTAACTGTTTTCATGACATTTTGAGTTTCAAGCACAGCTTGTTTTCATGACATTTTGAGCTTCAAGCACAGCTTAACTGTTTTCATGACATTTTGAGTTTCAAGCACAGCTTGTTTTCATGACATTTTGAGCTTCAAGCACAGCTTAACTGTTTTCATGGCAGTTTCAAGCACAGCTTAACTGTTTTCATGACAATCTATTTCCCAAGCACAGCTTAACTGTTTTCATGACAATCTATTTCCCAAGCACAGCTTAACTGTTTTCATGGCAGTTTCAAGCATTAACTGTTTTCATGACAATCTATTTCCCAAGCACAGCTTAACTGTTTTCATGACAATCTATTTCCCAAGCACAGCTTAACTGTTTTCATGACAATCTATTTCCCAAGCACAGCTTAACTGTTTTCATGGCAGTTTCAAGCATTAACTGTTTTCATGACAATCTATTTCCCAAGCACAGCTTAACTGTTTTCATGACAATCTATTTCCCAAGCACAGCTTAACTGTTTTCATGACAATCTATTTCCCAAGCACAGCTTAACTGTTTTCATGACAATCTATTTCCCAAGCACAGCTTAACTGTTTTCATGACAATCTATTTCCCAAGCACAGCTTAACTGTTTTCATGACAATCTATTTCCCAAGCACAGCTTAACTGTTTTCATCTCAAAGTGACATTTTAGCCCTAACCTTGACAGATGTCCTGCATTCATAGACAAAGATAGTCTGAGTCTAGTACATCCCACTCATTCTTAAAACCGATATTGTCATGAAAGTGGTTTCAGTTCGTGCCACCAAGCACAAAAAACACAATTATTGGCTACATTTAATGTGTATGTGTTAACAATATTGTAGTACTGAAAGTGGCAACAGCAAGATCAGATATCGGTAAGTCAGAGAGAGAGTATCTGGGTGTACAAGTATCCATTTGTAACTCCAGAAGTCAGAGAGAGTATCTGGGTGTACAAGTATCCATTTGTAACTCCAGAAGTCAGAGAGAGTATCTGGGTGTACAAGTATCCATTTGTAACTCCAGAAGTCAGAGAGAGAGTATCTGGGTGTACAAGTATCCATTTGTAACTCCAGAAGTCAGAGAGAGTATCTGGGTGTACAAGTATCCATTTGTAACTCCAGAAGTCAGAGAGAGTATCTGGGTGTACAAGTATCCATTTGTAACTCCAGAAGTCAGAGAGAGTATCTGGGTGTACAAGTATCCATTTGTAACTCCAGAAGTCAGAGAGAGTATCTGGGTGTACAAGTATCCATTTGTAACTCCAGAAGTCAGAGAGAGTATCTGGGTGTACAAGTATCCATTTGTAACTCCAGAAGTCAGAGAGAGTATCTGGGTGTACAAGTATCCATTTGTAACTCCAGAAGTCAGAGAGAGTATCTGGGTGTACAAGTATCCATTTGTAACTCCAGAAGTCAGAGAGAGTATCTGGGTGTACAAGTATCCATTTGTAACTCCAGAAGTCAGAGAGAGTATCTGGGTGTACAAGTATCCATTTGTAACTCCAGAAGTTGTTATTTAATTTTAAGATACGGCTTCTTCTAGTCACTATGAATCTGTTAGAGAACAAGCTTATGGTTTTGGTTGGTCGAAGGTTCCGGTATCACTGCAAACGAATTAAAATCCATAATTGCCCAACCGCGAGTGCCAGTGGCATCATCTGATTTAACATCTCATCGAATATCCAAGCAAAGAAAGGCAGCTGCAGTCCCCATTATAGTAGCTACAGCACACGCTAAAAGACATAAGGCGAAGCAGCACCGAAAGTGAACTCAGCTGAACTGTCCTTCGTCAAACGATATCATCATTCATCGTAAGAATATCGAAACATGATCCTGATGAAAAACACAGCTCACGATGTGCATAGAGCGCTAACTCAATAGCTCTGGCAGCAAACCGGACTTGTAATATGAGGAAACTGCAACAAGGAACACTTGAATCAGCCCGTGATTGTATCTCCATACATATGAGCAGATAAACAAAAGTATCGGCAACAAAACAACTGTGACAAATATTTGATATTCCTTCACTGATATTGTCTGGTGATTCTAGAATACAATTACCAAGGAAGTAAATACGGTGATTACCCATTATAGTAATGGGAGTTGAATCTGTAAATGGTACAAGGTGAGTTTATAGACAAGTCACGGGATTTTCATGTTATATCCAGATCACGTGACTTTGAAGTCGTATGAGAGAAGGTGATGAGCCAAATGTCAAAAAGTATTAAGTGTTGACTAGAGATCAGAGTTCCCACCACAGCGGTCGTATTTAGAGTGTCGACTAGAGATCAGAGTTCCCACCACAGCGGTCGTATTTAGAGTGTCGACTAGAGATCAGAGTTCCCACCACAGCGGTCGTATTTAGAGTGTTGACTAGAGATCAGAGTTCCCACCACAGCGGTCGTATTTAGAGTGTTGACTAGAGATCAGAGTTCCCACCACAGCGGTCGTATTTAGAGTGTTGACTAGAGATCAGAGTTCCCACCACAGCGGTCGTATTTAGAGTGTTGACTAGAGATCAGAGTTCCCACCACAGCGGTCGTATTTAGAGTGTTGACTGCCGAGAAGCTGTTACCACCGTCTTTGGTGGTAGGAAATAGGATAGGAAGAAGTAATTATATGATTGTCCGGGAAGTTAGAGTAGAATTATTAGAGTATTTGTCCACAAGGACTTGTGAGTCGTTTAGAAATAGTAGGCTTTCTAATAAATAGATACTGTCGTCTTGGTATAGTTGAACGAGAGCGTTTGACAAGGGTGGAGGGTCAATATGCAGATTCGTGTTTACTATCTTGTTATTAAACTGCGCAAAATTGTTTGTTACTGACACGATTGTTGATTTGCTCGTTTCTGTCTTGCCATGAAGATCACACAGATAAGCGTCTTCTGTTCAACACCCAAAGTGGTCAGAGAAAGCTGTATCTTAACATCCCAAAGTGGTCAGAGAAAGCTGTATCTTAACATCCCAAAGTGGTCAGAGAAAGCTGTATCTTAACATCCCAAAGTGGTCAGACAAAGCTGTATCTTAACATCCCAAAGTGGTCAGAGAAAGCTGTATCTTAACATCCCAAAGTGGTCAGAGAAAGCTGTATCTTAACATCCCAAAGTGGTCAGAGAAAGCTGTATCTTAACATCCCAAAGTGGTCAGAGAAAGCTGTATCTTAACATCCCAAAGTGGTCAGAGAAAGCTGTATCTTAACATCCCAAAGTGGTCAGAGAAAGCTGTATCTTAACATCCCAAAGTGTCAGAGAAAGCTGTATCTTAACATCCCAAAGTGGTCAGAGAAAGCTGTATCTTAACATCCCAAAGTGGTCAGAGAAAGCTGTATCTTAACATCCCAAAGTGGTCAGAGAAAGCTGTATCTTAACATCCCAAAGTGGTCAGAGATAGCTGTATCTTAACATCCCAAAGTGGTCAGAGAAAGCTGTATCTTAACATCCCAAAATGGTCAGAAAAAGCTCTATCTTAACATCCCAAAGTGGTCAGAAAAAGCTCTATCTTAACATCCCAAAGTGGTCAGAGAAAGCTCTATCTTAACATCCCAAAGTGGTCAGAGAAAGCTGTATCTTAACATCCCAAAGTGTCAGAGAAAGCTGTATCTTAACATCCCAAAGTGTCAGAGAAAGCTGTATCTTAACATCCCAAAGTGGTCAGAGAAAGCTGTATCTTAACATCCCAAAGTGGTCAGAGAAAGGTGTATCTTAACATCGAATAACTGTTGTGCTTAAACATTGTATATTGTTCCGCATAACTTTCAAATTTGCCAATTTTTTAATCTTCTTGTTTGTTCCAAGATATAACGTCCAAAGTATCATACGTAAATAGTTACTTGAGATAACAGCTGTATGTGTTTTGTCGAACATTCAAACCACTTGCACAAAATATCACTTTTAAGATTGGGTGCAATGTAGAAGCTTCTAAATAACTGCATCCGTAAATGCTGGCACATTTTGTTTAGATTAGAACTAAAATGTCACTATGATATGAAAACAAACAGCCGTGCACGGTCTTTACTAGCAAGTCTACTTTTGTATGCTGGACCAGTACTGGAACCGCCACACGAAGAATCCTTGGCACCATATAGGTTTTCCAATATCGCTTTTCTGAAGGCAGCAAATACAAACAGCATCTATGCCTTGCTACAAAGGACAAGGGGTAGAGTTCGGTCTCAACCGACGGCTTCCGGGTTCACCCAGCCTTAAATGGGTACCGGATTTTTCTTGGAAAGTAATGCGGCACGGGCGTAATACTGACCACATTACCCCGAAAATCATGTGCCGAAGGTCTGTAAAATTTATGGTCACTAACACCATATTCCCTATACGCCACTTGACGTGACGGGGGTACTTTACTTTCTTTTTTTTAATATATGCCTTGATTAAACCAGCGTCGCTTGAGATGGCTGGAATACGTGACCCGTATGGATAATAGATTTCCAAAATAAATTCTAGTTGAAGACAAGTACGCAACCTACCTATCGGCCGACTAGCACTCTGCTTTCAAGTTACCACCAGCTTGCCTGACCTGAAGCAATTCACCATAATCAAGAACGACCTACAAAAACAGATAGACAGAAATGGCGAAAATGTTAAAGAGAGGCTTGACAATATAATTTTGTTCTTTTTTTTATTTTTCTATGATTTTGTTCACATTTATTTTGCTACATTTATTTCGTAATAATTTTGCTCACATTTATTTTGATATAATTTTGTTCACATTTATGTTGCTATAATTTTATTCACATTTATTTTGCTACATTTATTTCTTTATAATTTTGTTCACATTTATTTTGATATAATTTTGTTCACATTTATTTTGCTATAATTGTGTTCACATTTATTTTGATATATTTTATTCACATTTATTTTGCTATAATATTGTTCACATTTATTTTGATATAATTTTGTTCACATTTGTTTTGATATAATTTTGTTCACATTTATTTTGATATAATTTTGTTAACGTTTAGTTTCCATAATTTTGTTCACATTTAGTTTTCCATTATATTGTTCATATTTAATTTGCTATAATTTTGTTCACATTTATTTTGATATAATTTCCCCCTTCAATGAGAACTATTGAATGTATGATGGTTACACATGTGCAGTTCGAACAGAGGAAGGACTGAGCGAATGTTTCCCAATAGAAACTGGGGTTAAACAGGGATGTATTTTATCGCCCTTGTTATTTGGAATTGTTATGGACTTCATAATGAAGAAATGCTGCACTGGTAATAAAGGCATCGAATGGATACAAGGAGACCATTTGGAGGACCTCGACTTTGCTGATGACATAGTTCTCATCAGCAGTCAGATAAAAACGATGCAGGAAAACACAAATGAACTATCATCAATAGCCAGCAAAATTGGGCTTGAGATCAATCATGAAAAGACTAAAGTCATGACAAGTTTAATTCCAACAGGTGACAAAATATACATGGAAAACAAACCAGTAGAAGAGATCGATCACTTTATCTATCTTGGAAGTCACATTGATCGAGAAGGGGATACGAGCAAAAAAATTAGAATCAGAATAGCTAAAGCAGCAATGTCTTTCAGAAGCATTGAAAAGTTGTGGAAATCAAAACTTATCAGCACAAACACAAAACTTAGACTATTCAAATCAAATGTACTATCAACCCTTACATATGCGTGTGAAAGCTGGAAAACAACAAGAGATATAGAAACAAAGTTGAACGCATTCGAAAATAAATGTCTAAGGAAAATACTTGGTATAGCGTGGAACGAATTCAAAACAAACGAAGAAATTAGAGAAATCGCCAATCAACCACTAATATCTTCAGTAATAAAGAAAAGACGATGGTCATATGTTGGACACGTGATGAGAAGAGATAATAACCGAATAGCAAAGCAAGCCCTCATATGGGAAACAACAGGTAAAAGAAAAAGAGGAAGACCCAGAGAGACACTGAGAAGAACATTGATGAGAGAGGCAAGAGCAGCAGGAATCGGCTCCCTCAATGAGATAGAACTGCTTGCACAGAACAGAGACAGATGGCGAGATTTGAGAAAATATCTTTAAAAGAAAACTGCTAGAACAAAAAAATTAATATAGGAGAAGGTGTATCTTGGTCTACGCCCTATGGGCCGGCTACGGCTCGAAAGGTCAATAGAATGAGAACCTGAGATTTTTATGAAGAAAAAAAATCTCTGACCTAGTTGTGACCACATTATGTGGGAAATGTGCCATAATGTCCATGGTGGGTTGGCGAGGGTTTCTTCAGTCCTCCCTCCCTCCCTCCCTCCCTCCTTCCTTCCTTCCTTCCTTCCTTCCTTCCTTCCTTCCTTCCTTCCTTCCTTCCTTCCTTCCTTCCTTTCCTTCCTTCCTTCCTTCCTTCCTTCCTTTCCTTCCTTCCTTTTTTCTTCCTTCCTTCCTTTCTTTCTTTCTTTCTTTTCTGTTCTTTCTTTCTGTCTTCCCCCTTTTTTTTAATTTCAGTCTTATATATTTAACATTGTTGATATTTAAGCTTAATAAATAGTTTTTCTTTTCTTAATACAAACTTTTGTTTATTTTTATAAATTATTATAACCATTTTGTTGTTTTCTTTTCTAAAATAAATATTCATCAAAAATGTACAATTTATGTGACAGTATATTGTGGGAATTCCCCAACTGATATGTTTATTTGTTTGTCTCCATACAGAAATACATCGACGTGGATATATATGGAGGCTGTGGCAAACCTTGCCCAAAAGGCGATCCAGTCTGTGGAGATCTAACCAAACCTTACAAATTTTATTTGTCCTTCGAGAACTCACTCTGCAATGATTACATTTCCGAGAAATTCTTCAAGTTATTTTCCCCAGAAATCCACATTGTTCCGATTGTTAGGGGTGGAGCCAACTATAGCAAATATTTTTCCAATTTTACTTTCATCGATACTGCTGATTTTTCAACTGCCAAAGATTTGGCTTTTTATTTAAAAAACTTGGCTTCAGATTTGGAGACATATAGCAAGTACCTGGAATATATGGATTTGTATCTTAACTATATGGATATAATAGATATTGTGTGTGAGATATGTGAGTACCTACATACGCATACAAATTCTAAACAAAAAACGTATGATTTAAATTCTTGGTTTCAAGATGGACAATGTCATAATGCAAATGACGTTTGAGACAATCCAGACAGCAAGTGTTTTTGACATTCTTCTTATTCATTCCTAACTTATTTTCATGTGTTTATCACATCAATAATGACATGTGTTTATCACATCAATAATGACATGATGTTTATCACGTCAATAATGACATGATGTTTATCACATCAATAATGACAGTAATCAACAACACATCGAACATGTCAGGTGGGATGTTGTTACATCTGCAGCTCTGGACTGACTGTCAGATCTTATAGTCAGGTGGGATGTTGTTACATCTGCAGCTCTGGACTGACTGTCAGATCTTATAGTCAGGTGGGATGTTGTTGAATCTCTAGCTCTGGACTGTTTGTCAGATCTTATAGTCAGGTGGGATGTTGTTGAATCTCTAGCTCTGAACTGACTGTCAGATCTTATAGTCAGGTGGGATGTTGTTGAATCTCTAGCTCTGAACTGACTGTCAGATCTTATAGTCAGGTGGGATGTTGCTTATGTTCAAGAGAGCTTAAGGTAGAACAAGGGAAGAATCGTGAACCAGCTCAGTTTTATTTCTCAGTTGCTTCACAGTGCAAGATTTGCTGGGCAGAAGATCTCAGCGGTTATGGCTCTTTGTTAGATGTGCAATGAAGATAGTCCGAAAACAAACATAACTTAACTAACACCGAACATAACTTAACTAACACCGAGCATAACTTAACTAACACCAAACATAACTTAACTAACACCGAACATAACTTAACTAACACCGAACATAACTTAACTAACACCGAACATAACTTAACTAACACCAAACATAACTTAACTAACACCGAGCATAACTTAACTAACACCAAACATAACTTAACTAACACCGAGCATAACTTAACTAACACCAAACATAACTTAACTAACACCGAACATAACTTAACTAACACCGAGCATAACTAACACCTAACATAACTTAACTATCATCTAACATAACTTAACTAACACCTAACATAGCTTAACTAACACCTAACATAACTTAACTAACACCTAACATAACTTAACTAACACCGAACATAACTTAACTAACACCGAACATAACTAACACCTAACATAACTTAACTAACACCTAACTTAACTAACACCTAACTTAACTAACACCTAACTTAACTAACACCTAAAATAACAAAGATATCTAGCATAACATTACAAACATTGTACCAGGTTTTTGGGTTTTAGAAGGTTAAACAGTATACCAGGAGAGTTGGGATTAATAGGGTTGAAAGGGGAATGACCGAGACCTTAAGTTACTGAGCCACACTGATCACTGGTCAGTTTGAAGAACATTTCATGATCGTATGATTGACCAAACTGGACGGACCGGGGCTAGGGTCATGAATTTATTCAGTTCTTGCTGATATTTCGAAGCGACAAGAGGTCATGTTTTTGACCAGAAATTTGCGCCAGTGAGAGGGGGAAAACATCTGGCGAGAACAGCTGATTATAGAGATAGCTAAAATTTAAATAGAAAGCTCAGTCAAAACAATTACAAACATGACATTAGCCAGACATAGAATAATGTAGAACATTGATGGCCAAATGGCGGCCTGCTGGCCACATCCAGCCTGGCCCTTGACACATCCACATAAACTACTGAATTAAATATATTTTTTTTAAATATACCAAAGCCCAAGTCGGTTAAAAAAAATAATAGAAAGGTAATTTTAAAATTAATAATTAATGTTATGTCAATCAAAGCCAAAGCAAAAAGAGTGATAATTTCGAATATTAGGAAGAAGCAATCATCATTCTTTGGCCACGTAATGAGAAGGGAACAGCTGGAATATATTATGAAAATTTGGAAAGTTGGGGGACGAAGAGATAGAGGGAAGCAAAGAGAAAAGACACCAGGCAGCTTAAGAGAATGGTTTAGCAGAAGGTCAACAACAGAAATGATAAATAACTGTCGAGATTGAGAGTTGTAGAGAGACATGATCACCTACACCAGCAGGCCCTGTACTTGATGATGATGATTATATAAACATAACATAATTAACATAACATAACTAACAATACAAACATGACATAACTAACATAGCATAACTAACATAATAAAACTAACATAAAATAACTAACAAAATTAACATAACATAACTAACATAACATAACAAAACTAACATAACATAACTAACATAACATAATTAACATAACATAACTAACATAACTAACATAACATAACTAACATAACTATCATAACATAACTAACATAACATAACTAACATAACTAACATAACATAACTAACATAACATAACTAACATAACATAACTAACATAAAATAAATAACATAACATAAATGACATAACATAACTAACATAACATAACTGACATAACATAACTAATATAACTAACATAACATAACTAACATAACATAACTAACATAACATAACTAACATGACATAACTAACATAACATAACTAACATAACATAACTAACTTAACATAACTAACATAACTAACATAACATAACTAACATAATTAACATAAATAACATAACATAACTAACATAATATAACTAACATAACATACCTAACATAACATAACTAACATAACATAACTAACATAATAAAACTAGCATAACATAACATAACTAACATAGCATAACTAACATAGCATAACTAACATAACATAACATAACTAACATAACGAACATAACATAACTAACATAAAATAACTAACATAACATAACTAACATAGCATAACATAAATAACATAACATAACATAACATAATAAAACTAACATAACATAACTAACATAAAATAACTAACATAACAAAACTAACATAACATAACTAACATAACATAATTAACATAACATAACTAACATAACTAACATAACATAACTAAAATAACATAACATAACATAACTAACATAACATAACTAACATAACTAACATAACATAACTAACATAAATAACATAACTAACATAACATAACTGACATAACATAACATAACTAACATAACATAACTAACATAACTAACATAACATAACTAACATAACATAACTAACACAATTAACATAACATAACTAACATAACATAACTAACATAACATAACTAACATACCATAACTAACATAACATAAAATAACATAACTAACATAACATAACATAACTAACATAACATAATTAACATAACATAAATAACATAACATAATTAACATAACATAACTAACATAACATAACATAATTAACATAGCATAACATAACTAACACAACATAACTAACATAACATAACATAACTAACATAATAAAACTAACATAACATAACTAACATAACATAACTAGCATAGCATAACTAACATAACATAACTAACATAACATAACTAACATAAGTAACATAACTAACATAACATAACTAACATAGCATAACTAACATAACATAACTAACATGACATAACTAACATAGCATAACTAACATAACATAACTAACATAACATAACATAACATAACTAACATCATTAAACAAGCATAGCCACAGAAAAACGCAGAAAGAAATGGGAGAGTTCAAGAGTCTACACAATGTCTTCAATGACAAATGAGATCAATAAACAGAATACCTTCATTCCTGAAGGATAAATGAGATCAATAAACAGAATACCTTCATTCCTAAAGGATAAATGAGATCAATAAACAGAATACCTTCATTCCTAAAGGATAAATGAGATCAATAAACAGAATACCTTCATTCCTAAAGGATAAATGAGATCAATAAACAGAATACCTTCATTCCTAGAGTACAAATGAGATCAATAAACAGAATACCTTCATTCCTAAAGGACAAATGAGATCAATAAACAGAATACCTTCATTCCTAAAGAACAAATGAGATCAATAAACAGAATACCTTCATTCCTGAAGGACAAATGAGATCAATAAACAGAATACCTTCATTCCTAAAGGACAAATGAGATCAATAAACAGAATACCTTCATTCCTAAAGAACAAATGAGATCAATAAACAGAATACCTTCATTCCTGAATCCTGAAGTACAAATGAGATCAATAAACAGAATACCTTCATTCCTAAAGGACAAATGAGATCAATAAACAGAATACCTTCATTCCTAAAGGACAAATGAGATCAATAAACAGAATACCTTCATTCCTAAAGAACAAATGAGATCAATAAACAGAATACCTTCATTCCTGAATCCTGAAGTACAAATGAGATCAATAAACAGAATACCTTCATTCCTAAAGGACAAATGAGATCAATAAACAGAATACCTTCATTCCTAAAGGACAAAAGAGATCAATAAACAGAATACCTTCATTCCTAAAGGACAGATGAGATCAATAAACAGAATACCTTTATTCCTAAAGGACAAATGAGATCTATAAACAGAATACCTTCATTCCTAAAGGACAAATGAGATCTATAAACAGAATACCTTCATTCCTAAAGGACAAATGAGATCAATAAACAGAATACCTTCATTCCTAAAAGACAACACCATAGTGCTCAGATACCAGCATGGCTCAGAATGTTCGCCCAAAATGAAGCACGCCCGCCAAACACTCAAACGAAAGCACAGAAGATGGCATTAACTCAGATGCACAAAGATGGTGGTAGCTAAGATTCACAAAGGTAGCACAATCTCAGATGCACAAAGATATAGCGCATGCTCAGGTGCACAAAAATAGTGCCAGCTCAAATGAACAAAGACAACCTCCAGCTCAAATGCACAAAGATAGCATATGCCCAAAGATAGTGTCAGCTCTGATACAACAAATAGAGTTGCAACTCAAATACACAACGATAACCCCAGCTCTAATACAGAAACGCCCTATGACCGGCGAAGACATTGACGAACAACGATCAAGACACAAACCTATAGAACAAACCCACCCTCAAACATCCAAATGTGACCAAGCAAGATATAAGGAAACAAATCAACTGCTTGCATGAACATGATTGCAAACAAGGGACGGTCTTTTAGGAGGCCGAGCGTACAAGATCATAAGAAATTATCTTCTTCTTTCCTTCCTCATTTGCGTTTCAGCGTCGAGGGGGGATATAATTCGCGGTCTTGATCTCCAGTTAGCCTCTCCTGCTGTTATGTTGTTTCCTTGTGTCTCTAATATTCCATAAATTTATCTTTTTCGTGGAGTTGCGCGTGGCCGTGCGGCTAAAACCACTGTTCCACTGGCTGAAAAGCTGACGTCGGTGTTCGAAGCCCGCGGTAGACAGAAAAGATTTTCTCTATCGGGGGTGAAATAAAAATCCTGACTCTCACACGTCGTGGCGACTGCTTGACCAAGCGGCCTTTATCCCTCTGGTTCTATCGTTGCCCCCCGACATACACCAGCTATGGTACTATGTGTCGTAAAATAGTTTATCTTTTTCGTTGTCGGCCCTTGAGTCTGGATTTCTTGCAACGTTTATTGAAGGCTTGTTGTGTTGTGTATTTATGTTTCTATCTTATCACGTGACCAAACCATTTTATCTGTTTTTCCTTTATGTACTCTATGGCGGGAGTTACTCATAGCTTTTTTTTTCCCAAGTTCTTCATTTCTGATCTTGTCACTCAGGCTGTTTCCTGCCATGCGTCTAACACATGTCATCTCAGATTAGACTGAGAGGTCATTTTTCTGATGAGAAATGACATGCTGAAAAGAGCAAACAATACCAGAATAGAAACATAAAATCTAAAAATGTAGATTATTGAAATTAGTTAATTACCACGAAGATTGTCCATTTCCTTTAATATGTAATCTTACAATTAACCCTGGCAGTGATAGGCCTACTCTTTTAGTTTTTCGACTTCAAGGATGTTTTATAGGCTAAGCATTGTATATCCTCCATCTCCGTCAGGGCTAGGTAAATGAATCTTGCTTAATTTGATATCAGATCGTCTTTTCATAAGTCTGGATCTGTTCCGAACATACGGCAGCGACCTGTTTGTTAAATATGAACCTATGCTAGTTACAAGCAAGGAACAAGTGGTGGGGTGAAACATACACGCCTACAAGTTATGGTGACAGCTGCACATGAACAGACAATACACAATACTTGATGTTTCGGCCTACATGCGGACTTCTACATAAAACACAGGCAACGAAATGAAGATATACTCGAGTACATCTTCTGTAGTATTGCAACTAATACTACAAAGAAGGAAGAAAAAAGAAAATACGTAAGGAGAATATACTATATTACATGAACGACTGAGGGAGAGAGAGAGAGAGAGAGAGAGAGAGAGAGAGTGGAGATAATGAATGTAAGAAGATGTATTAAGAGTGTATAAAAGTTGCGTAAAAATATGTCACTTCGAGGCTCAGTGACCTAGTTGGGGACAGGGCTACCGAGTTCGGACAACCTGTGTTTGATTCCCACTGGAAGCAGCGTGCGTTGTACTCGTGGTTGGAGAAAAAAAAAACACCCCCACTGTCGGTCCAGCCGCTGTCAGAAATGGGTATCAGGGTAGTACTCTGGGATGTTGAGGAATGCCGTCTCGCATCGTGAGTTTCGATGCTTGAAGCAACACTATCCAGAAGTCTCCGAACACTTCTGGATAGGCGGCCGAGCACATATGGGTGGAAACTCGTGTGCTAAGACGCCGGTTCAAGTCTCGTCCTTGACCTTTATATCACTTAGCTGAAACATCATCCAGTGTGCTGTCGCAACGTGGAATGTGGGATGTGAGAGGTGGAGGAGGCCTACGTGCAGGGACGAAAAATCTGGCACGGGTGACCGTAAGAGGAAATAAGATGACGAAGCAACAACTACCTTGGACATACTATAACCAGTGATGGAAAATGTACAATTGAAATAAATAACAGAATATGAATGGCAAAAAGTGATTTTAATGTCATGAAAAAATATACTAACATCAGAACAAATAACAACAGGGCTAAAACTGAGAATATCAAAATGTTATATCTTCTCAACATTCCTGTATGGTGCAGAAACATGGACATTAGACAAGAAAACAGAACAGAAAATTGAAGTCTTTGAGATGTGGATTGATAGAAGAATAGAAAGGAAAGAAATGATAATAAACGATGAAGTCTTAAAACAACTAACAATGAAAAGAGAACTACTAAATACAATTCAAACAAGACAAATGCGATTTTGGGAGCATGTCAAGAGACACAGCAGCCTACTAAAAGTAATCTCGGATGGGAAAATACAAGGTAGAAGAGGCAGACAAAGACTAACATGGACGAGTAACATCAAAATATAGATAAGTCAGCCCATGACAACCTGTATCATCAAAGCAAGAAACAGAGTGCAGTGGCGCTCTATGGTAGCCAACCTTCGATGTGGAGACGGCACTCGATGATGATGAAGATAAAGACAGGGCCAGATGTCGTAATATGGTGTGAGGATAAAAACAGGGCCGGATGTCGTAATATGGTGTGAGGATAAAAACAGGGCCGGATGTCGTAATATGGTGTGAGGATAAAAACAGGGCCGGATGTCGTAATATGGTGTGAGGATAAAAACAGGGCCAGATGTCGTAATATGGTGTGAGGATAAAGACCTAAGGCTAGCACCTACACTGGCTCGATCGAGTGAAGTGTATAGTCACAAGTATATTGAGCATATCTTCTTTCATTATCAGTTTGTGTTGTTCATGTTTGCTGACGCAGGCTGCATGTAGGCCGAAACGTCAAACATTTAGTAGTGTCCTTTGTAAAGCTGTCACTATAATTTGTAGGAGTGAATGTTACAGCCCACAGCATGTTCCTGGTAACAGGTATTACCGCAGCATTACATTTATTACCATGCCCCCCCTTTCCTAGTTACAAGCAATGTTTTTACTATTTTATGTTCATGTTTTTGATAAGAAAATAAACTATGAGTGTTTTATTGTAGGCTTTTCTCAAATTATTCATTCATAATAAACTGTTCATTGTAATGTTTACTCATTACCCACATGTCCACTCAGACATCCAGTACCCGCATGTTCACTCAGACATTCAATACCCGCATGTTCACTTAGACATCCATGGCCCACATAAATGTCTAAGACATCCATGACCCACATGTCCACTCAAATATCCATTACCCACATCTTCACTCAAACATCCATTATCCCTATGTCCACTCAGACATCCAATACACGCATGTTCACTTAGACATCCATTATTCACATGTCCACTCAGACATCCATTACTCACATGTCCACTCAGATATCCATTACTCACATGTCCACTCAGACATCCATTACTCACATGTCCACTCAGACATCCATTACACACATTTCCACTCAGATATCCATAACTCACATGTCCACTCAGACATCCATTACTCACATGTCCACTCAGACATCCATTACTCACATGTTCACTCAGATATCCATTACTCACATGTTCACTCAGATATCTATAACTCACATGTCCACTCAGACATCCATTACTCACATGTCCACTCAGACATCCATTACTCACATGTCCACTCAGACATCCATTACTCACATGTCCACTCAGACATCCATTACTCACATGTTCACTCAGATATCCATTACTCACATGTTCACTCAGATATCCATTACTCACATGTCCACTCAGACATCCATTACTCACATGTCTACTCAGACATCCATTACTCACATGTCCACTCAGATATCCATAACTCACATGTCTACTCAGACATCCATTACTCACATGTCCACTCAGACATCCATTACTCACATGTCCACTCAGACATCCATTACTCACATGTCCACTCAGACATCCATTACTCACATGTCCACTCAGACATCCATTACTCACATGTCGACTCAGACATCCATTACTCACATGTCCACTCAGATATCCATTACGCACATGTCCACTCAGATATCCATAACTCACATGTCTACTCAGACATCCATAACTCACATGTCCACTCAGATATCCATAACTCACATGTCCACTCAGACATCCATAACTCACATGTCTACTCAGACATCCATAACTCTCATGTCTACTCAGACATCCATTACTCACATGTCCACTCAGACATCCATTACACACATGTCCACTCAGACATCCATAACTGTCATGTCTACTCAGACATCCATTACTCACATGTCTACTCAGACATCCATTACTCACATGTCCACTCAGACATCCATTACACACATGTCCACTCAGACATCCATAACTCAAATGTCCACTCAGACATCCATAACTCACATGTCCACTCAGACATCCATAACTCACATGTCTACTCAGACATCCATAACTCACATGTCCACTCAGACATCCATAACTCACATGTCCACTCAGACATCCATAACTCACATGTCTACTCAGACATCCATAACTCACATGTCCACTCAGACATCCATAACTCACATGTCTACTCAGACATCCATAACTCACATGTCCACTCAGACATCCATAACTCACATGTCCACTCAGATATCCATTACTCACATGTCTACTCAGACATCCATTACTCACATGTCTACTCAGACATCCATTACTCACATGTCCACTCAGACATCCATTACTCACATGTCTACTCAGACATCCATTACTCACATGTCCACTCAGACATCCATTACTCACATGTCCACTCAGACATCCATTACTCACATGTCCACTCAGACATCCATTACACACATGTCCACTCAGACATCCATTACTCACATGTCCACTCAGACATCCATTACACACATGTCCACTCAGACATCCATTACTCACATGTCCACTCAGACATCCATTACTCACATGTCCACTCAGACATCCATTACTCACATGTCCACTCAGACATCCATTACACACATGTCCATTCAGACATCCATTACTCACATGTCCACTCAGACATCCATTACACACATGTCCACTCAGACATCCATTACTCACAAGTCCACTCAGACATCCATTACTCACATGTCCACTCAGACATCCATTACACACATGTCCACTCAGACATCCATTACTCACATGTCTACTCAGACATCCATTACTCACATGTCTACTCAGACATCCATTACTCACATGTCCACTCAGACATCCATTACTCACATGTCTACTCAGACATCCATTACTCACATGTCTACTCAGACATCCATTACTCACATGTCCACTCAGACATCCATTACTCACATGTCTACTCAGATATCCATTACACACATGTCTACTCAGACATCCATTACTCACATGTCTACTCAGACATCCATTACACACATGTCTACTCAGACATCCATTACTCACATGTCTACTCAGACATCCATTACTCACATGTCTACTCAGACATCCATTACTCACATGTCTACTCAGACATCCATTACACACATGTCCACTCAGACATCCATTACTCACATGTCTACTCAGACATTCATTACTCACATGTCTACTCAGACATCCATTACTCACATGCCCACTCAGACATCCATTACTCACATGTCTACTCAGACATCCATTACTCACATGTCCACTCAGACATCCATAACTCACATGTCTACTCAGATATCCATTACACACATGTCTACTCAGATATCCATTACACACATGTCCACTCAGACATCCATTACTCACATGTCCACTCAGACATCCATTACTCACATGTCCACTCAGACATCCATTACTCACATGTCTACTCAGACATCCATTACTCACATGTCCACTCAGACATCCATTACTCACATGTCCACTCATACATCCATTACTCACATGTCCACTCAGACATCCATTACACACATGTCTACTCAGACATCCATTACTCACATGTCTACTCAGACATCCATTACTCACATGTCCACTCAGACATCCATTACTCACATGTCCACTCAGACATCCATTACTCACATGTCCACTCAGACATCCATTACTCACATGTCCACTCAGACATCCATTACTCACATGTCCACTCAGACATCCATTACTTACATGTCCACTCAGACATCCATTACTCACATGTCCACTCAGACATCCATTACTCACATGTCCACTCAGACATCCATTACTCACATGTCTACTCAGACATCCATTACTCACATGTCCACTCAGACATCCATTACTCACATGTCTACTCAGACATCCATTACTCACATGTCCACTCAGACATCCATTAATCACATGTCTACTCAGACATCCATTACTCACATGTCTACTCAGACATCCATTACTCACATGTCTACTCAGACATCCATTACTCACATGTTCGCGGACTCAACATTGCTGACAGTAACATACACATCGCTCAATGATCCTTCTTCTTTTCTTCCTCATTTGCCTTCCAGCGTCGAGGAGTGGTATAGTTTGCGCTCTTCTGCCCTTGTGTTGGTCTATCATAGTGTTTTGTTTGCTAGCGTTTCTAACTTTCTGCCAATCCATTTTGACATGGTTGCCCCTGGGTCTGGTGTTCTCGATACGTTTTTTGCAGGCTTGTTATGTTGTGTTTTAATCTTTCTGTCTTATGTGCCCAGACCATTGTATCTGTTGTTTCTTTATGTACAATGTGGTAGGAATTATTCCTAGCTTTTTATCTCAGTTCTTCATTTCTGATCTTATCTCTCAGACTGTTTCCTGTCATTCGTCTAACACATTTCATCTCTGTAGAGGTTATTTTCTTATTGTTCTTGCATCTAGGATCCAGGACTGGCATTGGTAGCACAACGTTGGGATGAAGATTGTATTGTATAGTGCTCGTTTTGCCTCCAGAGTTATTTCCTTGTTGGACAATAGTGGTGATAACTGTCCGATGATTTGACAAGCTTTGTTGCATCTTGAGTCTATCTCTGCTGTTTGAGAATTGTCCTTTGTCACTAGACTTCCTAGATATTTAAATGAGTCTACTTGTTTTAGTTGTCTCTCTCCTATCGTTAGTTTCATGCTCTGTTTTCATTTTGGGATGTTCATGACTTCTATCTTGACGATGTTGATTTTCATTTTGTTTTGGGTGCCTATGTTGTTGAGTCTATTTAAGTTTTCTTGAAGGTGTTCTATATTTATTTAATGTATTATTGATCGTCTGCAAATGAGTAAAAAAAAGTAAAGAGCACCGTCACGCCAAGTGGCGTATAGGGAATATGGTGTTAGTGACCATACATTTTACAGAGCTTCGGCAATTGCTTTTTGGGGTAATGTGGTCGGTATTACGCCCGTGCCGCTTTACTTTCCCAGAAAATATCAGGTACCCATTAAAGGCTGGGTGAACCGGAAGCCGTCGGTTGGGATCGAACCCTACCTCTTGTCCTTTGTAGTCCAGTTCACTAACCACTGAGCTATCACTGATCCCTTCTGCAAATAGAAGCTCGTCAATTTCCTGTTTCACAGATTCACTGTCTAATGAACAGACTTTGTCATAGCAGGCAAGAAACATTAGAGTAGATTAGCCTTATCCCTGTTTAACTGCTGAACTGCAATGTGATCAGAGTAGCCTGCTGCTGTTGAGGATATCAAATTTGTTGCTTTGGAGTAGACTTAGCGTGTTGCTAGTGTCTTCTATAAATGTATATCCCTTCTTTTTCTGTTTGATTCTACCATCTATCATTTGTTTCTACCATATATCCATTACTTCTACCATCTATCCATTACCTCTACCATCTATCCATTACTTCTACCATCTATCCATTACTTCTACCATCTATCCATTACTTCTACCATCTATCCATTACTTCTACCATCTATCATTTGTTTCTACCATCTATCATTTGTTTCTACCGTCTATCCATTACTTCTACCGTCTATCCATTGCTTTTACCGTCTATCCATTACTTCTACCATCTATCCATTGCTTCTACCATCTATCATTTGTTTCTACCATCTATCATTTGTTTCTACCGTCTATCCATTACTTCTACCATCTATCCATTACTTCTACCGTCTATCCATTACTTCTACCATCTATCCATTACTTCTACCATCTATCCATTACTTCTACCATCTATCCATTACTTCTACCATCTATCATTTGTTTCTACCATCTATCCATTACTTCTACCATCTATCCATTACTTCTACCGTCTATCCATTACTTCTACCGCCTATCCATTACTTCTACCATCTATCCATTACTTCTACCATCTATCCATTACTTCTACCATCTATCCATTACTTCTACCATCTATCCATTACTTCTACCATCTATCCATTACTTCTATCATCTATCCGCTGTCTTTGTAGTCTGTTGTCACACATCGACCTATGTACAGCAAGGTCCCAGGTTGAGATCCCGTCATTGACAGCGGTGTGTTCACTTCGAGTCACTGGTTTCTTCTTAGCTTTGTCTTCACCGTCAGCGGTGTGTTCACTTCCAGTCACTGGTTTCTTCTTAGCTTTGTCTTCACCGTCAGCGGTGTGTTCACTTCCAGTCACTGGTTTCTTCTTAGCTTTGTCTTCACCGTCAGCGGTGTGTTCACTTCCAGTCACTGGTTTCTTCTTAGCTTTGTCTTCACCGTCAGCGGTGTGTTCACTTCGAGTCACTGGTTCTTCTTAGCTTTGTCTTCACCGTCAGCGGTGTGTTCACTTCAAGTCACTGGTTTTTTCTTAGCTTTGTCTTCACCGCCAGCGGTGTGTTCACTTCTAGTCACTGGTTTCCTCATGGCTTTGTCTTCACCGTCAGCGGTGTGTTCACTTCCAGTCACTGGTTTCTTCTTAGCTTTGTCTTCACCGTCAGCGGTGTGTTCACTTCAAGTCACTGGTTTCTTCTTAGCTTTGTCTTCACCGCCAGCGGTGTGTTCACTTCTAGTCACTGGTTTCTTCATGGCTTTGTCTTCACCGTCAGCGGTGTGTTCACTTCCAGTCACTGGTTTCTTCATGGCTTTGTCTTCACCGTTAGCGGTATGTTCACTTCCAGTCACTGGTTTCTTCATGGCTTTGTCTTCACCGTCAGCGGTGTGTTCACTTCTAGTCACTGGTTTCTTCATGGCTTTGTCTTCACCGTCAGCGGTGTGTTCACTTCTAGTCACTGGTTTCTTCATGGCTTTGTTTTCACCAGAATACCCGGTGGTGAGATACCATGTTTAGCCCTATCCCATGTCTAGCCCTATCCCATTCTAGCTCTATCCCATGTCTAGCCCTATCCCATGTCTAGACCTATCCCATGTCTAGCTTTTCCCCACATCTAGCTCTACCCCAGGTCTGGCCCTATCTCATGTCTAGCCCTATCCCATGTCTAGCTCTATCCCATGTCTAGCTCTACCCCAGGTCTAGCCCTATCCCATGTCTAGCTCTATCCCATGTCTAGCTCTACCCCATGTCTAGCCCTATCCCATGTCTAGCTTTATCCCATGTCTAGCTCTATCCCATGTCTAGTTCTACCCCAGATCTAGCCCTATCCCATGTCTAGCTCTACCCCACATCTAGCTCTATCCCATGTCTAGCTCTACCCCATGTCTAGCCCTATCCCATGTCTAGCTCTACTCCAGGTCTAGCCCTATCCCATGTCTAGCTCTACTCCATGTCTAGCTCTACTCCAGGTCTAGCCCTATCCCATGTCTAGCTCTATCCCATGTCTAGCCCTATCCCATGTCTAGCTCTACTCCAGGTCTAGCCCTATCCCATGTCTAGCTCTATCCCATGTCTAGCCCTATCCCATGTCTAGCTCTATCCCATGTCTAGCCTTATCCCATGTCTAGCCCTACCGCATGTCTAGCTCTACCCCAGGTCAAGCCCTATCCCATGTCTAGCTCTATCCCATGTCAAGCCCTATCCCATGTCTAGCCCTATCCCATGTCTAGCCTTATCCCATGTCTAGCCCTACCGCATGTCTAGCTCTACCCCAGGTCTAGCCCTATTCCATGTCTAGCCCTACTGCATGTCTAGCTCTACCCCAGGTCAAGCTCTACCCCAGGTCAAGCCCTATCCCATGTCTAGCTCTATCCCATATCTAGCCCTATCCCATGTCTAGCCCTATCCGATATTTAACCCGATTCGATGTTTAACCCTATCCGATGTTTAACCATATCCTATGTTTAAACCTATCCAATGTTTAACCCTATCCGATGTTTAACCCTATCCTATGTTTAACCCTATCCGATGTTTAACCCTATCCGATGTTTAACCCTATCCTATGTTTAAACCTATCCAATGTTTAATCCTATCCAATGTTTAACCCTATCCAATGTTTAACCCTATCCTATGTTTAAACCTATCCAATGTTTAACCCTATCCAATGTTTAACCCTATCCTATGTTTAAACCTATCCAATGTTTAATCCTATCCGATGTTTAACCCTATCCGATAACGTAAAAATCAGGAAGTCATGTCTGCACTCTGCGCACGTTAGATAACAATTGAAAGAGTAGACTAAAATGGCCAATTCCCAGACAAACTGATGAGAAGAAAACGTCAAAGCTCCGATCGATTAAAAAAATGAGAGTACCTCTGAAATCAGATAATATCTGCCTGTATGGCGAGGGACACCCTAACACACGGTATGAGAAATAAGGAAGAAAAGTGATATTTACACAAACTTCAGTCCATGGGTACTTCTCTAGAGAGAGAGATATAAAGTTGGTGAATACAAACAAGGAAACAGGAAAACAAGGAAACAATACAAACAAGGAAACAATTGAAACGAGGAAACAATACAAACAAGGAAACAAATGAAAAAAGGAAACAAGGAAAAATACAAACAAGAAAACAGAGATACAAGAAAATAAGGTAACAAGAAAATAAGGAAACAATAAACAAGGAAACAAGAAAAAAAGAAAACAATGTAAACAAGAAAACAAAGAAAACAGGAAAACAAGAAAACAACGGAAACAAGAAAACAACGGAAACAAGAAAACAATGAAAATAAGGAAACAAACAATCAAGAAAACAACGAATGTAACCGTCCCCAACATGGGGAAAACAGTTGAAAAGAAAGTTTTGAATGATTACGTTATCGTGTCGTGCTAGAGCCGGTAGCATTTCAAATAAACATACAATGGCATTGAGAAGCTAGACTAACGGAAAGACAGGACAAACTACAACGTTTTTAACTAAGCCTTCATCAGGTATAACTAACTATGCACATTAAAACCAAAATCCAATCCAGAGGACACAACGACACAGCTCTACAAAATGGCGGAAAGAATGGCGGGAAAAACAGTGGACAGGATTTACTTAGAGTATGGTTAGAAGATGAATAGACAACAGAGCAGGCAGGATTTAATTAGACGAAAGGAAACAAACAATGAAACATTGGAAAAATGGAAGGAAGTATCCCAAATGGTATGAAGAAAACGAGAAAGAATAGCAAGAGAGAGAGAGGATAGAGGTGGGAAGAAGAAAGAAGAGCCAGAGTTGTAATAAAGATAATGCAGGGAGTATTAGGGATACGACACATGGAAGAAATAGAGAGGAGACAGAGGTGTAATAAAGATAATGCAGGGAGTATTAGGGATACGACACATGAAAGAAATAGAGAGGAGACAGAGGTGTAATAAAGATAATGCAGGGAGTATTAGGGATACGACACATGAAAGAAATAGAGAGGAGACAGAGGTGTAATAAAGATAATGCAGGGAGTATTAGGGATACGACACATGAAAGAAATAGAGAGATCAGAGATTAAAGAAAGGAGTTTAATCCTCTCGGTTGGGGAGTACCAAAGCGGGCTATGAATCAGTTCTCCAACGTGAACCTGATATGGGCATCCAAGGAACAAGAGATGATGTCAGTAACACGGAATTCATCAGAGACATGATGTCCTGGCAATCTAAAACGGTTGGAGACAGGAGTGCCACAATAATGTTAAATGTACTATAAGTGTTCACAAATTCCGTATCCCAAGCGTCGACCTATTTCGCCAATAAAGGTTTTGAGACAACGTTGGCAGTTGATTGTGTATATCAAATTCCGGGAAATCACGTAAAGCCTTTTCTGGGTATCAAAAGTGTCATTCGTGAACAAGATTTTGTGAGTATGTAGTCCCTTTAAGGCCGGTATCCATCAGGGCCACGCAGTCGGGATGTCCTATTCTGAAGTTACTGTCTAAAGACTTAGACATTGGAGAAACGCACTCATCCATAACCAGGTAGCACAGATGTCATTAAAATAATTTCAGAAAATGGTGAAAAGGACACGTTCTTTATATCCAAGTCAGAATATTGTGACGTTTTTATTATCTTCTCCTTTTACTTTCCTTTCTCATTTGCCTTTCAGCGTGGAAGTGAGATACAATTTGCAGTCTTTTGCTTTTCTGTTGACCCCTCCTGCTGTTATGTGTAATACCCTTATTGTGAAAGTTGTGAACAAATTGCCCTATCATATTAACAGATGGTTGAGAGCAATTTGTGTGTGTCGATCTTTGGTATTAACTTGATGGCTTTTTTTGTCGGAGTCGCTGTGATTTACAATAGGGTAAACCAATTCCAGCTTCTATTATCATATTATTTCCGCGCTTCTGTATAAATCTAAATTGACAAACGTACAGAAAGAGGATATAGCTGCGTCGCACAACTGTGCGACCTATCATCATCATCATCTAGTAGCGGGCCTAGTGGCGTAGGTGATCATGTCTCTCTACAACTTTCAATCTCGGCAGCTATTTATCATTTCTGTTGTTGACCTTCTGCCAAGCCATTCTCTTAAGCTGTCTGTTATTTTTTCTATTTGCTTCCCTCTATCTCTTCGTCCCCCAATTTTTCCAGTTGTTACAATATATTCAAGTTGTTCTCTTCTCATTACATGGCCAAAAAATGATGATTGTCTCTTCCTAACATTGGAAATTTCGCTCTCTTTTTGCTTTGACCTTTCTTAGAACCTCTTCATTACTCTTCTTAGCTGCCCTTGGTATTCTCAACATTCTTCTTTAAAACCGCATTTCTACAGACTCCAGTGATTTTCTTGTCTGTTGTCCTATTGTCCATGACTCGCATCCGTATGTTAAGACTGGCTCTACGTAACATTTAAGAACTCTTTTGTTTGTTTCTATTGTCAAAAATGGATTGCATAGTATTTTCCTCATTTTTTGGAAAGCTGCTTTTGCCTGAGCCATTCTGCATCTCACCTCTTTTGTACATCTTCCGTCTGAGGTTAACAAAGTTCCCAAATATTTAAATTCATTTACCTGTTTTAATATTGTTCCACTTGTCTTTATTTTGCACTGAGGTGATGTCTTTTTCTGTGTTGTTACCATTACCTCTGTCTTTTTGCTATTAAGGCTGAGTCCTTTCTTTTGCTTTCCTTCACTACAATGTCCAACATTTCTTGTAACTCATTTTCACTCTTAGCGATTAATACTGTAGAGACCTATAGAGAATGTTAAAGCTAATTTTGTTGTGTGAACTGGAACATTTCGATGTAATGTTGCCAGCACTACTCCAGAGCAGCATTGTTTCCTCAATAATATCATTATGTGGGACTCAAGGCGTATAGAACTTTCTAGTGCGTAGTTCGACGATCCTAACTGAACCTATTGTAACAACTTATTGTAATAACAACAGTAACAACAACAACAACAATAAAAACAGTACCAACAGTACCAAAAATAACAACAATAATAACAATAACAACAATAACAACAATAATAACAATAATAACAATAACAACAATAACAACAATAACAACAATAACAACAGTACAAACAGTACCAAAAATAACAACAATAATAACAACAACAACAACAGTAACAACAATAACAACAATAACAACAGTAACAACAATAACAACAATAATAACAATAACAACAATAACAACAATAATAACAATAACAACAATAACAACAATAACAACAATAACAACAATAACAACAATAACAACAATAACAACAGTAACAACAATAACAACAATAATAACAATAACAACAATAACAACAATAATAACAATAACAACAATAACAACAATAACAACAATAACAACAGTAACAACAATAATAACAATAACAACAATAACAACAATAATAACAATAACAACAATAACAACAGTAACAACAATAATAACAATAACAACAATAACAACAACAACAGTAACAACAACAACAATAACAACAGTAACAACAATAACAACAGTAACAACAGTAACAATAATAACAACAGTAACAACAATAACAACAGTAACAACAGTAACAACAATAGCAACAATAACAACAACAACTATAACAACAATAACAACAATAGCAACAGTAACAACAATAAGACGAGAAGTTTGGATTTGTTACAGGAACTCAAGATGTCAGTTATGCTCTACCAACAGTGGCAGAGAGAGCCTTGCAGGTACATGCAGATCGATACCTATGTTTTATTGGTTATATCAAAGCTTTCGATCAAATCAATCATGAACAGGTGATACTAGAAAACATCAATTTTATGCAGTCAAGTTGTCTGGTTATTAAACATGTATTGGAAACAAGAAGCTGCCATTAGAATTGAAAACAAACATGGACAGTATCAACACATGAACAAGGACTGCCACAGGGAAGTGTCACAGATCTATTTTCTTTGTTCATCAAAAATATTTTAAGAACAGTTGCGAACAAGCCTGACATTAAAGTGGGGAGGTGGGGGGGGGGATGGGAAAAGCTGCATAAACAATCCCAGGTATGTTGATGACATATATGGCCCTTTTCGTCTTGTCAGACGGTCTAGTGGAGGCTATTGTGTATTTTTTGAGGTTTTGTATTTGCCGAACAGCTTCTCTCATGGCTAATTCTACCAATGTTTGACAAACACACACGGTCACAGAATGAACAAGTCAGGCCCACTGATCCACAGGGTTTTCTATCCTTTTTCATGAGTCTTTTCTCTTCTAAGTTTTGCCTTAGCACAGTCTGAAATGATGTTATACCGTTCCTTATACAAGTTCTCCATGATGTGCGATCACTTGCCAGATGTTGCCAGTCGTTTTCACAGATGGAGAAGCCTTTCAGAGATGATTTGCAGATATCTCTATATCGTAGTTTAGGTCTGCCGATTTGTCTTTTCCCGTGTGTTAGTTCACCATATAGTATTTGTCTGGGGATGCGCTTCTCTTCCATTCGCTGGACATGCCCCAGCCATCTTAATCTTCGACTTCTGAGCATCGACATGATTGTTAGGGTCTTAGCACGTTGCAGGACAGTTAAGTTGGTTATTTTGTCCTGCCATTTGATGTGCATTATTTTGCGGAGACAACGCATGTGGAAGACATTTAGTCTTTTTTCCTGGTTTGAGTATATTGTCCAGGTTTCAGATCCATATAGTAGTGTGCTAAGCACACAAGTTTGATATATTAAGAATTTAGTCTTTGGTGTTAGTTTCGTGTTGTTCCATGCCCTTTTTGTGAGTTTGCCGAAGGTCGTAGCTGCCTTACCAATTCGACAGTTTATTTCTTCATCAAGAGAGACGGTTTGCGTAACTGTGGATCCAAGATATGTAAATTTCTGTACTGATTCTAGTGGGCAGTCTTTTAGAGTAATTGGTAGAGGTTTGATGTCGCCTTGACTTAGTATTACTGTCTTCTGAACATTAATTGACAGTGAAAAAAGGTCGCATGCTTTGTCCAGGTTGTTGATCAGGGATTGTAGGGTGGCTTCACTATGAGCGACCACTTTCGAAGGCGTAATTTAGGAGGGCAGCAAAATATATACCAAAAAGGGTGGGGGCGAGGACACATCCCTAAATGATGACATAGTATTGATAGCAAAACCCAACAAGATCTACCAAATCTATTTGTCGAAGTTGTGACAGAAAGTGAACAAAACGTGCTGACCATCAACATCAAAACGACAGAAAATATGATAATATCAAAGAAAACAAACACACGAGAATGTAGAGTAAAACTAAATGGGGAAAAAATGGTGAAACAAGTGAGTAGATTCAAATACCTGGGATCAATAACAACATCAGATGGTAGATGCCCTGCAGAAAATAGAAGCAGAATAGGAGCAGAATAGGACAAGCAAAGACAGAATAGGACACGCAAAGACAGAATAGGACATGCAAAGACAGAATAGGACATGCAAAGACAGAATAGGACATGCAAAGACAGAATAGGACACGCAAAGACAGAATAGGACATGCAAAGACAGAATAGGACACGCAAAGACAGAATAGGACACGCAAAGACAGAATAGGACACGCAAAGACAGAATAGGACATGCAAAGACAGAATAGGACATGCAAAGACAGAATAGGACACGCAAAGACAGAATAGGACATGCAAAGACAGAATAGGACACGCAAAGACAGAATAGGACACGCAAAGACAGAATAGGACATGCAAAGACAGAATAGGACACGCAAAGACAGAATAGGACATGCAAAGACAGAATAGGACATGCAAAGACAGAATAGGACACGCAAAGACAGAATAGGACATGCAAAGACAGAATAGGAAACGCAAAGACAGAATAGGACAATCAAAGACAGAATAGGACTCGCAAAGACAGAATAGGACACGCAAAGACAGAATTCCATCAAAAACATCCAAAGTAACAAGTCGTTGTCAATTAATAATAGAAAACGTGTCATAAAGTGTTACATTGAACTTGTTGAACAACTTGTTTGTGATAGTGTGCTGTTTGTGACAAAATTGGCTGTTTGTGATAGTGTGCTGTTTGTGACAAAATTGGCTGTTTGTGATAGTGTGTTGTTTGTGACAAAATTGGCTGTTTGTGATAGTGTGCCGTTTGTGACAAAATTGGCTGTTTGTGATAGTGTGCTGTTTGTGACAAAATTGGCTGTTTGTGACAAAGTGGGATGTTTGTGATAGTGTGCTGTTTGTGATAGTGTGCTGTTTGTGACAAAATTGGCTGTTTTTGGTAGTGTGTTGTTTGTGACAAAATTGGCTGTTTGTGATAGTGTGCTGTTTGTGATAGTGTGCTGTTTGGGACAAAATTGGATGTTTGTGACAAAGTGGGTTGTTTGTGATAGTGTGCTGTTTGTGATAGTGTGCTGTTTGTGACAAATTGACTGTTTGTGATAGTGTGCTGTTTGTGACAAAATTGGCTGTTTGTGATAGTGTGTTGTTTGTGACAAAATTGGCTGTTTGTGATAGTGTGTTGTTTGTGACAAAATTGGCTGTTTGTGACAAAGTGGGTTGTTTGTGATAGTGTGCTGTTTGTGACAAAATTGGATGTTTGTGATAGTGTGTTGTTTGTGACAAAAATGACTGTTTGTGATAGTGTGCTGTTTGTGACAAAATTGGATGTTTGTGACAAAGTGGGTTGTTTGTGATAGTGTGCTGTTTGTGACAAAATTGACTGTTTGTGATAGTGTGCTGTTTGTGACAAAATTGGCTGTTTGTGATAGTGTGTTGTTTGTAACAAAATTGGCTGTTTGTGATAGTGTGCTGTTTGTGATAGTGGGCTGTTTGTGACAAAATTGGATGTTTGTGATAGTGTGTTGTTTGTGACAAAATTGGCTGTTTGTGACAAAGTGTGTTGTTTGTGACAAAACTGGCTGTTTGTGACAAAGTGTGTTGTTTGTGATAGTGTGCTGTTGGGTGACAAAATTGACTGTTTGTGACAAAATTGACTGTTTGTGATAGTGTGCTGTTTGTGACAAAATTGACTGTTTGTGATAGTGTGTTGTTTGTGACAAAATTGGCTGTTTGTGACAAAGTGTGTTGTTTGTGACAAAACTGGCTGTTTGTGACAAAGTGTGTTGTTTGTGATAGTGTGCTGTTTGTGACAAAATTGGCTGTTTGTGATAGTGTGTTGTTTGTGATAAAATTAGCTGTTTGTGACAATGTGGCTGTTTGTAACAAAGTTGAGAGTCTCTGAAAAAGTAAAAAAAAAAAAAAATCAGGAACAGAAAATGATGGTCACAATGAGATTCTATGAGAAGAATGAGATGCAGTAGCTGTAGTGTCTTCTATGAGAAGAAGGAGATGCAGTAGCTGTAGTATCTAGCACTCATCAACGTATGTACGTCTTCTCCCTAACCACTGGGAACACAACGTGCCTACACCCACTCCGACCTTCTAACGACAGGCTGTGAAGTGTTGTGGTCGTCTGTTGAACGAAGATAAAGAAGAAAATCTATTTTTTTTAAAAATCACATATAAAGAACAAACACGAAGTGTCATGCCGGTACAATCTGCGACCTCCAAAGGTGAGAACCACTCCTATGGCTCCTGGCTCTACTTTACCTTTCGTTTCAACGATCTGCGTAATTACAAAAGCCAGCGGAAATATTTGAAAAATGAAAATTGAATTTCGGATGTACCTCAGACTTTAATCAACTTTCTAACTTCCTCTTTCTGTTGAGCATTCGTGCCTTGATTCATCTTTATGGTGTGCTTTTTTTTTTTTTAACTTGCCACAAGTTAAGAAGGGTTTGTCTAGTTTGATAGAACTTTGAATTGCTGATAGAACTTTGAATTGCTGATAGAACTTTGAATTGCTGATAGAACTTTGAATTGCTGATAGAACTTTCAATTGCTGATAGAACTTTGAATTGCTGATAGAACTTTGAATTGCTGATAGAACGATGAATAGTTGAGTTGCTTGTGTCAGTATCGTGGTGGTTAGATCTTTCTTACTTTCTCATTTGCCTTTCAGCGTCGAGGGAAGATATAATTTCCCATCTTGTGCTCATCTGTTGGCCATCTCCCATTCCCGGGTATGTAATTCCCTGCCCTATAAACATCTTTCAGTTTACCACCGTTGCATGTTTACTCGTGTCTGCACAAAAGTCATTCCTTAATATCTCACATTGTGGACAAGAGAAGGAGCTACCCGCCATATCAATGCCAGTATTTTCCACGACCTGATCCTTGTAATAACAGATTCGTATCGTATCGCTATTGGACTCATCGCTTCTAAATTGAACAGAGTTCTTTCTTATCGTTCAATTCGTAAACATCAATGTCAATCCCAGAACATTCCTCTAAATGTGGAAGCTGAAAGTCACACCGGGGGGGGGGGGGGGGGGAGATTCGTCACCGAGAGGTGTGTTCCGCCATAAACTCCACTGGCTCAGGAGCTAACGCATTGTCATCTAGAGATTATTCCGCTGTGTGACACTTTATGGTTATAACTATAAAGTGTCAAACAGCGGGGGAAAAAACTCGTTTGTCGATATAAGAAAGCGAAGTCCACCGACACTTCCGCGAGGTGCGTATGTGTTTATTCTGACTTATGTGTAAGTCTAACTCCAGACAACAACCAACTGAAAAGTCGGGTATGTGGAATCAATCAAAACTGTTGACAGGAAAGCTCTCTGTCACCCATTAATTGTCAGGCCTGTTGAGGAGGGCAGCGGCTTCAGGATTGTCGTTGCTTCAAAACTCGAGAAACTTTGTGACGTCTACTACCTGCGACCCGGGGTCGCAATAGCAGGGTCGGCGCACCATCAGCTGACCAAGACCTAGCAGTTCTACCTCCTCGTGGCCTCCCCTGGTAACAGTCTGCGTCAAACCAGATTGGCTAACAGAAGCTAGGATCGCCGTGTTCCCTGTAGTGGTGGCTGTTACTGATATAGAGGACCCAGTATTGCAGTACCTCTGGGCTGGACTAGTAGTTTCCCAGCATAGCCTGGGACAGACGAAATCCAACTTCTCCAGTAAGAGCCGGGAATGTCAAGAAAGCCATTACGACCCGCCACATCTTATGAGTCAAAGGGCAACATGCTCGAATCAACTCGTGGCAATTCGTCAACAATGTTGTTGACTAATTGCGGGAACTCTAGAACAGCTGAATTATTCACGGAGGCGTTGACAAATCGCAGATCGCAGAATTTTTCTGTTTGAAATTAAGACGGTGACCACAGTTGATTTTACAACGAGTGATATGACTGGCAAACACAGCCCTTAGAATAGCAGAATAGAGATTGTTCTGATAGACGTAGCGGGGATTGGAAGACGGTATATGTGGATATTGTTTTGTTGATGTTAGCACGCTATCTATGATAGGCGGAACACAACTTATGATGGGAGGAACACAACTTATGATGGGAGGAACACAACATATGATGGGAGGAACACAACTTATGATAGACGGGACACAACTTATGATGGGAGGAACACAACTTATGATAGGCGGAACACAACTTATGATGGGAGGAACACAACTTATGATAGGCAGAACACAACTTATGATGGGAGGAACACAACTTATGATAGGCGGAACACAACTTATGATGGGAGGAGCACAACTTATGATAGGCGAAACACAACTTATGATAGGCGGAACACAACTTATGATAGGCGGAACACAACTTATGATGGGAGGAACACAACTTATGATAGGCGGAACACAACTTATGATGGGAGGAACACAACTTATGATAGGCGAAACACAACTTATGATGGGAGGAACACAACTTATGATAGGTGGAACACAACTTATGATGGGAGGAACACAACTTATGATAGGCGGAACACAACTTATGATGGAGGAACACAACTTATGATAGGCGGAACACAACTTATGATGGGAGGAACACAACTTATGATAGGCGGAACACAACTTATGATGGGAGGAACACAACTTATGATAGGCGGAACACAACTTATGATTGGAGGAACACACCTTATGATGGGCGAAACAAAACTTATGATAGGCGGAACACAACTTATGATAGGCGGAACACAACTTATGATGGGAGGAACACAACTTATGATAGGAGGAACACAACTTATGATGGGAGGAACACAACTTATGATGGGAGGAACACAACTTATGATGGGAGGAACACAACTTATGATAGGCGGAACACAACTTATGATAGGCGGAACACAACTTATGATAGGAGGAATACAACTTATGATAGGCGGAACACAACTTATGATGGGAGGAACACAACTTATGATGGGAGGAATACAACTTATGATGGGAGGAACACAACTTATGATGGGAGGAACACAACTTATGATGGGAGGAACACAACTTATGATAGGCGGAACACAACTTATGATAGGCGGAACACAACTTATGATGGGAGGAACACAACTTATGATGGGAGGAATACAACTTATGATGGGAGGAACACAACTTATGATGGGAGGAACACATCTTATGATAGGAGGAACACAACTTATGATGAGAGGAACACAATTTATGATGGGAGGAACACAACTTATGATGGGAGGAACACAACTTATGATGGGAGGGACATGTCTGTGATGGGAGGAACACAACCTATGATGGGAGTAGCATGTCTGAATGGGAGGAACACAACCTATGATGGGAGTAGTATGTCTGTGATGGGAGGAACACAACTTTGGTGAGTGGAATGCAACCTGTGATGGGAGGGACATGTCTGTGATTGGAGGAAAACAGCCTGTAATGAGAGAGCCATATCTGTGATGAGAAAAACACAACCTTTGATGGGAGGGGTATGTCTGTGATGGGAGGAGAACAGCCTGTAATGAGAGAGCCATATCTGTGATGAGAAAAACACAACCTATGATGGGAGGAACATAGCCTATAATAGAAGGAACACAATCTATAATGGTAGAGGAATGTCTGTGATGGTAGTTGCATGTCTATGATTAGAGCACCATGTCTTTGTTGAGAAGAGTATAATAATAAAGGGAAGAGTGCAATCAATAATAGGAAGGCTGGGATTTAGTGAGTGACAATTGTCTTAAAGTGATGACTGCACCAAAGTAATTATTGTAAGTGTCATTGGATAATTCAAAGTGATGACTGTACCAACGTAATTATTGTAAGTGTCATTGGATAATTCAAAGTGATGACTGTACCAAAGTAATTATTGTAAGTGTCATTGGATAATTCAAAGTGATGACTGTACCAACGTAATTATTGTAAGTGTCATTGGATAATTCAAAGTGATGACTGTACCAAAGTAATTATTGTAAGTGTCATTGGATAATTCAAAGTGATGACTGCACCAAAGTAATTATTGTGTATATTATTGAATAGTTCATTATATGCATTATTGGTATTTCAAAATAATGTTTGTTTTAATATGAAGGCAGTTTTCAAGTAACAGTTATTCCAAAGTGACAGATATCTCGAAGTTACTGTTACATCTAAATGGTGATTGGTACAACAATCAATCCTGTGTCAGATGCATTGTAACGATTGACAGGCACAAACGTCTACGAGCACACGAGGAATGAAAGCTCCAACTCAATCAACTCAGTGCAATCCCACAAATAAAATAACACTCGTATCCTGTAAACCTAGTTTAATCCCACAAATAAAATAACACTCGTATCCTGTAAACCTAGTTTAATCCCACAAATAAAATAACACTCGTATCCTGTAAACCTAGTTTAATCCTACAAATAAAATAACACTCGTATCCTGTAAACCTAGTTTAATCTCACAAATAAAATAACACTCGTATCCTGTAAACCTAGTTTAATCTCACAAATAAAATAACCCTCGTCTCCTGTAAACCTAGTTTAATCCCACAAATAAAATAACCCTCGTCTCCTGTAAACCTAGTTTAATCCCACAAATAAAATAACCCTCGTCTCCTGTAAACCTAGTTTAATCCTACAAATAAAATAACAATTTTACAAGAAAGATATAACGATTATAGATACCAAATAGTTGTGACGCTTAAGCACAGTAGAAATATTGACGATGAGAGACACCACATAGCGATTATTAAAAAAAAAACAAGGTTGGCAAAGAAGAGAACAAAGTGTTCAGTAATGGTGAACAAAGACATAAGATGATAATAACAATATGGACTAAGAAAGATTATGGACTATGTAATGTACAAATAATGTTCGTATCTTATATTGTCATGAATAAATATGTATTATATACAAAAAAGCATTTGATAGTATTCATAGAGATTCTTTGTGGAAAATTCTGAAGCAATATGGCTTACCATCAAAAATCATAAATATTATCAAAGACATGTATGATGGTTACACATGTGCAGTTCGAACAGAGGAAGGACTGAGCGAATGTTTCCCAATAGAAACTGGGGTTAAACAAGGATGTATTTTATCGCCCTTGTTATTTGGAATTGTTATGGACTTCATAATGAAGAAATGCTGCACTGGTAATAAAGGCATCGAATGGATACAAGGAGACCATTTGGAGGACCTGGACTTTGCTGATGACATAGTTCTCATCAGCAATCAGATAAAAACGATGCAGGAAAACACAAATGAACTATCATCAATAGCCAGCAAAATTGGGCTTGAGGTCAATCATGAAAAGACTAAAGTCATGAAAAGTTTAATTCCAACAAGTGACAAAATATACATGGAAAACAAACCAGTAGAAGAGATCGATCACTTCATCTATCTTGGAAGTCACATTGATCGAGAAGGGGATACGAGCAAAGAAATTAGAATCAGACTGGCTAAAGCAGCAATGTCTTTCAGAAGCCTTGAAAAGTTGTGGAAATCAAAACTCATTAGCACAAACACAAAACTTAGGCTATTCAAATCAAATGTACTATCAACCCTTACGTATGCGTGTGAAAGCTGGAAAACAACAAGAGATATAGAAACAAAGTTGAACGCATTCGAAAATAAATGTCTAAGGAAAATACTTGGTATAGAATGGAACGAATTCAAAACAAACGAGGAAATTAGAGAAATCGCCAATCAACCACTAATATCTTCAGTAATAAAGAAAAGACGATGGTCATACGTTGGACATGTGATGAGAAGAGATAATAATCGAATAGCAAAGCAAGCCCTCATATGGGAAACAACAGGTAAAAGAAAAAGAGGAAGACCCAGGGAGACACTGAGAAGAACATTGATGAGAGAGGCAAGAGCAGCAGGAATCGGCTCCCTCAATGAGATAGAACTGCTTGCACAGAACAGAGACAGATGGCGAGATTTGATAAAATATCTTTAAAAGAAAACTGCTAGAACAAAAATTCATATAGGAGAAGGTGTATCTTGGTCTACGCCCTATGGGCCGGTTACGGCTCGAAAGGTCAATAGATATATATATATATATATATATATATATATATATATATATATATATATATATATACACACATACATTTATTTTATCTGTTATTTGTTTCGATGGAAAATCGGTTAAAGACCCTTGTAAATTTCTTTTGTGAGATCTTTTTTTGTTTTTGTTTCTTTGTGAGCAACATTCCTTAATTGGGTTCTGCTGCTTTCAGATCCGCTCCTAAAATCTGCTTTCAGCTTGATCTCTCATTAGAAAACTCTTCCGAATCTGTTAAATTAATGACAAGGTCTTTCATGTCACGGACGTGTTTGTAGTGTAGAAGACGTTTTTCTTTGTTGTTTTTTTTAACGAAGTCTCACCCTCAATATAGGTAGGAGTGTCATCAACACAAATATGCAAATGACATAAGTACCTCATTGCACACACTCCGCAGGACCATTCCCCACACCCTCCGCAGGACCATTCCCCACACCCTCCACAGGACCATTCCCCACACCCTCCGCAGGACCATTCCCCACACCCTCCACAGGACCATTCCCCACACCCTCCGCAGGACCATTCCCACACCCTCCACAGGACCATTCCCCACACCCTCCACAGGACAATTCCCCACACCCTCCACAGGACCATTCCCCCCACCCTCCACAGGACCATTCCCCACCTCCTCTATAGGACCATTCCCCACCATTTTGAGATCAATCCGTACTACATTCGGCACACGTAGCCTGACCATCTTAGTCTACAATGCTGGAGGTGCGGCTACTCCAGCACGATTCAGAACTTTTTTTTCTCTTTTATTTATTTTTGCTATGTCCAGTTTTTGTTCGTCTATGACAGCTCATGTGAAATCTTTCTAAAAATGTGTATGCGAGGAGCCTAAGAGCCATACCTCGCTGGCATTTAGTAGTGTCCAACAGAGCAACAGGGTGGTGTAGAGATTGGAGGGAAGGTCCCAGGTTTGAATCCTTAGTTTCCTTGTGGCTTTATCCTTCTTTGGTCTCTGCTTAGTGTGATCGTAAGTCTAGAATTCTCGGAAATGGTTACAAACAGGACGTCTTGTGTGCACTTGCGCCCGTTGAACATACATTGGATCAGGTTTGCTTTTTCTGTTCTATTCTTTTACTGTCTATTCTTTTACTGTTCTATTCTTTTACTGTCTATTCTTTTACTGTTCTATTCTTTTACTGTCTATTCTTAACCAGTTTTCCTCGCTAATGATTTAGTAGAGTCGAGTTGCAGACCTTAGCAACAACAGGAAAAGTAGAAGGTTGTAGATGTGGGGGTGGACATGGGGACCGGGTACTGGATTGTGTCACGTGGTGGCACAGGAACATGTCTGGAGTGGAAATGTTGCACAGCGCACAAGGTCAGCCGTTATGTAGGGACATGCGGCCTTTCTCATGGATAATGAAATAACACATTTTCTAATTTTTGGAACCTTCGTTAGGAGATAGGATAGTATTTCGGTCAACTCTAGTTTACTTAATCCAGCACCATAAATCAACTATGCGTTGATAACTATCAACAGTTGATTCACTATAAAGTGATTGTTGGTCCCGTATCTTTGTTTCATCTTTATCCCGTGCCTAAATCATAAGAGTTAATAAAGATGGCGGTGGCCAAATATCACTGGGAGAGCTACCCCTAACAGACGTAAAGTCTTATATCTAATCAGTGATGTAGGCAAAGGGGGAGGAACAGAGAATGATACCGGAATGGAGACACAAAGGGCAAGAGGTGCCTTCATTAGACTAAGAAACATGTGGACATCCAGAGAAATCGAGTCTATCGATCTAGCAATGTCTATGATAACTAACTAGACTATTTCAACATTTCCCTCCCTGGTTATCATGACGACAATGGTTCAACTAATAAGACGTTCTCTCTATGGATCGCAACATGTCGATGTTTCGACAGGACGAATTGCTTATCATCGACATTAGAAGCAAATACTCATAATTAGCTGGCCAAGGTAAGAAACGCTTGAGTGTATTTTGACAACAAGAACAACCGAGGGATATGGAGCTAGAGTGGTTACAGAGAGCACAGATATAACCAGTTTCAGGGAAACATTGTGCTACCAATGCCAGCCCTGGACCCTAGATGTAAGAACAATAAGAAAAATAACCTCTACCGAGATGAAATGTGTTAGACGAATGACAGGAAACAGTCTGAGAGATAAGATCAGAAATGAAGAACTGAGAAAAAAGCTAGGAATAGCCCCCGCCATAGAATATATAAGGAAACAACAGATAAAATGGTTTGGCCACGTGACAGAAAGAACAAAACACAACACAACGAGCCTTCAACAAACGTTGTAAGAACACCAGACCCAAGGGTCGACCACGAAAAATATGGGTCGATGGAATATTAGAAGCACTAGGAAACATAACAGCAGCAGAGGCGAACAGAACAACAAAAGACCGCAAATTATATCTCCCCTCGACGCTGAAAGGCAGATGAGGAAGGAAAGAAGACGAAGAAGAAGAAGAATAGAGAAACATTTGGTATTAAATCAACAATAAAATAATAAACATGATTTGTTAGTAATAGACAAGACATGTTTGTCTTAGAGAAAAGATGACAAGAATTCTAGCAACGAGGAAATGGCTGGCAGTTCTCGTTTTAAACATGTGTCTTTAGGCTGTTGAAGTTGTCGGAGTTTGGACTGGCGTTCCTAGTAACAGGAAATGTACGAGGAAATGGCTGGCAGTTCTCGTTTTAAACATGTGTCTTTAGGCTGTTGAAGTTGTCGGAGTTTGGACTGGCGTTCCTAGTAACAGGAAATGTACGAGGAAATGGCTGGCAGTTCTCGTTTTAAACATGTGTCTTTAGGCTGTTGAAGTTGTCGGAGTTTGGACTGGCGTTCCTAGTAACAGGAAATGTACGAGGAAATGGCTGGCAGTTCTCGTTTTAAACATGTGTCTTTAGGCTGTTGAAGTTGTCGGAGTTTGGACTGGCGTTCCTAGTAACAGGAAATGTACGAGGAAATGGCTGGCAGTTCTCGTTTTAAACATGTGTCTTTAGGCTGTTGAAGTTGTCGGAGTTTGGACTGGCGTTCCTAGTAACAGGAAATGTACGAGGAAATGGCTGGCAGTTCTCGTTTTAAACATGTGTCTTAAGGCTGTTGAAGTTGTCGGAGTTTGGACTGGCGTTCCTAGTAACAGGAAATGTACGAGGAAATGGCTGGCAGTTCTCGTTTTAAACATGTGTCTTTAGGCTGTTGAAGTTGTCGGAGTTTGGACTGGCGTTCCTAGTAACAGGAAATGTACGAGGAAATGGCTGGCAGTTCTCGTTTTAAACATGTGTCTTTAGGCTGTTGAAGTTGTCGGAGTTTGGACTGGCGTTCCTAGTAACAGGAAATGTACGAGGAAATGGCTGGCAGTTCTCGTTTTAAACATGTGTCTTAAGGCTGTTGAAGTTGTCGGAGTTTGGACTGGCGTTCCTAGTAACAGGAAATGTACGAGGAAATGGCTGGCAGTTCTCGTTTTAAACATGTGTCTTTAGGCTGTTGAAGTTGTCGGAGTTTGGACTGGCGTTCCTAGTAACAGGAAATGTACGAGGAAATGGCTGGCAGTTCTCGTTTTAAACATGTGTCTTTAGGCTGTTGAAGTTGTCGGAGTTTGGACTGGCGTTCCTAGTAACAGGAAATGTACGAGGAAATGGCTGGCAGTTCTCGTTTTAAACATGTGTCTTTAGGCTGTTGAAGTTGTCGGAGTTTGGACTGGCGTTCCTAGTAACAGGAAATGTACGAGGAAATGGCTGGCAGTTCTCGTTTTAAACATGTGTCTTAAGGCTGTTGAAGTTGTCGGAGTTTGGACTGGCGTTCCTAGTAACAGGAAATGTACGAGGAAATGGCTGGCAGTTCTCGTTTTAAACATGTGTCTTTAGGCTGTTGAAGTTGTCGGAGTTTGGACTGGCGTTCCTAGTAACAGGAAATGTACGAGGAAATGGCTGGCAGTTCTCGTTTTAAACATGTGTCTTTAGGCTGTTGAAGTTGTCGGAGTTTGGACTGGCGTTCCTAGTAACAGGAAATGTACGAGGAAATGGCTGGCAGTTCGCGTTTTAAACATGTGTCTTAAGGCTGTTGAAGTTGTCGGAGTTTGGACTGGCGTTCCTAGTAACAGGAAATGTACGAGGAAATGGCTGGCAGTTCTCGTTTTAAACATGTGTCTTAAGGCTGTTGAAGTTGTCGCAGTTTGGACTGGCGTTCCTAGTAACAGGAAATTCTGGGTCGGCTTCCTGGACCTGGCTAAATTGTAATGAAGCTTTTCTTAGCCAAGAACAGGTTCATTTGACCTAATTTAACTCTCTCCGTACGTTTCGCCGCACAGAGCGTCACTCTCAAATTGATTAGTCTGAATCGTCGTCAAACCATATTCTTGTACAATTCTTGAATCATCTTGGTATTGACGAAATCTAATACCTTGTTCAATTATCTAAAAATTCATATATAGTATATGTAATATGTTAGATAAATATAAATATGTAGATTGATTCTTAAAACCATGAAAATGTGTGTTTCTAAGATCTCTATTGTTGCATTGATAAAGAGCTACCGTAAGGAATGAGTTAACAGTCAGGACTTCCTGTGTGGATTGCACGAAATGGGGGATAACTCATGCAGTAGAAAATAAAGAGAGATTAATTATGTTAACAAACAGAAAACACATCAGAAGAAAAGATCATAACAATCTCAAAACAAGAAGAATGTTAACAAACAGAAAACACATCAGAAGAAAAGATTATAACAATCTCAAAACAAGAAGAATGTTAACAGCCAGAAAACACATCAGAAGAAAAGATCATAGCAATCTCAAAACAAGAAGAATGTTAACAAACAGAAAACACATCAGAAGAAAAGATCATAACAATCTCAAAACAAGAAGAATGTTAACAGCCAGAAAACACATCAGAAGAAAAGATCATAACAATCTCAAAACAAGAAGAATGTTAACAAACAGAAAACACATCAGAAGAAAAGATCATAACAATCTCAAAACAAGAAGAATGTTAACAAACAGAAAATACATCAGAAGAAAAGATCCTAACAATCTCAAAACAAGAAGAATGTTAACAGCCAGAAAACACATCAGAAGAAAAGATCATAACAATCTCAAAACAAGAAGAATGTTAACAAACAGAAAACAATATAGAGGAGTGTACAAAACGGAAACATAGGGATATGGACATTATTAGAACCATTAACAAATATTTAAGTGGAATATGATTTATTCTTCTTTGTATCGTGTGTTCACTGTTCGTCAGGCAAACACATAGATCGACAACAATGGCGCCGGCCGGGTGTGTTCAACCCGAATGTCAAAAGTCTGTGACGGTGGATGGGGCGGACGAATCAGAAATGATCAATGACCCAGAAAGCGAAAACGGCAAAGTGTGTGATACACATGAGGTATATCCAGGACACGGAAGTATGTGGTACACATGAGGTATATCCAGGACACGAAAGTGTGTGGTACACATGAGGTATATCCAGGACACGAAAGTGTGTGGTACACATGAGGTATATCCAGGACACGAAAGTGTGTGGTACACATGAGGTATATCCAGGACACGAAAGTGTGTGGTACACATAAGGTATATCCAGGACACGAAAGTGTGTGGTACACATGAGGTATATCCAGGACACGAAAGTGTGTGGTACACATAAGGTATATCCAGGACACGAAAGTGTGTGGTACACATGAGGTATATCCAGGACACGGAAGTGTGTGGTACACATGAGGTATATCCAGGACACGAAAGTGTGTGGTACACATGAGGTATATCTAGGACACGAAAGTGTGTGGTACACATGAGGTATTTCCAGGACACGGAAGTGTGTGGTACACATGAGGTATATCCAGGACACGAAAGTATGTGGTACACATGAGGTATATCCAGGACACGAAAGTGTGTGGTACACATGAGGTATATCCAGGACACGGAAGTGTGTGGTACACATGAGGCATATCCAGGACACGAAAGTGTGTGGTACACATGAGGTATATCCAGGACACGAAAGTGTGTGGTACACATGAGGCATATTCAGGACACGAAAGTGTGTTATACACATGAGGCATATTCAGGACACGAAAGTGTGTGGTACACATGAGGCATATTCAGGACACGAAAGTGTGTGGTACACATGAGGCATATTCAGGACACGAATGTGTGTGGTACACATGAGGCATATCCAGGACACGAAAGTGTGTGGTACACATGAGGCATATCCAGGACACGAAAGTGTGTGGTACACATGAGGCATATCCAGGGCACGAAAGTGTGTGGTACACATGAGGCATATCCAGGGCACGAAAGTGTGTGGTACACATGAGGCATGAATGGTCCTGCGGAGGGTGTGGGGAATGGTCCTGTGGAGGAGGTTGGGAATGGTCCTGTGGAGGGTGTGGGGAATGGTCCTGCGGAGAGTGTGGGGAATGGTCCTGTGGAGGGTGTGGGGAATGGTCCTATGGAGGAGGTGGGGAATGGTCCTGTGGAGGGTGTGGGGAATGGTCCTATGGAGGAGGTGGGGAATGGTCCTGTGGAGGAGGTGGGGAATGGTCCTGTCGAGGGTGTGGGGAATGGTCCTGTGGAGGAGGTGGGGAATGGTCCTGTGGAGGAGGTGGGGAATGGTCCTGTGGAGGAGGTGGGGAATGGTCCTATGGAGGAGGTGGGGAATGGTCCTGTGGAGGAGGTGGGGAATGGTCCTATGGAGGAGGTGGGGAATGGTCCTATGGAGGAGGTGGGGAATGGTCCTATGGAGGAGGTGGGGAATGGTCCTATGGAGGAGGTGGGGAATGGTCCTATAGAGGAGGTGGGGAATGGTCCTGTGGAGGAGGTGGGGAATGGTCCTGTGGAGGGTGTGGGGAATGGTCCTATGGAGGAGGTGGGGAATGGTCCTATGGAGGAGGTGGGTAATGGTCCTATGGAGGAGGTGGGGAATGGTCCTGTGTAGGAGGTGGGGAATGGTCCTATGGAGGAGGTGGGGAATGGTCCTATGGAGGAGGTGGGGAATGGTCCTGTGGAGGAGGTGGGGAATGGTCCTGTGGAGGGTGTGGGGAATGGTCCTATGGAGGAGGTGGGGAATGGTCCTATGGAGGAGGTGGGGAATGGTCCTATGGAGGAGGTGGGGAATGGTCCTGTGGAGGAGGTGGGGAATGGTCCTATGGAGGAGGTGGGGAATGGTCCTATGGAGGAGGTGGGGAATGGTCCTGTGGAGGAGGTGGGGTATGGTCCTGTGGAGGAGGTGGGGAATGGTCCTGTGGAGGAGGTGGGGAATGGTCCTATGGAGGATGTGGGGAATGGTCCTATGGAGGAGGTGGGGAATGGTCCTATGGAGGAGGTGGAGAATGGTTCCTCGGAGGGTGTGGGAATGGTCCTGCGAAGGTGTGGGGAGTGGTTATGTGGATGGTGTGGAGAATGGTCCTGCGGAGGGTGTGGGGAATGGTCCTGCGAAGGGTGTGGGGAATGGTCCTGCTGAGAGTATGGGGAATGGTCCTGCGGAGGGTGTGGGGAATGGTGCTGCGGAGGGTGTGGGGAATGGTCCTGCGAAGGGTGTGGGGAATGGTCCTGCTGAGGGTATGGGGAATGGTCCTGCGGAGTGTGTGCAATGAGGTACTTATGTCATTTGCATATTTGTGTTGATGACACTCATACCTCGTGTCCTATAGAATGAGGTACGTTTGTCATTTGTACATTTGTGTTGATGACACTCCTACCTCTTTTCCTAAAGAATGTGGTACTTATGTCATTTGTACATTTGTGATGATGACACTCCTACCACTTGTCCCACAGAATGAGGTACTTATGTCATTTATACATATATGTTGATGACCATCCTACCTCTTGTCGTATAGAATGAGGTACTTATGTCATTTGTACATATATGTTGATGACACTCCTACCACTTGTCCCACAGAATGAGGTACTTATGTCATTTGTACATATATGTTGATGACACTCCTACCTCTTGTCGTATAGAATGAGGTACTTATGTCATTTGTACATTTGTGTTGATGACACTCCTACCTCTTGTCCTATAGAATGAGGTACTTATGTCATTTGTACATTTGTGTTGATGGCACTCCTACCTCTTGTCCTATAGAATGAGGTACTTATGTCATTTATACATTTGTACTGCCAAGCCATTCTCTTAAGCTGTTTGGTATCTTTTCTCGTTGCTTTCCTCTATCTCTTCGTCCCTCAATTTCACCAGTTGTTACAATATATTCCAGTTGTTCTCTTCTCATTACATGGCCAAAAAATGATGATTGTTTCTTCCTAATATTGGAAATTAGCTCTCTTTTTGCTTTGACCTCTCTCAGAACATCTTCATTACTCTTCTTAGCTGTCCATGGTACTCTCAACATTCTTCTGTAAAACCACATTTCTACAGACTCCAGTGATTTTCTTGTCTGTTGTCCTACTGTCCATGATTCGCATCCATATGTTAAGACTGGCTCTACATAACATTTAAGAACTCTTTTTCTTGATTCTATTGTCAAAAATGGATTGCATAGTATCTTCCTCATTTTTTGGAAAGCTGCTTTTGCCTGAGCCATTCTGCACCTCACCTCTTTTGTACATCTTCCGTCTGAGGTTAACAAAGTTACCAAATATTTAAATTCATTTACCTGTTTAATATTGTTCCACTTGTCTTTATTTTGCACTGGGGTGATGTCTTTTTCTTTGTTGTTACCATTACCTCTGTCTTTTTGCTATTAAGGCTGAGTCCTTTATTTTTGCTTTCCTTCACTACAATGTCTAACATTTCTTGTAACTCATTTTCACTCTCAGCGATTAAGACTGTATCATCAGCATACCTTAGATTATTTATATTATGACCTCCAATTGTTATTCCTGGCAAGTCCCTGAGGGATCCTAAAATAATCTCACTAGAAATATTAAACAAATCTGGTGACAATGAGGTACTTATGTCATTTGTATATTTGTATTGATGACACTCCTACATCTTGTCCGATAGAATGAGGTACTTATGTCATATGTACATTTGTATTGATGACACTCCTACCTCTTGTCCAATAGAATGAGGTACTTATATCATATGTACATTTGTGTTGATGACCATCCTACCTCTTGTCCAATAGAATGAGGTACTTATGTCATTTGTACATTTGTGTTGATGACCATCCTACCTCTTGTCCTATAGAATGAGGTACTTATGTCATTTGTACATTTGTGTTGATGACCATCCTACCTCTTGTCCAATAGAATGAGGTACTTATGTCATTTGTACATTTGTGTTGATGACCATCCTACCTCTTGTCCTATAGAATGAGGTACTTATGTCACATGTACATTTGTGTTGATGACCATCCTACCTCTTGTCCAATAGAATGAGGTACTTATATCATATGTACATTTGTGTTGATGACCATCCTACCTCTTGTCCAATAGAATGAGGTACTTATGTCACATGTACATTTGTGTTGATGACACTCCTACCTCTTGTCCTATAGAATGAGGTACTTATGTCATTTGTACATTTGTGATGATGACACTCCTACCTCCTGTCCTACAAAATGAGGTACTTATGTAATTTGTACATTTGTGATGATGACACTCCTACCTCTTGTCCTATAGAATGAGGTACTTAAGTCATATGTACATTTGTGTTGATGACACTCCTACCTCTTGTCCTACAAAATGAGGTACTTATGTCATTTGTACATTTTTGTTTTGACACTCCTATCTCTTGTCCTACAGAATTAAGTACTTATGTCATTTGTACATTTGTTTTGATGACACTCCTATCTCTTGTCCTACAGAATTAAGTACTTATGTCATTTGTACATTTGTGTTGATGACACTCCTACCTCTTGTCCTACAAAATGAGGTACTTATGTCATTTGTACATTTTTGTTTTGACACTCCTATCTCTTGTCCTACAGAATTAAGTACTTATGTCATTTGTACATTTGTTTTGATGACACTCCTGTCTCTTGTCCTACATAATTAAGTACTTATGTCATTTGTACATTTGTGTTGATGACACTCATACCTCTTGTCCTATAGAATGAGGTACTTATGTCATTTGTACATTTGTGTTGATGACACTCCTATCTCTTGTCCTATAGAATGAGGTACTTATGTCATTTGTACATGTGTGTTGATGACACTCCTACCTTCCTTGTGTACATTCCTTGTGTTCCTTCCTTGTGTACCTTCCTTGTGTACCTCCCTGTGTTCCTTCCCTGTGTACCTTCCTTGTGTTCCTTCCTTGTGTACCTTCCCTGTGTACCTTCCTTGTGTTCCTTCCCTGTGTACCTTCCTTGTGTACCTTCCCTGTGTACCTTACTTGTGTACCTTCCTTGTGTACCTTCCCTGTGTACCTTCCTTGTGTACCTTCCCTGTGTACCTTCCTTGTGTACCTTCCCTGTGTACCTTCCTTGTGTACCTTCCTTGTGTACCTTCCTTGTGTACCTTCCCTGTGTACCTTCCTTGTGTACCTTCCCTGTGTACCTTCCTTGTGTACCTTCCTTGTGTACCTTCCTTGTGTTCCTTCCTTGTGTACCTTCCCTGTGTACCTTCCTTGTGTATCTTCCTTGTGTTCCTTCCCTGTGTTCCTTCCCTGTGTTCCTTCCTTGTGTTCCTTCCTTGTGTACCTTCCTTGTGTACCTTCCCTGTGTACCTTCCTTGTGTTCCTTCCCTGTGTACCTTCCTTGTGTACCTTCCCTGTGTACCTTCCTTGTGTACCTTCCCTGTGTACCTTCCTTGTGTACCTTCCTTGTGTACCTTCCCTGTGTTCCTTCCTTGTGTACCTTCCTTGTGTACCTTCCTTGTGTTCCTTCCCTGTGTTCCTTCCCTGTGTACCTTCCCTGTGTACCTTCCTTGTGTACCTTCCCTGTGTACCTTCCTTGTGTATCTTCCTTGTGTACCTTCCTTGTGTACCTTCCTTGTGTTCCTTCCTTGTGTATCTTCCCTGTGTTCCTTCCTTGTGTACCTTCCTTGTGTTCCTTCCTTGTGTATCTTCCCTGTGTTCCTTCCTTGTGTACCTTCCTTGTGTTCCTTCCTTGTGTTCCTTCCTTGTGTACCTTCCTTGTGTTCCTTCCTTGTGTTCCTTCCTTGTGTACCTTCCTTGTGTTCCTTCCTTGTGTACCTTCCTTGTGTACCTTCCTTGTGTACCTTCCTTGTGTACCTTCCCTGTGTTCCTTCCTTGTGTTCCTTCCTTGTGTTCCTTCCTTGTGTACCTTCCTTGTGTACTTTCCCTGTGTTCCTTCCTTGTGTACCTTCCTTGTGTACCTTCCTTGTGTACCTTCCTTGTGTACCTGCCCTGTGTTCCTTCCTTGTGTTCCTTCCTTGTGTTCCTTCCTTGTGTATCTTCCCTGTGTTCCATCCTTGTGTACCTTCCTTGTGTACCTTCCTTGTGTATCTTCTCTGTGTACCTTCCCTGTGTACCTTCCCTGTGTACCTTCCTTGTGTACCTTCCTTGTGTTCCTTCCTTGTGTACCTTCCTTGTGTACCTTCCTTGTGCTCCTTCCTTGTGTTCCTTCCTTTTGTTCCTTCCTTGTGTACTTTCCCTGTGTTCCTTCCTTGTGTTCCTTTCTTGTGTTCCGTCCTTGTGTATATTCCTTGTGTATCTTCCTTGTGTTCCTTCCTTGTGTATCTTCCTTGTGTTCCTTCCTTGTGTTCCTTCCTTGTGTTCCTTCCTTGTGTTCCTTCCTTGTGTTCCTTCCTTGTGTTCCTTCCTTGTGTATCTTCCTTGTGTTCCTTCCTTGTGTTTCTTCCTTGTGTATCTTCCTTGTGTTCCTTCCTTGTGTTTCTTCCTTGTGTTCCTTCCTTGTGTTCCTTCCTTGTGTATCTTCCTTGTGTACCTTCCTTGTGTTCCTTCCTTGTGTTCCTTCCTTGTGTTCCTTCCTTGTGTATCTTCCTTGTGTTCCTTCCTTGTGTTCCTTCCTTGTGTATCTTCCTTGTGTATCTTCCTTGTGTATCTACCTTGTGTATCTTCCTTGTGTATCTTCCTTGTGTATCTTCCTTGTGTTCCTTCCCTGTGAATCTTCCTTGTGTTCCTTCCTTGTGTTCCTTCCTTGTGTTCCTTCCTTGTGTTCTTTCCTTGTGTATCTTCCTTGTGTTCCTTCCTTGTGTATCTTCCTTGTGTTCCTTCCTTGTGTTCCTTCCTTGTGTATCTTCCTTGTGTTCCTTCCTTGTGTATCTTCCTTGTGTTCCTTCCTTGTGTATCTTCCTTGTGTTCCTTCCTTGTGTACCTTCCTTGTGTATCTTCCTTGTGTATCTTCCTTGTGTATCTTCCTTGTGTATCTTCCTTGTGTTCCTTCCTTGTGTATCTTCCTTGTGTTCCTTCCTTGTGTACCTTCCTTGTGTTCCTTCCTTGTGTTCCTTCCTTGTGTATCCTCCTTGTGTTCCTTCCTTGTGTATCTTCCTTGTGTTCCTTCCTTGTGTTCCTTCCTTGCGTTCCTTCCTTGTGTATCTCCCTTGTGTTCCTTCCTTGTGTATCTTCCTTGTGTTCCTTCCTTGTGTATCTTCCTTGTGTTCCTTCCTTGTGTACCTTCCTTGTGTATCTCCTTGTGTATCTTCCTTGTGTATCTTCCGTGTGTATCTTCCTTGTGTTCCTTCCTTGTGTATCTTCCTTGTGTTCCTTCCTTGTGTACCTTCCCTGTGTACCTTCCTTGTGTTCCTTCCTTGTGTATCTTCCTTCTGTTCCTTCCTTGTGTACCTTCCTTGTGTTCCTTCCTTGTGTATCTTCCCTGTGTTCCTTCCTTGTGTACCTTCCTTGTGTTCCTTCCTTGTGTATCTTCCCTGTGTTCCTTCCTTGTGTACCTTCCTTGTGTTCCTTCCTTGTGTTCCTTCCTTGTGTACCTTCCTTGTGTTCCTTCCTTGTGTTCCTTCCTTGTGTACCTTCCTTGTGTTCCTTCCTTGTGTACCTTCCTTGTGTACCTTCCTTGTGTACCTTCCTTGTGTACCTTCCCTGTGTTCCTTCCTTGTGTTCCTTCCTTGTGTTCCTTCCTTGTGTACCTTCCTTGTGTACTTTCCCTGTGTTCCTTCCTTGTCTACCTTCCTTGTGTACCTTCCTTGTGTACCTTCCTTGTGTACCTGCCCTGTGTTCCTTCCTTGTGTTCCTTCCTTGTGTTCCTTCCTTGTGTATCTTCCCTGTGTTCCATCCTTGTGTACCTTCCTTGTGTACCTTCCTTGTGTATCTTCTCTGTGTACCTTCCCTGTGTACCTTCCCTGTGTACCTTCCTTGTGTACCTTCCTTGTGTTCCTTCCTTGTGTACCTTCCTTGTGTACCTTCCTTGTGCTCCTTCCTTGTGTTCCTTCCTTTTGTTCCTTCCTTGTGTACTTTCCCTGTGTTCCTTCCTTGTGTTCCTTTCTTGTGTTCCGTCCTTGTGTATATTCCTTGTGTATCTTCCTTGTGTTCCTTCCTTGTGTATCTTCCTTGTGTTCCTTCCTTGTGTTCCTTCCTTGTGTTCCTTCCTTGTGTTCCTTCCTTGTGTTCCTTCCTTGTGTTCCTTCCTTGTGTATCTTCCTTGTGTTCCTTCCTTGTGTTTCTTCCTTGTGTATCTTCCTTGTGTTCCTTCCTTGTGTTTCTTCCTTGTGTTCCTTCCTTGTGTTCCTTCCTTGTGTATCTTCCTTGTGTACCTTCCTTGTGTTCCTTCCTTGTGTTCCTTCCTTGTGTTCCTTCCTTGTGTATCTTCCTTGTGTTCCTTCCTTGTGTTCCTTCCTTGTGTATCTTCCTTGTGTATCTTCCTTGTGTATCTACCTTGTGTATCTTCCTTGTGTATCTTCCTTGTGTATCTTCCTTGTGTTCCTTCCCTGTGAATCTTCCTTGTGTTCCTTTCTTGTGTATCTTCCTTGTGTTCCTTCCTTGTGTTCTTTCCTTGTGTATCTTCCTTGTGTTCCTTCCTTGTGTATCTTCCTTGTGTTCCTTCCTTGTGTTCCTTCCTTGTGTATCTTCCTTGTGTTCCTTCCTTGTGTATCTTCCTTGTGTTCCTTCCTTGTGTATCTTCCTTGTGTTCCTTCCTTGTGTACCTTCCTTGTGTATCTTCCTTGTGTATCTTCCTTGTGTATCTTCCTTGTGTATCTTCCTTGTGTTCCTTCCTTGTGTATCTTCCTTGTGTTCCTTCCTTGTGTACCTTCCTTGTGTTCCTTCCTTGTGTTCCTTCCTTGTGTATCTTCCTTGTGTTCCTTCCTTGTGTATCTTCCTTGTGTTCCTTCCTTGTGTTCCTTCCTTGCGTTCCTTCCTTGTGTATCTCCCTTGTGTTCCTTCCTTGTGTATCTTCCTTGTGTTCCTTCCTTGTGTATCTTCCTTGTGTTCCTTCCTTGTGTACCTTCCTTGTGTATCTTCCTTGTGTATCTTCCTTGTGTATCTTCCGTGTGTATCTTCCTTGTGTTCCTTCCTTGTGTATCTTCCTTGTGTTCCTTCCTTGTGTACCTTCCCTGTGTACCTTCCTTGTGTTCCTTCCTTGTGTATCTTCCTTCTGTTCCTTCCTTGTGTATCTTCCTTGTGTACCTTCCTTGTGTTCCTTCCTTGTGTATCTTCCTTGTGTATCTTCCTTGTGTTCCTTCCTTGTGTATCTTCCTTGTGTTCCTTCCTTGTGTATCTTCCTTGTGTATCTTCCTTGTGTATCTTCCTTGTGTATCTTCCTTGTGTACCTTCCTTGTGTTCCTTCCTTGTGTTCCTTCATTGTGTATCTTCCTTGTGTACCTTCCTTGTGTTCCTTCCTTGTGTATCTTCCTCGTGTTCCTTCCTTGTGTTCCTTCCTTGTGTATCTTCCTTGTGTTCCTTCCTTGTGTATCTTCCTTGTGTTCCTTCCTTGTGTTCCATCCTTGTGTTCCTTCCTTGTGTACCTTCCCTGTGTACCTTCCTTGTGTTCCTTCCTTGTGTACCTTCCTTGTGTACTTTCCTTGTGTTCCTTCCTTGTGTACCTTCCTTGTGTACTTTCCTTGTGTTCCTTCCTTGTGTACTTTCCTTGTGTTCCTTCCTTGTGTTCCTTCTTTGTGTACCTTCCTTGTGTTCCTTCCTTGTGTTCCTTCCTTGTGTATCTTCCCTGTGTTCCTTCCTTGTGTACCTTCCTTGTGTTCCTTCCTTGTGTTCCTTCCTTGTGTATCTTCCCTGTGTTCCTTCCTTGTGTTCCTTCCTTGTGCATCTTCCCTGTGTTACTTCCTTGTGTACCTTCCTTGTGTTCCTTCCTTGTGTACCTTCCCTGTGTTCCTTCCTTGTGTTCCTTCCTTGTGTACCTTCCTTGTGTATCTTCCCTGTGTTCCTTCCTTGTGTTCCTTCCTTGTGTACCTTCCTTGTGTTCCTTCCTTGTGTACCTTCCCTGTGTTCCTTCCTTGTGTACCTTCCTTGTGTTCCTTCCTTGTGTTCCTTCCTTGTGTTCCTTCCTTGTGTTCCTTCCTTGTGTACCTTCTTTGTGTACCTTCCTTGTGTACCTTCTTTGTGTACCTTCCTTGTGTACCTTCCTTGTGTATCTTCCTTGTGTATCTTCCTTGTGTATCTTCCTTGTGTATCTTCCTTGTGTTCCTTCCTTGTGTATCTTCCTTGTGTACCTTCCTTGTGTTCCTTCCTTGTGTTCCTTCCTTGTGTTCCTTCCTTGCGTTCCTTCCTTGTGTATCTTCCCTGTGTTCCTTCCTTGTGTTCCTTCCTTGTGTATCTTCCCTGTGTTCCTTCCTTGTGTTCCTTCCTTATGTATCTTCCCTGTGTTCCTTCCTTGTGTACCTTCCTTGTGTTCCTTCCTTGTGTATCTTCCTTGTGTTCCTTCCTTGTGTTCCTTCCTTGCGTTCCTTCCTTGTGTATCTTCCCTGTGTTCCTTCCTTGTGTTCCTTCCTTTTGTTCCTTCCTTGTGTATCTTCCTTGTGTTCCTTCCTTGTGTTCCTTCCTTGTGTATCTTCCCTGTGTTCCTTCCTTGTGTTCCTTCCTTGTATATCTTCCCTGTGTTCCTTCCTTGTGTACCTTCCTTGTGTTCCTTCCTTGTGTATCTTCCCTGTGTTCCTTCCTTGTGTTCCTTCCTTGTGTTCCTTCCTTGTGTATCTTCCCTGTGTTCCTTCCTTGTGTACCTTCCTTGTGTTCCTTCCTTGTGTTCCTTCCTTGTGTATCTTCCCTGTGTTCCTTCCTTGTGTACCTTCCTTGTGTTCCTTCCTTGTGTACCTTCCCTGTGTTCCTTCCTTGTGTTCCTTCCTTGTGTACCTTCCTTGTGTATCTTCCCTGTGTTCCTTCCTTGTGTTCCTTCCTTGTGTACCTTCCTTGTGTTCCTTCCTTGTGTACATTCCCTGTGTTCCTTCCTTGTGTACCTTCCTTGTGTTCCTTCCTTGTGTTCCTTCCTTGTGTTCCTTCCTTGTGTTCCTTCCTTGTGTACCTTCTTTGTGTTCCTACCTTGTGTACCTTCCTTGTGTTCCTACCTTGTGTACCTTCCTTGTGTTCCTTCCTTGTGTTCCTTCCTTGTGTTCCTTCCTTGTGTTCCTTCCTTGTGTATCTCACAACATAACCTTTAATAAACGCAATTAGAACACCAGACCCTATACGACTACCAGCATGAGACAACTTTCCGACCCGGTCATATCAAGCACTGCAGAAAAGTTGTTTTTTTTAAATTCATTTTTAACATTAGTCTCATTATCAAATATTTTATTTTCTTTTGTTTACTTTGTAGTTACAATTTTATTTGCTTATTGTGTCGGTGTATGTGTGGCCCATTGTTGTTGCTGAAGGCTTACAGAGGCACAACGTCGTTTGATTTTGTGTTGTCCTTACCTAAGAAAAGCTGGAACATACAATTTTTTACCATTTCATTGTATTTGTAATTCTCCCTGAAATTATTTAATAAAAGCTGGTTTGTGCAAAGTCTGGGCTGAACTTAAATGTTATCAAATCTTAAGATCGGTGAAAATCGAAGACTGCGTGCAAAAATTAACTGCAATTCATCAATTTCCGAGAAATTTGAAGATCACTGTGTTGCCGAATTTACTAACGGACTATAGAAGAGACACTTGTGATAAAAGGTCGAGAACCGCTTGCTTAGAACAGTGGTTTCCAACATCCAGTTTGGATGCAGTAACAATTATCCCCCACCCCCCGCCCCCCTCCGTCCCTTCAGATAGATGAGCCATCTTTGAGCAAAAAGAAAACTGTGACAAGTTCTCATTTCTATTGTCTGTCTAGGAGATACATTCCACAGAAGGCGACGAGCCATATGTTTCTGCAAACATGACATATTGAAGCTCGAAACCATAACATGAAATATTAAAATCAGCCACGACAACAATTCATATTTCACACAAAATAATACGATAACCCACAATAATATTAAAATACAAATAAATGACAAACAAAATATAGTACATAATTTATTGAAAAAGAAAAACCCAATTATTTCATAAATGCATGAGATTGCAATAAAAATAACAATTGCATACTTCAAATTTACCTGTCTAATTTAAATATTTTTTTGATTATTAAAACAAGCTTAATTTACAGATTTACACAGATTATCTCAACGGGAACAACATGTTCATGGCTTTCATATTTTTCTCTATGATTCTATTGCCCTGCTTACAACAGACACTGAAAAGTACGCAAGATAGCAAAGAAATGGTAACAGAAATATACCAGTGTAAATTGATATTTCATTGAATCAAGCATAAAATAAATGGCTTTGTAATGAGAAAATATTGAAGAATTTACGATTTAAAATACTTGTTAGCGCTTTCGTTGTTCAGAAGTAATATTGTTTTTAACATGACTTTTTCATACCCACTCTCTGATCTCCTTTTTCTCACACCACTCTTTCATCATGTCTTCTCAAAGACAGTCTCCTAGAATTTTTTTGCACACCCACTCTCTTAACATGTCTTGTCACAGCCTGTCTCTCATAACGACTTTTTATACCACTCTAGCATAATGACTTCTCACACCCACTCTCGCATAATGACTTCTCACACCCACTCTCTCATAATGACTTCTCACACCCACTCTCTCATAATGACTTCTCACACCCACTCTCTCATAATGACTTCTCACACCTACTCTCTCATAATGACTTCTCACACCCACTCTCTCACCATATCTTTCTTACACCGATTCTCTCACCATGTCTTTCTCACACCCACTCTCTCACCATGTTTTTCTCACACCCACTCTCTCACCATGTCTTTCTCACACCCACTCACTTTCCAAGTCTTTCTCACACCCACTCTCTCACCATGTCTTTCTCACACCCACTCTCTCACCATGTCTTTCTCACACCCACTCTCTCACCATGTCTTTCTCACACCCACTCTCTCACCATGTCTTTCTCACACCCACTCTCTCACCATGTCTTTCTCACACCAACTCACTCACCATGTCTTTCTCATACCCATTCTCTCACCATGTCTTTCTCACACCCACTCACTCTCCATGTCTTTCTCACACCCACTCACTCTCCATGTCTTTCTCACACCCACTCACTCTCCAAGTCTTTCTCACACCCACTCACTCTCCATGTCTTTCTCACACCCACTCTCTCACCATGTCTTTCTCACACCCATTCTCTCACCATGTCTTTCTCACACCCACTCTCTCACCATGTCTTTCTCACACCCACTCTCTCTCCAAGTCTTTCTCACACCAACTCACTCTCCAAGTCTTTCTCACACCCAGTCTCTCACCATGTCTTTCTCACACCAACTCACTCTCCAAGTCTTTCTCACACCCATTCTCTCACCATGTCTTTCTCACACCCACTCTTTCACCAAGTCTTTCTCACACCCACTCTCTCACCATGTCTTTCTCACACCCACTCTCTCACCATGTCTTTCTCACACCCATTCTCTCACCATGTCTTTCTCACACCCACTCTCTCACCATGTCTTTCTCACACCAACTCACTCTCCAAGTCTTTCTCACACCCATTCTCTCACCATGTCTTTCTCACACCCACTCACTCTCCAAGTCTTTCTCACACCAACTCACTCTCCGTCTTTCTCACACCCACTCACTCTCCATGTCTTTCTCACACCCACTCTCTCAGCAAGTCTTTCTCACAACCATTCTCTCACAAAGTCTTTCTCACACCCACTCTCTCTGCAAGTCTTTCTCACACCCACTCTCTCTGCACAACTGTCTTACAACCACTTTCTCACAAAGTCTTTCTCACACCCACTCTCTCACCAAGTCTTTCTTACACCCACACTCGTCTTTCTCACACCCACTCACTCTCCATGTCTTTCTTACATCCACACTCGTCTTTCTCACATCCACTCACTCTCCATGTCTTTCTTACACCCACACTCGTCTTTCTCACACCCACTCCCTCACCAAGTCTTTCTTAAACCCACACTCGTATTTCTCACACCCACTCACTCTCCATGTCTTTCTTACACCCACACTCGTCTTTCTCAAACCCACTCCCTCACCAAGTCTTTCTTACACCCACACTCGTTTTTCTCACACCCACTCACTCTCCATGTCTTTCTCACACCCACTCTCTATGCAAGTCTTTCTCACACCCACTCCCTCACCAGGTCTTTCTTACACCCACACTCGTCTTTCTCACACCCACTCACTCTCCATGTCTTTCTTACACCCACACTCGTCTTTCTCACACCTACTCACTCTCCATGTCTTTCTTACACCCACACTCGTCTTTCTCACACCCACTCACTCTCCATGTCTTTCTTACACCCACACTCGTCTTTCTCACACCCACTCACTCTCCATGTCTTTCTTACACCCACACTCGTCTTTCTCACACCCACTCACTCTCCATGTCTTTCTTACACCCACACTCGTTTTTCTCACACCTACTCACTCTCCATGTCTTTCTCACAACCACTCTCTCACAAAGTCTTTCTCACACCCACTCCCTCACTAAGTCTTTCTTACACCCACATTCGTCTTTCTCACACCCACTCACTCTCCATGTCTTTCTCACAACCACTCTCTCACAAAGTCTTTCTCACACCCACTCCCTCACTAAGTCTTTCTTACACCCACACTCGTCTTTCTCACACCCACTCACTCTCCATGTCTTTCTTACACCCACACTCGTCTTTCTCACACCTACTCACTCTCCATGTCTTTCTCACAACCACTCTCTCACAAAGTCTTTCTCACACCCACTCCCTCACTAAGTCTTTCTTACACCCACACTCGTCTTTCTCACACCCACTCACTCTCCATGTCTTTCTTACACCCACACTCGTCTTTCTCACACCCACTCACTCTCCATGTCTTTCTTACACCCACACTCGTCTTTCTCATACCCACTCACTCTCCATGTCTTTCTTACACCCACACTCGTCTTTCTCACACCCACTCACTCTCCATGTCTTTCTCACACCCACACTCGTCTTTCTCACACCCACTCACTCTCCATGTCTTTCTCACAACCGCTCCCTCACCAAATCTTTCTTACAACCACGCTCGTCTTTCTCACACCCACTCACTCTCCATGTCTTTCTCACAACCACTCCCTCACCAAGTCTTTCTTACACCCACACTCGTCTTTCTCACACCCACTCCCACACAGAGTCTTTCTCACATCTACTCCCTCACCAAATCTTTCTTACACCCACGCTCGTCTTTCTCACACCCACTCTCTCACAATGTCTTTCTCACACCCACTCTCACACAGAGTCTTTCTCACATCCACTCCCTCACCAAATCTTTCTTACACCTACTTTCTCTCCATGTCTTTCTCACACCCACTCACTCTGACCAAGTCTTTCTTACACCCACTCTCTCTGACCAAGTCTTTCTTACACCCACTCACTCTCCATGTCTTTCTCACACCCACTCACTCTGACCAAGTCTTTCTCACACCCATTCACTCTGACCAAGTCTTTCTTACACCCACTCTCTCTGACCAAGTCTTTCTTACGCCCACTCACTCTCCATGTCTTTCTCACACCCACTCACTCTGACCAAGTCTTTCTTACACCCACTCTCTCTGACCAAGTCTTTCTTACACCCACTCTCTCTCCATGTCTTTCTCACACCCACTCTCTCTGACCAAGTCTTTCTTACACCCACTCTCTCTCTATGTCTTTCTCACACCCATTCTCTCTGACCAAGTCTTTCTTACACCCACTCTCTCTCTATGTCTTTCTCACACCCACTCTCTCTGACCAAGTCTTTCTTACACCCACTCTCTCTCTCTATGTCTTTCTCACACCCACACTCGTCTTTCTCACACCCACTCACTCTCCATGTCTTTCTCACAACCGCTCCCTCACCAAATCTTTCTTACAACCACGCTCGTCTTTCTCACACCCACTCACTCTCCATGTCTTTCTCACAACCACTCCCTCACCAAGTCTTTCTTACACCCACACTCGTCTTTCTCACACCCACTCCCACACAGAGTCTTTCTCACATCTACTCCCTCACCAAATCTTTCTTACACCCACGCTCGTCTTTCTCACACCCACTCTCTCACAATGTCTTTCTCACACCCACTCTCACACAGAGTCTTTCTCACATCCACTCCCTCACCAAATCTTTCTTACACCTACTTTCTCTCCATGTCTTTCTCACACCCACTCACTCTGACCAAGTCTTTCTTACACCCACTCTCTCTGACCAAGTCTTTCTTACACCCACTCACTCTCCATGTCTTTCTCACACCCACTCACTCTGACCAAGTCTTTCTCACACCCATTCACTCTGACCAAGTCTTTCTTACACCCACTCTCTCTGACCAAGTCTTTCTTACGCCCACTCACTCTCCATGTCTTTCTCACACCCACTCACTCTGACCAAGTCTTTCTTACACCCACTCTCTCTGACCAAGTCTTTCTTACACCCACTCTCTCTCCATGTCTTTCTCACACCCACTCTCTCTGACCAAGTCTTTCTTACACCCACTCTCTCTCTATGTCTTTCTCACACCCATTCTCTCTGACCAAGTCTTTCTTACACCCACTCTCTCTCTATGTCTTTCTCACACCCACTCTCTCTGACCAAGTCTTTCTTACACCCACTCTCTCTCTATGTCTTTCTCACACCCATTCTCTCATCATGTCTTTCTCAAATCCCCTCTCATTATGACTTTCTCACACACACACACACTCTCTCTCTCTCTCTCTCTCCCACTCATGACTTGATACAATTTGTCATATCATATCACAAACACAACCACTCTGAGAATTCATCTATTCCGCACACATTTGTTCTTTCTTTTTCCCCAGCCCACTTTATTCATCTTATTGGAGTGAACTCAAGTTGGCAAACTCAGGAATTTGTTCTTTTTCTGTCATCTTCTTTTCCTAGTTTCCTTCTTCATTTGCCTTTCAGCGTCGAGGGGAAATATGCGCGGTCTTATGCTGTGCTGTTGGCCTCTACAACTGTTATGTCTTCTAGTGTTTCTAACCATCAATCCATCGTTTGCTCTTCTGTTGACCTCACCTGCTGTTATGTTTTCTAGTGTTTCTAATATTCCATCAATCCATCTTTTGCCCTTCTGTTGGCCTCTACATCTGTTATGTTTTCTAGTGTTTCTAATATTCCATCAATCCATCTTTATCACGGTCGACCCTTGAGTCTGGTGTTCTCGCAACATTCTTTGGCGGGAATTAACTCCAAGCTTTTTGCTCAGTTGGGAGCCGCGATAGCTCAGTGGTTAGTGATCATGACTACAAAGGGCAAGAGGTAGGGTTCGATCTCAACCGACGGCTACCAGGTTCACCCAGCCTTTAATGGGTACCTGATTTTTTTTCAGGGAAAGTGAAGCGGCACGGGCGTAATACCGACCACATTACCCCAAAAATCATGTGCCGAAGGTCTGTAAAATTTATGGTCACTAACACCATATTCCCTATACGCCACTTGACGTGACGGGGGTACTTCAATTTTTTTTTTTTTTTTACTTTTACTCAGTTCTTGATGTTTTATCTTATCTCTCAGGCTGTTTCCCGTTATTCCTCTAACATGTTCCATCTTGGTAGTGTTTATTTCTTCTTATTGCTTGACTTCGTACACTGTTCAGTTATTTTAGGGCATACACGGAGGTCGACTTCAACAGAATTTGCCATCTGCGTTTTTGATGATACTGTGACATGAAAAATTCTTAACTGGAGTAAAACTGATTCAATAGAATAGAATAGAATAGAATAGAATAGAATAGAATAGAATAGAATAGAATAGAATAGAATAGAATAGAATAGAATAGAATAGAATTCTTGTTACCTTTATCATATACTTTTCTACTCCTCCACGCATCCACTTGATTTCTTTAACTCATGTATCCACCTCCCACACATCAACTTGTATCCACCTCCCACACATCAACTTGTATCCACCTCCCACACATCAACTTGTATCCACCTCCCACACATCAACTTGTATCCACCTCCCACACATCAACTTGTATCCACCTCCCACACATCAATTTGTATCCACCTCCCACAAATCAACTTGTATCCACCACCCACACATCAACTTGTACCTACCTCTCAAACATCAACTTTTACTCACATCTCACACAGTGACTTGTAGCCACCTTCCATACATCAACTTGTATCCACCTCCCACACATCAACTTGTATCCACCTCCCACACATCAACTTGTATCCACCTCCCACACATCAACTTTTACTCACATCTCACACAGTGGCTTGTAGCCACCTTCCATACATCAACTTGTACCCATCTCCCACACATCAACTTGTACCCACGTCTGACATCTTCAAGTACCCACCTCCCACACATCAACTTGTACCCACCTCCCACACATCAACTTGTACCCATCTCCCACACATCAACTTGTACCCATCTCCCACACATAAACTTGTACCCACCTCCCACACATCAACTTGTAGCCAAATCCCACAAATCAACTTGCAGCCACCTTTCACATATCCACAATAGCCTGTTACTGTTAAAGACACCAGAGTGGGACTAGAATAGTATTACTGTTAAAGACACCAGAGTGGGACTAGAATAGTATTACTGTTAAAGACACCAGAGTGGGACTAGAATAGTATTACTGTTAAAGACACCAGAGAGAGACGAGAATAGCGTGACTGTTAACGACACAAGAGAGAGACTATAATAGTGTGACTGTTAAAGACACCAGAGAGAGACTAGAATAGTGTGACTGTTAAAGACACCAGAGTGAGACTAGAATAGTGTGACTGTAAAAGACACCAGAGAGAGACTAGAATAGTGTGACTGTTAAAGACACCAGAGAGAGACTAGAATAGTGTGACTGTTAAAGACACCAGAGAGACTAGAATAGTGTGACTGTTAAAGACACCAGAAAGATTAGAATAGTGTGACTGTTAAAGACACCAGAGAGAGACTAGAATATTGTGACTGTTAAAGACACCAGAGAGAGACTAGAATAGTGTAACTATTAAAAACACCAGAGAGAGACTATAATAGTGTGACTGTTAAAGACACCAGAGAGAGACTGGAATAGTGTGACTGTTAAAGACACCAGAGAGAGACTATTATAGTGTGACTGTTAAAGACACCAGAGAGAGACTATAATAGTGTGACTGTTAAAGACACCAGAGAGACTAGATTAGTGTGACTGTTAAAGACACCAGAGAGAGACTATAATAGTGTGACTGTTAAAGACACCAGAGAGATACTATAATAGTGTGACTGTTAAAGACACCAGAGTGAGAGACTAGAATAGTGTGACTGTTAAAGACACCAGAGAGAGACTAGAATAATGTGAATGTTAAAGACACCAGAGAGAGACTATAATAGTGTGACTGTTAAAGACACCAGAGAGAGACTAGAATAGTGTGACTGTTAAAGACACCAGAAAGATTAGAATAGTGTGACTGTTAAAGACACCAGAGAGAGACTAGAATATTGTGACTGTTAAAGACACCAGAGAGAGACTAGAATAGTGTAACTATTAAAAACACCAGAGAGAGACTATAATAGTGTGACTGTTAAAGACACCAGAGAGAGACTGGAATAGTGTGACTGTTAAAGACACCAGAGAGAGACTATTATAGTGTGATTATTAAAGACACCAGAGAGAGACTAGAATATTGTGACTATTAAAGACACCAGAGATAGACTAGAGTATTGTGACTATTAAAGACACCAGAGAGAGATTAGAATAGTGTAAAGGTTACAGATACCAGAGAGATTATAATATATTGATTATTAAAGACACCAAAGAGATTAGAATATTGTGACTGTTAAAGACACCAAAGAGATTAGAATATTGTGACTGCAAACGACACCAAAGAGATTAGAATATTGTGACTGTTAAAGACACCAAAGAGAGATTAGAATATTGTGACTGTTAAAGACACCAGGAGATTAGAATATTGTGACTGTTACAGACAACAAAGAGATTAGAATATGGTGACTGTTAAAGACAAAACAAGTTATTAGAATATGGTGACTGTTAAAGACACCAAAAAGATTAGAATATTATGACTATTAAAGACACCAGAGAGAGACTAGAATAGTGTGACTGTTAAAGACACCAGAGAGATTAGAACATTTTTACTATTAAAGACACCAGAGAGATTAGAATATTATGACTATTAAAGACACCAGAGAGATTAGAATATTGTGGCAATTAAAAACAGCAGAGAGATTATAATATTTTGACTATTAAAGACACCAGAGGGATTAGAATATTATGACTATTAAAGACACTATCGAGATTAAATGGTGTGACAATTAAAAATACCTGATTGACTAGAATATTGTAACTGTTAGAGACACCAGAGAGATTAGAATGTTGCAGTCACAAGAAAGTTATAACGGTTAGAACATTTAAAACAAATAACGAAAAATCTAAACACCCCATAGTGGTGAGCGGTAGCCATCAAACACACCAAACGGAAGGAAAGATTAGAAACACGAAGTGGTGAGCGGTAGCCATCAAACACACCAAACGGAAGGAAAGATTAGAAACACGAAGTGGTGAGCGGTAGCCATCAAACACACCAAACGGAAGGAAAGATTAGAAACACGAAGTGGTGAGCGGTAGCCATCAAACACACCAAACGGAAGGAAAGATTAGAAACACGAAGTGGTGAGCGGTAGCCATCAAAAACACCAGATGGAAGGAAAGATTAGAAACACGAAGTGGTGAGCGGTAGCCATCAAACACACCAAACGGAAGGAAAGATTAGAAACACGAAGTGGTGAGCGGTAGCCATCAAAAACACCAGATGGAAGGAAAGATTAGAAACACGAAGTGGTGAGCGGTAGCCATCAAACACACCAGATGGAAGGAAAGATTAGAAACACGAAGTGGTGAGCGGTAGCCATCAAACACACCAAACGGAAGGAAAGATTAGAAACACGATGTGGTGAGCGGTAGCCGTCAAATACACCAGATGGAAGGAAAGATTAGAAACACGAAGTTGTGACCAGTAGCCATCAAATACACCAGATGGAAGGAAAGATTAGAAACACGAAGTTGTGACCAGTAGCCATCAAATACACCAGATGGAAGGAAAGATTAGAAACACGAAGCTGTGACCAGTAGCCATCAAATACACCAGATGGAAGGAAAGATTAGAAACACGAAGTTGTGACCAGTAGCCATCAAATACACCAGATGGAAAGGAAAGATTAGAAACACGAAGTTGTGACCAGTAGCCATCAAATACACCAGATGGAAGGAAAGATTAGAAACACGAAGCTGTGACCAGTAGCCATCAAATACACCAGATGGAAAGGAAAGATTAGAAACACGAAGTTGTGACCAGTAGCCATCAAATACACCAGATGGAAAGGACTTAAAGATCTGTTAACTTTTGAAGAAAACAAGGTTCTGACCAGTGTAAACGTGACAACAGATAAAATGCATGACAAACATCTGTATGAAAGCCTGTGAGATTCAAATAATAGAATGAATAAACTCATATAATGAGTTAATCTTCTCTCGGCCAATAGTGTAACACAATAAACAACAAAAAATACACTCCTGTATTGATTGATATGCTCTCAAAAATCGGTTGGGTTGTGACAATCGTCTGTCCATGTTTTTAAGTTGTAAGTTTTTGGTTGAGAACTTTGGCGTGTGTGAAGGTACTCACAAGTGCCGCAGTGCATTTCTAAAATACCATGTCTGATATATAAATCTTTATATTCCAGGTACTTGCTGTATGTCTCCAAATCTGAATCCAAATTATTTAAATAAAGAGCCAAATCTGAGGCAGTTTCAAATTAGCAGCATTAATGTATGTAAATTCGGGGAAATATTTCTCATAATTAGCTCCGCCCCTAACGACTGGGATCACGTGCACACCTGGACTATAAATCTTGAAGAATTTCTCTGTGACGTAATCTGTACACAGGGAGTTCTCAAAGGACAAGTAGAACTTGTATTCTGATTGGAGAGTGTCGCAGTTAACGTCCTTCTTGGAGCAAGGCGTTCCACAAGAACCAAAAATGTCAACGTCGATGTATTTCTGAAAAAGAAAAGAAAGTGAGACACATTTTAACGACCTGGCAGTGATATTACAATATTCTCTTATTCCCGTTTGGAGATGCTAAAAATGGCGTCAGTTGTGTTTTTATAAAGTTGAAATATCTTGCGTCTTTGATTTAACAGGTTATATGTTTGAGCTTTCTGTTTGAGTTAACAGGTTATATGTTTGAGCTTTCTCTTTGAGTTAACAGGTTATATGTTTGAGTTTTCTGTTTGAGTTAACAGGTTATATGTTTGAGCTTTCTGTTTGAGTTAACAGGTTATATGTTTGAGCTTTCTGTTTGAGTTAACAGGTTATATGTTTGAGCTTTCTCTTTGAGTTAACAGGTTATATGTTTGAGTTTTCTGTTTGAGTTAACAGGTTATATGTTTGAGTTTTCTGTTTGAGTTAACATGTTATATGTTTGAGCTTTCTGTTTGAATTCACTGAGTCCTTTTTTTCCTGCCTGGTTGGTTTGTTTTCGATATGAGATTTAATAGAACCCAGAGGCGGATTTTCATGAAATCAGGCACATACTTTTATTAATGGATGCTTATGCGGAATAAAAGAATGGAAATGGCAGGACAAAATCACTAACATAGCATTACGGAAATGTACCAGTCAAATACCAGTGGATAAAGAGATACAGCGAAGACGATGGCGGTGGATAAGACACACACTGCGGAAGCCAATTGAGAGTATTACACAACAAGCCTTGTTTTGGAATCGCCAGGGAAAAGGACAAAACGGAAGACCAAGGAATACTTAGATAACACAGATAGAAGCAGAGATGAAGGTGATGGGGAAGACATGGAATGATCTTAAAAGAATGGCAAGAAACAGAATGGCTTTGAAAGTGTTTGTTGAAGACCTATGCTCCACAGGGAGCTGAAAGTGTTTGTTGAAGACCTATGCTCCACAGGGAGCTGAAAGTGTTTGTTGAAGACCTATGCTCCACAGGGAGCTGAAAGTGTTTGTTGAAGACCTACGCTCCACAGGAAGCTGAAAGTGTTTGTTGAAGACATAATCTCTACAGGGAGCTGAAAGTGTTGGTTGAAGACCTATGCTCCACAGGGAGCTGAAAGTGTTTGTTGAAGACACATGTTCCACAGGGAGCTGCAAGTGTTTGTTGAAGACCTTTGCTCCACAGGGAGCTGAAATTGTTTTTGAAGACCTATGCTCCACAGGGAGCTGAAAGTGTTTGTTGAAGACCTATGCTCCACAAGGAGCTGAAATTGTTTTTGAAGACCTATGCTCCATAGGGAGCTGAAAGTGTTTGTTGAAGACCTATGCTCCACAGGGAGCTGAAAGTGTTTGTTGAAGACCTATGCTCCACAGGGAGCTGAAAGTGTTTGTTGAAGACGCATGCACCACAGGGAGCTGAAAGTGTTTGTTGAAGACTATGCTCCACAGGGAGCTTAAAGTGTTTGTTGAAGACCTATGCTCCACAAGGAGCTGAAAGTGTTTCTTGAAGACCTATGCTCCACAGGGAGCTGAAAGGTGGAAGATGAAGGAGGCAAATGAGGCCATGTCTCCTGTAATATTTGGTCAGAATACATAACACAATCACATTGCAGCTCATTGAGTTAATCATAACACCATCACATTGCAGCTCATTGAGTTAATCATAACACCATCACATTGCAGCTCATTGAGTTAATCATAACACCATCACATTGCTGCTCATTGAGCTAATCATAACACAATCACATTGAAGCTCATTGAGCTAATCATAAGTAGTAGCGGTGGCTGTGAACTCAACAGAAAAGTGGAATAACATGCACCGAAATACAATAGATTTGGCACCGACTTTGCACCGACTTTGCACCAAAACGGTGCCAAAAAAAAAAAAATTTTTTTTTCGAATTCGCGATTTTTTCGAACTTCATTATTTTTTTGGGGGGGAAAATTTTTTTTTTTTTGGTGTTCGTCAGTTTGTCGAATCACTGAAAGCTTAACTCAGGTAAATTCAATAGAGACTCGGTGCTAATCCGGTGATCGCCTCGCTCGTGTTAGATGAAAATGAAAGAGTATTTTAAAAGAGTATGTGAAAGTAAACAGAATTATTTAAAAAATATGTATTTGTGAAAGTAAACTCAGAATTATTAAAAATAATTAAAAAAAACAGTCTCCCTTCAGGATTCGAACACGGGTCTACTACGTGACAGGGCAACATGTAAAAAAAATGCTGACAAGCAATAACATTGAAAGGTTAGTTTTGTCGAACGGTCTCCTGTGTTTCTGAGAGCTTAACCGCAGGTAAATTCAATAGAGACTCGGTGCTAAGCGGCTTATTGTCCGGTGATCGTCGCTCGCTGTGTGTTAGAAATTTGTGAAAGAGTATTTTAAATTCCGTTAGCCAACTCAGGTAGAACCCCGATTGAAAAGAAAACGGACTTATGTTAAAAATAGTAAAATATAAGTGGTCGTGTGTGTTATCGCTACCAACATCATCATGTGTCGTGTAGTAAGGTGTGCTAATATTAAATAGTGACGCTCGCTCTTTCTCATTCAATGAAAAGCAAAACAAAATTCTATATTTCACAACTTTATTAATACATCATATATATTACTGTCCGGTCGTTGATAATTTTAAGCGTCTGGGTTTCCTCCCTCCTGTTTTGGTGGTACTGTTTGTTAAATGTCTATCAAACACGGGTGCATAGGAAGTTTCATTAGCCTTCAAAACACAACCGCCCTCCATTTTGACAAAACCTTGATCAAAGCTGGAATAGGTAATCGGTGACTTTGCTGAAACATCCTGGGCATCCATACTGGCTGCCGGAGCTGTCGTCTGATTAACAAGAGTGAGGTCCCCTTGGTTAACAAAAAAGGGCGTGTAGTTGATGTTACCATAAGCGTTTTCGAGACTGCCTTAACGCCATCTATAGACAATGGAACTACCCCTCTACCTTCATGTCCTATCATCATCATGTGCCACCCTCAACACCATCACCCCTTCATGTCCTATCATCATCAAGCCACACAAAGTATCAACCCCTTCATGGCCTATCATCATCATGTGCCACCCTCAACACTATCATCATCATGTGCCACCCTCAACACTATCATCATCATGCGCCACCCCCAACACCATCATCAAACCTTCATATCCCATCATCATCTTGTGCCCTACCATTAAATAGTGACTCTCTCTCTCTCTCTCTCTCTCTCTCTCTTTCTCTATCGCATATCCAAGCTAACTCAAGTCAAATAAAAATCATCACCAAGCCACACAAATTGACACATCATCATCATAGGCCACCCTCAACACTATCATCATCATGTGCCACCCTCACTCTCTCTCTCTCTCTCTCTCTCTCTCTCTCTCTATCGCATATCCAAGCTAACTCAAGTCAAATAAAAATCATCACCAAGCCACACAAATTGACACATCATCATCATGTGCCACCCTCAACACCATCATCAAACCTTCATGTCCTATCATCATCATGTGCCACCCTCAACATCAAACCTTCCGGCTTGGACGGAGGAACTGTTTTCCATCAGTCGAGTAAATGAAACAAACCCCGTTACATATGTGTTGAAAGACGATAAGGGCGATGAGATAGAGGGGTCATTCTACACACCGAAAATTCAAAAAGTTGGAGACAAACTCATCATCCCTGCATGTCCTATCATCAACCCACACAAAGTATCAACAAGCAAAATTCTCTCTCTCTCTCTCTCTCACACACACTCTCTCTCTCTCTCTTTCTCTCTCTCTCGCTCTGTCTCTCTCACATTCATGATAAACCAAAACAAAATAGGCTCATATTAAAAAAGTCGACCTAAAACCGTAAAATATTCCACTACAACACAGACCGCTAGACTGAACAGTACTATGAAAAATAAACGTCCGTGAATCAAGCGCGCTTATAACACGAAGTCTCACATCCGACTAGTTTAAATATAATCCGGTAAATCAAAGTTAGGAGGCAAGGGCAGAAACTTAGGAGGTAAGGGCAGAAACCAAAGAGGCAAGGTCAGAAAACAAGGAGGGAAGGTCAGAAATCTAAGAGGCAAGGGCAGAAACCTAGGAGACAAGGGCAGAAACCTAGGAGACAAGGTCAGAAATCTAGGAAGCTGTGTTAGAAAACAAGGAGGGGAGGTCAGAAATCTAGGAAGCTGTGTTAGAAAACAAGGAGGGAAGGTCAGAAACCTAGGAGGCATGGTCAGAAATCTAGGAAGCTGTGTTAGAAAACAAGGAGGGGAGGTCAGAAATCTAGGAAGCTGTGTTAGAAAACAAGGAGGGAAGGTCAGAAACCTAGGAGGCATGGTCAGATATCTAGGAAGCTGTGTTAGAAAACAAGGAGGCGAGGGCAGAAACCTAGGAGACAAGGGCAGAAACTTAGGAGGTAAGGGCAGAAACCAAAGAGACAAGTTTAGAAAACAAGGAGGGAGGGTCAGAAATCTAAGAGGCAAGGGCAGAAACCTAGGAGGCGAGGTCAGAAACCTAGGAGGCGAGGTCAGAAACCTAGGAGGCGAGGTCAGAAAACAAGGAGGGAAGGTCAGAAACCTAGGAGACATGGACAGAAAACTAGGAAGCAAAGGCTGAAAACCAAAGAGGCAAGGTCAGAAATCTAGGAAGCTGCATTAGAAAACAAGGAGGGAAGGTAAGAAACCTATCTACTTCCATACTGATACTAGTTAGACACATCGATCAGATAGTTACATCCAAATCGCAAACATTTTACCCCAGAACACAAAAATTTAGGGTCATACTCAAAAAGTCGACCTAAAAATCCCGAAAGCTACTCACATAGTCATACTAGTTAGACACAACGAGCAGGAAGTTATATTCTAGGTCCAAAATGTTGGACCAAATCACAACGAACCACGAACCACAACCCCACGATCCATGGACTTAACGAACCATCAACTCACGAACGCGCCGATGAACGCATCGGGTTTCGTGTATAACCAGGCTCCAATGTCACGTTGACATCAAATCTAGCGTCGCAAATATCGTCGTTATCGAGAGATTCGTAGCGAATCCAGACATCACCCTCTATTACATTGAAATAATTTAGCGGAAATTGTATCTCCACCAGTGCGATCTCATTAGAAATTTGTGAAAGAGTATTTTAAAAGAGTATGTGAAAGTAAAAATTCAGAATTATTTAAAAAATATGTATTTGTGAAAGTAAACTCAGAATTATTAAAAATAAAAAAAAATAAAAAAATAAAAAAAACAGTCTCCCTTCAGGATTCGAACACGGGTCTACTACGTGACAGGCCAGGCAACATGTAAAAAAAAAATGCTGACAAGCAATAACATTGAAAGGTTAGTTTTGTCGAACGGTCTCCTGTGTTTCTGAGAGCTTAACCGCAGGTAAATTCAATAGAGACTCGGTGCTAAGCGGCTTATTGTCCGGTGATCGTCGCTCGCTGTGTGTTAGAAATTTGTGAAAGAGTATTTTTAAATTCCGTTAGCCAACTCAGGTAGAACCCCCGATTGAAAAAGAAAACGGACTTATGTTAAAAATAGTAAAATATAAGTGGTCGTGTGTGTTATCGCTACCAACATCATCATGTGTCGTGTAGTAAGGTGTGCTAATATTAAATAGTGACGCTCGCTTTTTCTCATTCAATGAAAAGCAAAACAAAATTCTATATTTCACAACTTTATTAATACATCATATATATTACTGTCCGATCGTTGATAATTTTAAGCGTCTGGGTTTCCTCCCTCCTGTTTTGGTGGTACTGTTTGTTAAATGTCTATCAAACACGGGTGCATAGGAAGTTTCATTAGCCTTCAAAACACAACCGCCCTCCATTTTGACAAAACCTTGATCAAAGCTGGAATAGGTAATCGGTGACTTTGCTGAAACATCCTGGGCATCCATACTGGCTGCCGGAGCTGTCGTCTGATTAACAAGAGTGAGGTCCCCTTGGTTAACAAAAAAGGGCGTGTAGTTGATGTTAGCATAAGCGTTTTCGAGACTGCCTTAACGCCATCTATAGACAATGGAACTACCCCCTCTGCCTTCATGTCCTATCATCATCATGTGCCACCCTCAACACCATCACCCCTTCATGTCCTATCATCATCAAGCCACACAAAGTATCAACCCCTTCATGGCCTATCATCATCATGTGCCACCCTCAACACTATCATCATCATGTGCCACCCTCAACACTATCATCATCATGCGCCACCCCCAACACCATCATCAAACCTTCATATCCCATATATGTCTGAAAAGTGTTCCTTCTTGCAGTTTCCTCATATTCCAAGTCCGGCTTGTTGCAGGAGCTACTGAGTTAAGTGCTCTGTGCACACCGTGAGCTGTGTGTCTCATCCGTTTTGATCCTGCTTCGATATCCCGCTTGTTTACGATGAATAATGATATCGTATGACGGGGAACAGTTGGCTGTGTTCACTTTCTGCGCGGTTTCGCCTTATGTCTTTTGGCGTGTGCTGAGACTGCTGCGATGGGGACTACAGTTACCTTTCTTTGTTTGGGAGATGAGTTGGTAATTCGGATGATTCCACTGGCACGGGCGGTTGAGCAATTATGGATTTTAATTCGTTTGCTGTGAGACCGAGGCCTTCCATAGCCAATAACAATAACAATAACCTTCATATCCCATCATCATCTTGTGCCCTACCATTAAATAGTGACTCTCTCTCTCTCTCTTTCTCTATCGCATATCCAAGCTAACTCAAGTCAAATAAAAATCATCACCAAGCCACACAAATTGACACATCATCATCATGTGCCACCCTCAACACCATCATCAAACCTTCATGTCCTATCATCATCATGTGCCACCCTCAACATCAAACCTTCCGGCTTGGACGGAGGAACTGTTTTCCATCAGTCGAGTAAATGAAACAAACCCCGTTACATATTTGTTGAAAGACGATAAGGGCGATGAGATAGAGGGGTCATTCTACACACCGAAAATTCAAAAAGTTGGAGACAAACTCATCATCCCTACATGTCCTATCATCAACCCACACAAAGTATCAACAAGCGAAATTCTCTCTCTCTCTCTCTCTCTCTCTCTCACTCTCTCTCTCTCTCTCTCTCTCTCTCTCGCTCTGTCTCTCTCACATTCATGATAACCAAAACAAAATAGGCTCATATTAAAAAAGTCGACCTAAAACCGTAAAATATTCCACTACAACACAGACCGCTAGACTGAACAGTACTATGAAAAATAAACGTCCGTGAATCAAGCGCGCTTATAACACGAAGTCTCACATCCGACTAGTTTAAATATAATCCGGTAAATCAAAGTTAGGAGGCAAGGGCAGAAACTTAGGAGGTAAGGGCAGAAACCAAAGAGGCAAGGTCAGAAAACAAGGAGGGAAGGTCAGAAATCTAAGAGGCAAGGGCAGAAACCTAGGAGACAAGGGCAGAAACCTAGGAGACAAGGTCAGAAATCTAGGAAGCTGTGTTAGAAAACAAGGAGGCGAGGGCAGAAACCTAGGAGACAAGGGCAGAAACTTAGGAGGTAAGGGCAGAAACCAAAGAGACAAGGTTAGAAAAACATGGAGGGAGGGTCAGAAATCTAAGAGGCAAGGGCAGAAACCTAGGAGGCGAGGTCAGAAACCTAGGAGGCGAGGTCAGAAAACAAGGAGGGAAGGTCAGAAACCTAGGAGACATGGACAGAAAACTAGGAAGCAAAGGCTGAAAACCAAAGAGGCAAGGTCAGAAATCTAGGAAGCTGCATTAGAAAACAAGGAGGGAAGGTAAGAAACCTATCTACTTCCATACTGATACTAGTTAGACACATCGATCAGATAGTTACATCCAAATCGCAAACATTTTACCCCAGAACACAAAAATTTAGGGTCATACTCAAAAAGTCGACCTAAAAATCCCGAAAGCTACTCACATAGTCATACTAGTTAGACACAACGAGCAGGAAGTTATATTCTAGGTCCAAAATGTTGGACCAAATCACAACGAACCACGAACCACAACCCCACGATCCATGGACTTAACGAACCATCAACTCACGAACGCGCCGATGAACGCATCGGGTTTCGTGTATAACCCAGGCTCCAATGTCACGTTGACATCAAATCTAGCGTCGCAAATATCGTCGTTATCGAGAGATTCGTAGCGAATCCAGACATCACCCTCTATTACATTGAAATAATTTAGCGGAAATTGTATCTCCACCAGTGCGATCTCATACTGCGTCGAAAATTGCCTCCAGCGTTCTCTAACATTGCCTCGATCGTTCGTTAACATTGCCTCCAGCGTTCTCTAACATTGCCTCCAGCGTTCTCTAACATTGCCTCCAGCGTTCTCTAACATTGCCTCCAGCGTTCTCTAACATTGCCTCGATCGTTCTTTAACATTACCTCCAGCGTTCTCTAACATTGCCTCGATCGTTCGTTAACATTGCCTCCAGCGTTCTCTAACATTGCCTCGATCGTTCTTTAACATTACCTCCAGCGTTCTCTAACATTGCCTCGATCGTTCTTTAACATTACCTCCAGCGTTCTCTAACATTGCCTCGATCGTTCGTTAACATTGCCTCCAGCGTTCTCTAACATTGCCTCCAGCGTTCTATAACATTGCCTCCAGCGTTCTCTAACATTACCTCGAGCGTTCTCTAACATTGCCTCGATCGTTCTTTAACATTGCCTCGATCGTTCTTTAACATTGCCTCCAGTGTTCTCTTCACAAGTTTCGTAAGGGAAACATTTGTCGTACTGGGAGAAAAACTCGTTTACCCTATCCATTTAACGACCCCTTCTAATGATGACTCGCTGAGTGCCAAGTACAGACTATCTGTATCCATTTCACAGAGTCGAAAGTCGGACCTCTCTACGAATCTATCCAGGAAGTCATAGTAAAATTCCAACATTCTCAATTTGGTGTACTGGTAGACGAAAAAACCAAGCTGTGAAGGAAGATCCCACAGGATACTTCGATTTCCAAGCGACACCTCATACAGGTCTTCACCAATAGGCGTCATGGTTTTAAACAGGGGGTTAATTACCAACTTTGTTGTATTGGCCCGCTCTTTAACATAGGTCACGTTCACATGTTTCCCCAAATTCGTCAAGGTCTTCCCATAGGCCGAGAAAATATTACCACCAGATCACAAAAATGTAGGCAGAAACCTAGGAGGCAAGGTCAGAAACCTAGGAGACAAGGTCAGAAACATAGGAGGCAAGGGCAGAAACCTAAGAGGCAATGATGGGGGCTATTCCTAACTTTCTTCTCAGTTCTTCATTTCTGAGCTTATCTCTCAGACTGTTTCCTGTCATTCGTCTAACACATTTCATCTCTGAGATCACAAAAATTTAGGCACATACTCAAAAAGTCGACCTCAAAACCATAAAAAGCTACTCCCACATTCATCTAAAAGTTACACCAAAACCGCACCAGATTTGCACCGTGCAAAAACATGCACAAGTTTGACACGCGCACCAGTTTGGCACAATGCACCTTCGTAAGGGGCGTAACAATCAGCCTTCGTAAGGGGCGTAACAATCAGCCTTCGTAAGGGGCGTATCAATCATAAAAGTGATTATCAAAGTAAACTTTTGGTATGGAGATGTCTATTGGTGCCTTGTCTCCTAGGTTTCTGCCCTCGCCTCCTTGTTTTCTAACACAGCTTCCTAGATTTCTGACCTTGTCTCCTAGGTTTCTGCCCTTGTCTCCTAGGTTTCTGCCCTTGCCTCTTAGATTTCTGACCTTCCCTCCTTGTTTTCTGACCTTGCCTCTTTGGTTTCTGCCCTTACCTCCTAAGTTTCTGCCCTTGCCTCCTAACTTTGATTTACCGGATTATATTTAAACTAGTCGGATGTGAGACTTCGTGTTATAAGCGCGCTTGATTCACGGACGTTTATTTTTCATAGTACTGTTCAGTCTAGCGGTCTGTGTTGTAGTGGAATATTTTACGGTTTTAGGTCGACTTTTTTAATATGAGCCTATTTTGTTTTGGTTTATCATGAATGTGAGAGAGACAGAGCGAGAGAGAGAGAGAAAGAGAGAGAGTGAGAGAGAGAGAGAGAGAGAGAGAGAGAGAGAGAGAATTTCGCTTGTTGATACTTTGTGTGGGTTTGATGATAGGACATGTAGGGATGATGAGTTTGTCTCCAACTTTTTGAATTTTCGGTGTGTAGAATGACCCCTCTATCTCATCGCCCTTATCGTCTTTCAACACATATGTAACGGGGTTTGTTTCATTTACTCGACTGATGGAAAACAGTTCCTCCGTCCAAGCCGGAAGGTTTGATGTTGAGGGTGGCACATGATGATGATAGGACATGAAGGTTTGATGATGGTGTTGAGGGTGGCACATGATGATAGGACATGAAGGGCTGGTGTTGGTGGTGGCGCATGATGATGATAGTGTTGAGGGTGGCCTATGATGATGATGTGTCAATTTGTGTGGCTTGGTGATGATTTTTATTTGACTTGAGTTAGCTTGGATATGCGATAGAGAAAGAGAGAGAGAGAGAGAGTCACTATTTAATGGTAGGGCACAAGATGATGATGGGATATGAAGGTTTGATGATGGTGTTGGGGGTGGCGCATGATGATGATAGTGTTGAGGGTGGCACATGATGATGATAGTGTTGAGGGTGGCACATGATGATGATAGGCCATGAAGGGGTTGATACTTTGTGTGGCTTGATGATGATAGGACATGAAGGGGTGATGGTGTTGAGGGTGGCACATGATGATGATAGGACATGAAGGCAGAGGGGGTAGTTCCATTGTCTATAGATGGCGTTAAGGCAGTCTCGAAAACGCTTATGCTAACATCAACTACACGCCCTTTTTTGTTAACCAAGGGGACCTCACTCTTGTTAATCAGACGACAGCTCCGGCAGCCAGTATGGATGCCCAGGATGTTTCAGCAAAGTCACCGATTACCTATTCCAGCTTTGATCAAGGTTTTGTCAAAATGGAGGGCGGTTGTGTTTTAAAGGCTAATGAAACTTCCTATGCACCCGTGTTTGATAGACATTTAACAAACAGTACCACCAAAACAGGAGGGAGGAAACCCAGACGCTTAAAATTATCAACGACCGGACAGTAATATATATGATGTATTAATAAAGTTGTGAAATATAGAATTTTGTTTTGCTTTTCATTGAATGAGAAAAAGCGAGCGTCACTATTTAATATTAGCACACCTTACTACACGACACATGATGATGTTGGTAGCGATAACACACACGACCACTTATATTTTACTATTTTTAACATAAGTCCGTTTTCTTTTTCAATCGGGGGTTCTACCTGAGTTGGCTAACGGAATTTAAAAATACTCTTTCACAAATTTCTAACACACAGCGAGCGACGATCACCGGACAATAAGCCGCTTAGCACCGAGTCTCTATTGAATTTACCTGCGGTTAAGCTCTCAGAAACACAGGAGACCGTTCGACAAAACTAACCTTTCAATGTTATTGCTTGTCAGCATTTTTTTTTTACATGTTGCCTGGCCTGTCACGTAGTAGACCCGTGTTCGAATCCTGAAGGGAGACTGTTTTTTTTATTTTTTTATTTTTTTTTTATTTTTAATAATTCTGAGTTTACTTTCACAAATACATATTTTTTAAATAATTCTGAATTTTTACTTTCACATACTCTTTTAAAATACTCTTTCACAAATTTCTAACACGAGCGAGGCGATCACCGGACACGGAGCGACGATCACCGGATTAGCACCGAGTCTCTATTGAATTTACCTGAGTTAAGCTCTCAGTGAACCATTTCGACAAACTGACGAACACCAAAAAAAAAAAAAATTTCCCCCCAAAAAAATAATGAAGTTCGAAAAAATCGCGAATTCGAAAAAAATTTTTTTTTTTTTTTGGCACCGTTTAGGTGCAAAGTCGGTGCAAAGTCGGTGCCAAATCTATTGTATTTCGGTGCATGTTATTCCACTTTTCTGTTGAGTTCACAGCCACCGCTACTACTATCATAACACAATCACATTGCAGCTCATTGAGTTAATCATAACACAATCACATTGCAGCTCATTGAGTTAATCATAACACAATCACATTGCAGCTCATTGAGTTAATCATAACACAATCACATTGCTGCTCATTGAGTTAATCATAACACAATCACATTGCAGCTCATTGAGTTAATCATAACCAGCCACCGTCTTCCCTAGTGTTGCCGTGATATTGTTCAAATATCTCAAGCCGTTAGGGGGCAGGCAAATAATTTGCAGAGCTGCGGTAAAGCTGGTAGCAGGAACAATTAGTGGGGGTGTGACGTACACTCATACTAGGTATGGTGACAGCTTTACTGAAAAAGAACATAACAAAATTATGACGTTTGGTCCAACATGCAGCCTTCTTCAGACAGCAAGAACGACACAAACGGACAACGAAATAAAGATAGACTCTACTACATCTAGGATGAGCGAAACAGGTAAATCAAGGAGAAATAAAAAGAGTGATAATAATATAGTAATAAATAAGCTTCAATGTGTATGGAGGTCAAACCTACTACAACCGTACAAGGGAATCTATCGACCTTACAATGTGTATGAGAACTAGGTAAGCCATTCCAACAGGTACCTCCCCGTTTCCATGGCAATAAAAGAACGACAAATCAGATGACGTTCTGTCTTTTTATTGAAACATTAAAAGTAGTGCCGATGGGGAGGAGACTTTATGAGAAGCCGACAGTAAGAATCACTGCGCTGTGTCTTTATATACAAACAGCCTCAACAGAACTTTAAGAGAATTTAATTAAAAGCAAAACCATGTTTTGCTTTCATAACTAATTATGTAAATTAAAATATTATGATGTAATTATCATCATCATGTGTCATACCGGTTGGCGTAGGTGATAATGTCCCTCCACAATCTTCTATCTACAGTGCATCGTATCAGTTATGTTGTTGATTGTTTTCCATACCATGACACCAAGCTATCCAGTATTTTCTCTCTTTGTCGCCCGCGATCTCTCTGTCCTTTTATTTTGCCAGTTGTAACCAAGTATTCCAACTTTCCTCTTCTCATGATGTGCCCGAAAAATGTTGATTGCTTCTTTCTGACGTTTTTTAAGAGCTCCCTTTTGATGTAATTATAACTATGTTAATTTGGGACAATAATTGAGGTAACTATTTTATATAGCGGAAGAGGCAACAGTGTTTATCTCACAAATGATCAGGTCAAAGGTCAACTTAAAAATTCGGCCACCTATCTGGCCTCCTCAAGTTTCTAACTCACCGTCCCCCGCTAGTAGGAGCCCAGTAAATGATTAATGACAAGACGTGATAACATGAAGTTCTCGAAGACAACAACATGAAGACAACGACAAGACAGACACAATAACTGTAAATTAAAAAAAAAAGACATTTTTCTAACAAAAACAAGATAAAGTCAGAGAGAACTAGCAAATATGTCCTATTTTTAGTCCTTATTTCGTCACTTCCTATAGAACCCGTTCGTGTCGAAGGAGGTACACAGACCTGGTTCTTGTACTTTTAATTTGTTTTTATAATCCTGTCATACATTTTGCCTACATGGCTCGGCAGTGATAAGCCACTGTATTATGAACATTCTCTTTTGTTTCTTCTATTCTTCCAAAGTGGGACTATCATATCACGTTGCCAGTCAGTATGTGTTTGTTATTGTACACACGCTACACGGACAGTTCTCTATAACTATCTACACCTAAGCTCTCCTGCTGCCTCGATTGTTTCCCCTGGTAACCTATCTGAACCTGGCGATTTGTATTTCTGGGACAGGTTCATACCGTCCCTTTGATTGTAACAAACAGTAGGTGTTGGTACATCATCAAGTACCGTCCCTTTGATTGTAACAAAAGTAGGTGTTGGTACATCATCAAGTACCGTCCCTTTGATTGTAACAAAAAGTAGGTGTTGGTACATCATCAAGTACCGTTCCTTTGATTGTAAAACAAACAGTAGGTGTTGGTACATCATCAAGTACCGTCCCTTTCATTGTAACAAACAGTAGGTGTTGGTACATCATCAAGTACCGTCCCTTTGATTGTAACAAAAAGTAGGTGTTGGCACATCATCAAGTACCGTCCCTTTGATTGTAACAAAACAGTAGGTGTTGGTACATCATCAAGTACCGTCCCTTGATTGTAACAAACAGTAGGTGTTGGCACATCATCAAGTACCGTCCCTTTGATTGTAACAAACAGTAGGTGTTGGTACATCATCAAGTACCGTCCCTTTGATTGTAACAAACAGTAGGTGTTGGTACATCATCAAGTACCGTCCCTTTGATTGTAACAAACAGTAGGTGTTGGTACATCATCAAGTACCGTCCTTTGATTGTAACAAACAGTAGGTGTTGGTACATCATCAAGTACCGTCCCTTTGATTGTAACAAACAGTAGGTGTTGGTACATCATCAAGTACCGTCCCTTTGATTGTAACAAAGAGTAGGTGTTGGTACATCATCAAGTACCGTCCCTTTGATTGTAACAAAAAGTAGGTGTTGGTACATCATCAAGTACCGTCCCTTTGATTGTAACAAAAAGTAGGTGTTGGTACATCATCAAGTACCGTGCCTGCTGGCGTTGGTGATCATGCCTCTCAACAATTTTCGATCTCGACGGTTATTTACCATTTCTGTTGTTGACCTTCTGCCAAGCCATTCTCTTAAGCTGTCTGGTGGTATCTTTTCTATTTGCTTCCCTCTATCTCTTCGTCCCTCAATGTTCCCTCTTGTTACAATATATTCCAGTTGTTCTCTTCTCATTACATGGCCAAAAAATATTGATTGTTTCTTCCTAATATTGGAAATTAGCTCTCTTTTTGCTTTAGCCTCTTTCAGAACATCTTCATTGCTCTTATTAGCTGTCCATGGTATTCTCAACATTCTTTTGTAAAACACATTTCTACAGACTCTCTTGTCTGTTGTCATATGTCCATGGTGTTAGCTACATTTGTCTAATATTCTTGTTGGCTAAATCAATCTAATATTCTTGTTGGCTACATCAATCTAATATTCTCGTTGGCTACATCAATCTAATATACTTGTTGGCTACATCAATCTAATATTCTTATTAACTACATCAATCTAATATTCTTGTTAACTACATCAATCTAATATTCTTGTTGGCTACATCAATCTAATATTCTCGTTAACTACATCAATCTAATATTCTTGTTGACTACATCAATCAAATATACTTGTTGGCTACATCAATCTAATATTCTTGTTAACTACATCAATCTAATATACTTGTTGACTACATCAATCAAATATACTTGTTGCCTACATCAATCTAATATTCTCGTTGGCTACATCAATCTAATATTCTCGTTGGCTACATCAATCTAATATTCTTGTTGGCTACATCAATCTAATATACTTGTTGCCTACATCAATCTAATATTCTCGTTGGCTACATCAATCTAATATTCTCGTTGGCTACATCAATCTAATATTCTCGTTGGCTACATCAATCTAATATTCTTGTTGCCTACATCAATCTAATATTCTCGTTGGCTACATCAATCTAATATTCTCGTTGCCTACATCAATCTAATATTCTCGTTGCCTACATCAATCTAATATTCTTGTTGCCTACATCAATCTAATATTCTCGTTGGCAACATCAATCTAATATTCTCGTTGGCAACATCAATCTAATATTCTCGTTGGCAACATCAATCTAATATTCTCGTTGGCAACATCAATCTAATATTCTCGTTGGCAACATCAATCTAATATTCTCGTTGGCTACATCAATCTAATATACTTGTTGCCTACATCAATCTAATATTCTTGTTGGCTACATAAATGTAATAATCTTGTTGGCTACATCAATCTAATATATTTGTTGCCTACATCAATCTAATATTCTTGTTGGCTACATAAATCTAATATACTTGTTGGCTACAAAGTGGAAAGTGTCCGTGCAAGAAAACAAAAAAAGACGTTAATAAACACATTGTTAACCGTTAGCACACACAGGACTAAAACCAAGGGCAGCCCTGTTTGGGCACGCCAATTTTTTAGCACAATTTTGTTTACACATAAACAGTTTAAAGAAGTTTGCTCCAAAATTCCTAGATGAAAGATATATCTGCTGTTTGTCATTGTTTAGTCAAGTAGCATATATCTGCTGTTTGTCATTGTTTAGTCAAGTAGCATATATCTGCTGTTTGTCATTGTTTAGTCAAGTAGCATATATCTGCTGTTTGTCATTGTTTAGTCAAGTAGCATATATCTGCCTTTTGTCATTGTTTAGTCAAGTAGCATATATCTGCTATTTGTCATTGGTTAGACAAGTAGCATATATCTGCTGTTTGTCATTGGTTAGACAAGTAGCATATATCTGCTGTTTGTCATTGGTTAGACAAGTAGCATATATCTGCCTTTTGTCATTGTTTAGTCAAGTAGCATATATCTGCTGTTTGTCATTGGTTAGACAAGTAGCATATATCTGCTATTTGTCATTGGTTAGACAAGTAGCATATATCTGCTGTTTGTCATTGGTTAGACAAGTAGCATATATCTGCTATTTGTCATTGGTTAGACAAGTAGCATATATCTGCTGTTTGTCATTGTTTAGTCAAGTAGCATATATCTGCTGTTTTGTCATTGTTTAGTCAAGTAGCATATATCTGCTATTTGTCATTGGTTAGACAAGTAGCATATATCTGCTGTTTTGTCATTGTTTAGTCAAGTAGCATATATCTGCTGTTTTGTCATTGTTTAGTCAAGTAGCATATATCTGCTGTTTTGTCATTGTTTAGTCAAGTAGCATATATCTGCTGTTTGTCATTGTTTAGTCAAGTAGCATATATCTGCTGTTTGTCATTGTTTAGTCAAGTAGCATATATCTGCTGTTTGTCATTGTTTAGTCAAGTAGCATATATCTGCTGTTTGTCATTGTTCAGTCAAGTAGCTTACATCTGCTGTTTATCATTGTTTAGTCAAGTAGCATATATCTGCTGTTTGTCATTGTTTAGTAAAGTAGCATATATCTGCTGTTTGTCATTGTTTAGTCAAGTAGCATATATCTGCTGTTTTGTCATTGTTTAGTCAAGTAGCTTACATCTGCTGTTTGTCATTGTTTAGTGAAGTAGCCCACATCTGCTGTTTGTCATTGTTTAGTGAAGTAGCCCACATCTGCTGTTTGTCATTGTTTAGTCAAGTAGCATATATCTGCTGTTTGTCATTGTTTAGTGAAGTAGCTTATATCTGCTGTTTGTCATTGTTTAGTGAAGTAGCTTATATCTGCTGTTTGTCATTGTTTAGTCAAGCAGCATACATCTGTTGTTTGTCATTGTTTAGTCAAGTAGCATATATCTGCTGTTTGTCATTGTTTAGTCAAGTAGCTTACATCTGCTGTTTGTCCTTGTTTAGTCAAGTAGCTTACATCTGCTGTTTGTCATTGTTTAGTCAAGTAGCATATGTCTGCTCTTTGTCCTTCTTTAGTCAAGCAGCATATATCTGCTGTTTGACATTGTTTGTGTACGTAATAAATATCAAAATGTTCAGGAAACGCTGCTCTATTCAGTTACAATATTATGATCTGTTTGTATTAGAAAAATCAAACTTAAAATGTGCTTTAATGAGTAAACAAACAAACAAACAAACAAAAACACCCATAAAATGCCAATTAAATTTGCACTAAAATATTTCTAATCAACAACAACATCAAAATCTACTTACTTATCATAGTATATCATAGTATATCATAGTATATCATAGTATATCATAGTATATCATAGTATATCATAGTATATCCAAATATAAACATGTTTATATTAATTTCAATCAATTTAATCACAAACTATATAGATATTACCATTGACTGTGATAGGATGTTAAAAGTAGAAAACAAATAATTTCAGAAAAAATGTTTCACTGATCTTTGTAACCAAATAAATCCTTCGATCATCAAATTGAAATTCCACTTTCATGTTGAAATTATAGCCATAGAGAAAGAGAATCCACGTGAATTCATCAACTTAAAACATAATTAACATATCTAAAACATTACAAATCTGACACTACGGGAGTTTGTAAAGAAACCATATAAAATGTACACAGAACGACACAAAACGATGTCGGCGAGTGGTAGTTACATTGTTACAACAAAATAGTATTATTTGACCGAACACTACACCATACTTTCTAGAACTGCAAGCGGAAATGACCATCTAGTGTATTTTAAAATACGGATTTATTGAAATGGAAACTACGGTCAAACTTATAGAAGAAATGACAAAAAGGAAAATTAAAATACTAGGATTAGAGGTTACCAGATTAAAATGACAACAGGTAAAGAAAACATACATGAACTACACGAAAATATTCTCAAGAGTCGACAACACAGAAAGAGCAACACATGGACTAGGTTTTATCATCGACCCAGAACACGCAAAGAACATTCTAGAAATAAAATACCATTCAGAAAGAATTATCTCAATTAAACTACTAGAAGACGATCGAAAAACAAATTACATTCAAATCTATGCACCATGCAACAACAATGAAAGAGACAGCGAAGAATTATACGACACACCGAGTGAAATCATTAACAAAATTAACGAAAGCGACGACAAGTTAGTGATGGGAGATTTTAATGGAAGGCTTGGGAAACGCAACAGTGAGAACAGTGATATCTTAGGACCCTTTGGCGATAAAACAGCTGAAATAAACGAAAATGGAAGCAGACTGCTGGAACTATGTAATCAAAATGATTTATTTATCACCAACACATTCTTCAAACACAGAGAGTCGCAAGTATACACCTGGTACAAATGGAATGACACAACATGCAGAAGCCAGATAGATTTTATACTAACAAGCAAAAACAGAACAAGAAAAGAGTAACCGACAGTAGAGCAATCCCTAATATTACAGATGACACGGATTACAAGATGGTTATGATAACACTAAGACAGCCAAAAATAAAGAGAATATACGAAAATAAACAAAAGAAGCGAAAAGAATAGACAATAAAAATAAAACAATTAAAAGATCAAGAAACAAGGAAAACCCTAGAAGAAAAAACTAAAGAGGAATTCAAGAAACTCCCTAACGAAGTATGCACAGTAGAAGAAGAGCGGAAACAATTTAAAGAAACAGTAACCGACATCTCTAAAACAATTTGTGGAACGAAGCTAAGAACAAGAGAAGGGAAAAAGAGCACCCCGTGGTGGAACGAAACAATCAGTGAAGCAATTAAAGAAAAGAAGAAACTGTTTAAAAATTGGAGGAAGAACAAGAACCAAGAAAAATAAGAAAAATATGCCTTAGTTCGAAAAGAGTTAAAATGTTGATCAAAGAAGCTAAGCAAAGGAATTGGACAGAATTCGGACAAAACATGAGCAGGGACTTCAAGACAGCCACAAGAGATTTCTACAAAGCAGTAAAAGCCACAAGAGCGAGAAAAGAAAACCATGATCCTACTGAGCTGATAAATGACAAAGACGGATAGCCAATATCAAATAACCAATGTATGCAACAGAGATGGAAAGAATATTTTGAAGACCTGTTAAACATACCAACTACCAATAAGACAACAAAAACCACGCTAGAACTCACAAATACTGAACCCAACATCATGAAAGAGGAAATCGAAGAAGTAATCAAATATGCAACAAGAAAAAAAGCACCGGGGATAGATAACATACCAATAGAAATAATAGCAGCAGCAGGAGAAACAGCAGTGCAATGGCTGCACAGAATATTTAATGCAGCATGGCACCAACAACAAGCCCCAGAAGACTGGCAACAGGCAATCATCATACCAATATGGAAAAAGAAAGGTAGCAAAAGAGACTGCAATCAATATAGAGGTATATCTCTTCTCAGCCATGTAGGAAAGCTATACGCCAACATCTTGGAAAAAGGCTGAGACCAATAATAGAACTACAGTTAAGCGATTCTCAAATGGGGTTCCGAAAAAAACAGAGCATGTACTGACGCATTATTCACATTAAAACAGCTTGCAGAAAAAACGACAGAACACAATCAAAACTTATACATAGCCTTCATTGACCAGGAAAAAGCATTCGACAGAGTAAACAGAGAACAGCTGTGGGAGATACTAACAACATACGGAGTAAGCCAACATCTAACAGAGAACAGCTGTGGGAGATACTAACAACATACGGAGTAAGCCAACATCTAACAGAGAACAACTGTGGGAGATACTAACAACATACGGAGTAAGCCAACATCTAACCAACATTATTAAAAGTCTCTACGCCAACAGCAGCTGCAAGGTCAGAACAGCAGCAGGCTACACAGACCACTTCGAAGTTAGATCAGGTGTAAGACAGGGGTGCGTACTATCCCCCCTACTGTTTATTACATACATAGACCATATATGCAAGCTAGCCAACCCATCAGAGACAGAGATCAACGAGCTTCTATTTGCAGACGATCAGGCACTAATACATGAAACAATAGAAGACCTACAAGAACACTTAAACAAACTCAACAGCTCAGGCACAAAATACATGAAAATCAACATCAACAAAACAGAAGTCATGAATGTCGCCAAAAATAAACAGAACATCAACATAACTATAGAAGGCAGACAACTAAAACAAGTAGAGGAATTCAAATACCTAGGAAGTCTAATGACAAACGATAATTCTCAAACAGCAGAGATAGAATCAAGATGCAACAAAGCTTGTCAAATCATTGGACAGTTATCACCACTATTGTCCAACAAGGAAATAACTCTGGAAGCAAAACGAGCACTATACAATACAATCTTCATGCCAACGTTGTGCTACCAATGCCACACCTGGACCCTAGATGCAAGAACAATAAGAATAATAACCTCTACAGAGATGAAATGTGTTAGACGAATGACAGGAAACAGTCTGAGAGATAATATCAGAAATGAAGAACTGAGGAAAAAAGCTAGGAATAGACCCCGCCATAGAATATATAAGGAAACAACAGATAAAATGGTTTGGCCACGTGACAAGGCAGAAAGAACAACACACAACAAAACGAGCCTTCAACAAACGTTGTGAGAACACCAGATACAAGGGTCGACCACGAAAAAGCTGGATCGATGGAATATTAGAAGCACTAGAAAACATAACAGCAGCAGAGGCGAACAGAAGAGCAAAAGATGGATTGATGGAATATTAGAAGCACTAGGAAACATAACAGCAGCAGAGGCGAACAGAAGAGCAAAAGATGGATTGATGGAATATTAGAAGCACTAGGAAACATAACAGCAGCAGAGGCGAACAGAAGAGCAAAAGATGGATTGATGGAATATTAGAAGCACTAGAAAACATAACAGCAGCAGAGGCGAACAGAAGAGCAAAAGATGGATTGATGGAATATTAGAAGCACTAGAAAACATAACAGCAGCAGAGGCGAACAGAAGAGCAAAAGATGGATTGATGGAATATTAGAAGCACTAGGAAACATAACAGCAGCAGAGGCGAACAGAAGAGCAAAAGATGGATTGATGGAATATTAGAAGCACTAGGAAACATAACAGCAGCAGAGGCGAACAGAAGAGCAAAAGATGGATTGATGGAATATTAGAAGCACTAGGAAACATAACAGCAGCAGAGGCGAACAGAAGAGCAAAAGATGGATTGATGGAATATTAGAAGCACTAGAAAACATAACAGCAGCAGAGGCGAACAGAAGAGCAAAAGTTGGATTGATGGAATATTAGAAGCACTAGAAAACATAACAGCAGCAGAGGCGAACAGAAGAGCAAAAGATGGATTGATGGAATATTAGAAGCACTAGAAAACATAACAGCAGCAGAGGCGAACAGAAGAGCAAAAGATGGATTGATGGAATATTAGAAGCACTAGAAAACATAACAGCAGCAGAGGCGAACAGAAGAGCAAAAGATGGATTGATGGAATATTAGAAGCACTAGAAAACATAACAGCAGCAGAGGCGAACAGAAGAGCAAAAGATGGATTGATGGAATATTAGAAGCACTAGAAAACATAACAGCAGCAGAGGCGAACAGAAGAGCAAAAGATGGATTGATGGAATATTAGAAGCACTAGAAAACATAACAGCAGCAGAGGCGAACAGAAGAGCAAAAGATGGATTGATGGAATATTAGAAGCACTAGGAAACATAACAGCAGGAAAGGCCAACAGAAGAGTAAAAGATGGATTGATGGAATATTAGAAGCACTAGGAAACATAACAGCAGGAAAGGCCAACAGAAGAGTAAAAGATGGATTGATGGAATATTAGAAGCACTAGGAAACATAACAGCAGGAAAGGCCAACAGAAGAGTAAAAGATGGATTGATGGAATATTAGAAGCACTAGGAAACATAACAACAGGAGAGACCAACAGAAGAGCAAAAGATGGATTGATGGAATTTTAGAAGCACTAGGAAACATAACAGCAGCAGAGGCGAACAGAAGAGCAAAAGATGGATTGATGGAATATTAGAAGCACTAGGAAACATAACAACAGGAGAGGCGAACAGAAGAGCAAAAGATGGATTGATGGAATATTAGAAGCACTAGGAAACATAACAGCAGCAGAGGCGAACAGAAGAGCAAAAGATGGATTGATGGAATATTAGAAGCACTAGGAAACATAACAGCAGCAGAGGCGAACAGAAGAGCAAAAGATGGATTGATGGAATATTAGAAGCACTAGGAAACATAATAGCAGGAGAGGTCAACAGAAGAGCAAAAGATGGATTGATGGAATATTAGAAGCACTAGGAAACATAACAGCAGCAGAGGCGAACAGAAGAGCAAAAGATGGATTGATGGAATATTAGAAGCACTAGGAAACATAACAACAGGAGAGGCGAACAGAAGAGCAAAAGACTGCAAATTATATCTCCCCTCGAAGCTGAAAGGCAGATGAGGAAGGAAAGAAGAAGAAGAAGAAACTACGGTTATTTCTCATGGATTAAACATGCCGGACGGATGTCTATTACGGGTTCTAATGTCCACATTGTGCTAGCAGTGTCAGACACGCCTCTGATGTACTAACTGTCCAGCAAATAAATGGGGAATCTACTGTCTCACACTTTGTCAACAGAGTTATGGTCCGTATACAAACTGTTGCACAAACTCAAAATCAATTTTCTAGGATAGTTTAGTTTAGTTTAGTTCAGTTCAATTCAGTTCAGTTCAGTTCAGTTCAGTTTAGTTTAGTTTAGTTTAGTTTAGTTTAGTTTAGTTTAGTTTAGTTTAGTTCAGTTCAGTTCAGTTCAGTTTAGTTTAGTTTAGTTTAGTTTAGTTTAGTTTAGTTTAGTTCGGTTCAGTTTAGTTTAGTTCGGTTCAGTTCAGTTCAGCTCAGTTTAGTTCAGTTCAGTTCATTTCAGTTTAGTTCAGTTCAGTTCAGTTTAGTTTAGTTTAGTTTAGTTTAGTTCAGTTCAGTTCAGTTCAGTTTAGTTTAGTTTAGTTTAGTTTAGTTTAGTTTAGTTCAGTTCAGTTCAGTTCAGTTCAGTTCAGTTCAGTTCAGTTCAGTTCAGTTCAGTTTAGTTTAGTTTTGTTTAGTTTAGTTTAGTTTAGTTTAGTTCAGTTCAATTCAGTTCAGTTCAGTTCAGTTTAGTTTAGTTTAGTTTAGTTCAGTTCAGTTCAGTTTAGTTTAGTTTAGTTTAGTTTAGTTTAGTTTAGTTTAGTTTAGTTTAGTTTAGTTTAGTTTGGTGTAGTTTAGTTTAGTTTGGTGTAGTTTAGTTTAGTTTAGTCGACAGGTCAGCCTCATCATACATCGGACAAGTCCATGCTGAGATTTCTTGCGAAGAGTATCCATCAACATGAAGCGACTAACGTCACCAGCGTTGGTTGACAAGCCTTCCTTAGATTCCTGTGTAGCGCCCTCCTCTGGCATCTCCCACCTTGACATTCGCGACGTCTGTTCATGGCCAGGGATTTAGGCTCAATTTTTAAGTGGTTTTTTTTTACATCCTCGAGGGCATTCAGAATATCATGGCACTCCATTGGTTTTCCGCACTCAACATCAGCCAAACTGACAAGTCTTTCATTATGGTAATTACCTCTTACAACCGCGCGGTAGGGAACGAAAATGAAGCAGACTAATGTTAGACTTGACTCCCTCAGAAACTCCAACCACTGACTTTAAGCTCATTATTTCTCGAAACTTGGCGTATTTCTGTGACATTTTCCAAGTACTTTTGATAGTCTCCCCTCTGAAGAACTTGTAAACAAGAGGTCAAGGCAAAAAAATACAAATCAATGCATAAAAATGCGAATCGGCAGCAAAGCTAAATATGAGGGAGCATTAAAAAAAATAGGAAAAAAATGGTATGGTAAACGATTTACGTAATTGATCATCATCATGTGACATACCGGCAGGCGTAGGCGATCATGTCTTTCCACAGTCTTCTATCTACAGTACATCGTATCAGTTCTGTTGCTGACTGCTTTCCACGCCATGACACCAAGCTATCCAGTATTTTCTCTCTTTGTCGTCCGCGATCTCTCTTTCCTTTTATTTTCCCAGTGTAACCAAGTATTCCAACTTTCCTCTTCTCATGATGTGCCCGAAAAAATGTTGATTGTTTCTTTCTGATATATTTTAGGAGTTCCCTTTTTGTGTTGGCCTCTTTGAGAATTTCTTCTTTATTGATAGCGACACCTCCCCACTTGGAGTTGATAGGTTCCCGTGTGTCACATTCTCTCCTTTAGTCCTTCCATTATTCCAATGCTGACATGTTAATAGCGTGTGTAGTAACGTTAAGCCAGTAATTAACGATCGCTTTGTTTTTCTTAGCTGCACTATAGTGTCTGTAAGCAACATTTTAAAAATGTAATGAGCTACGTCACGCCAAGTGGTGTATAGGGAATACGGTGTTAGTGACCCGACACGCCAAGTGGTGTATAGGGAATACGGTGTTAGTGACCATAATGTTTACAGACCTTCAGTACATGATTTTTTGTGTAATGTGGTCGGTATTAGGCCCGTGCCGCTTTACTTTCCCAGAAAAAAATTAGGCGCCCATTTAAGGCTGGGTGAAACCGGAGGCCATCGACCAGGATAGAAACCGACTCCATGTACTTATTAGTCCAATTCACAAACCACCTAGCTATCGCAGCTCCCTATAGAGTTTGTGCAGACATTTAACTCCGGTTTCATGTCGAGATTCGTCTACCTTTATTTATTTCTGTCTAAATCTATGGACATTTTGTAAGTTGTACTTGTCAAGCTTTGCTAATATCTTTTATCTCCTGACTATCTCTGTGTTCTGCGTAACTATGATCAAGTTAATCTTGAGTAGTTGTTGTACTTACAGCCTCTGACAGTTCTTTTTCACTCGAGTTTGCTTCTTTTATTTGACGTTTGGATTGAAATTTCGTGTTCCATTTTAGACATCGATGACTGAAAATGTAATCTCTCACTCTCTCGCGTGACTTTGATACATGGCAAAGGGCCTCTCGCGGGGTTTGTGTACTCATTGTTAGTTGTTCTCCTTGTTTGCTTCACGATTTATTGCTTTCAGTTGATCATTCCATCTTGGGCAAGTTACATTCTGGATGAGCTATGGCAGGACAAAGTAACCAACTCTAATGTCTTACAACGAGCCAAACTCCCATCTATCATGGCAGGACAAAATAACCAACTCTAATGTCTTACAACGATCCAAACTCCCATCCATCATGGCAGGACAAAATAACCAACTCTAATGTCTTACAACGAGTCAAACTCCCATCTATCATGACAGGACAAAGTAACCAACTCTAATGTCTTACAACGAGCCAAACTCCTATCTATCATGACAGGACAAAGTAACCAACTCTAATGTCTTACAACGAGCCAAACTCCCATCTATCATGACAGGACAAAGTAACCAACTATAATGTCTTACAACGAGCCAAACTCCCTTCCATCATGACAGAACAAAGTAACCAACTCTAATGTCTTACAACGAGGTAAACTCCCATCTATCATGACAGGACAAAGTAACCAAAACTAATGTCTTACAACGAGCCAAACTCCCATCTATCATGGCAGGACAAAGTAACCAACTCTAATGTCTTAAAACGAGGTAAACTCCCATCTATCATGACAGGACAAAGTAACCAACTCTAATGTCTTACAACGAGCCAAACTCCCATCTATCATGGCAGGACAAAGTAACCAACTCTAATGTCTTACAACGAGCCAAACTTCCATATATCATGGCAGGACAAAGTAACCAACTCTAATGTCTTACAACGATCCAAACTTCCATATATCATGGCAGGACAAAGTAACCAACTCTAATGTCTTACAACGAGCCAAACTCCCATCTATCATGGCAGGACAAAGTAACCAACTCTAATGTCTTACAACGAGCCAAACTTCCATATATCATGGCAGGACAAAGTAACCAACTCTAATGTCTTACAACGATCCAAACTTCCATATATCATGGCAGGACAAAGTAACCAACTCTAATGTCTTACAACGAGCCAAACTCCCATCCATCATGGCAGGACAAAGTAACCAACTCTAATGTCTTACAACGAGCCAAACTCCCATCTATCATGGCAGGACAAAGTAACCAACTCTAATGTCTTACAACGAGCCAAACTCCCATCCATCATGGCAGGACAAAGTAACCAACTCTAATGTCTTACAACGATGCAAACTCCCATCTATCATGGCAGGACAAAGTAACCAACTCTAATGTCTTACAACGATCCAAACTCCCATCTATCATGGCAGAACAAAGTAACCAACTCTAATGTTTTACAACGATCCAAACTTCCATATATCATGGCAGGACAAAGTAACCAACTCTAATGTTTTACAACGATCCAAACTTCCATATATCATGGCAGGACAAAGTAACCAACTCTAATGTCTTACAACGATCCAAACTCCCATCTATCATGGCAGAACAAAGTAACCAACTCTAATGTTTTACAACGATCCAAACTTCCATATATCATGGCAGGACAAAGTAACCAACTCTAATGTTTTACAACGATCCAAACTTCCATATATCATGGCAGGACAAAGTAACCAACTCTAATGTCTTACAACGATCCAAACTCCCATCTATCATGGCAGAACAAAGTAACCAACTCTAATGTTTTACAACGATCCAAACTCCCATCCATCATGGCAGGACAAAGTAACCAACTCTAATGTCTTACAACGATCCAAACTCCCATCTATCATGGCAGAACAAAGTAACCAACTCTAATGTTTTACAACGATCCAAACTCCCATCCATCATGGCAGGACAAAGTAACTAACTCTAATGTCTTACAACGAGCCAAACTCCCATCCATCATGGCAGGACAAAGTAACCAACTCGAATGTCTTACAACGAGCCAAACTCCCATCTATCATGGCAGGACAAAGTAACCAACTCGAATGTCTTACAACGATCCAAACTCCCATCTATCATGGCAGATCAAAGTAACCAACTCGAATGTCTTACAACGAGCCAAACTCCCATCTATCATGGCAGAACAAAGTAACCAACTCTAATGTCTTACAACGATCCAAACTCCCATCTATCATGGCAGAACAAAGTAACCAACTCGAATGTCTTACAACGAGCCAAACTCCCATCTATCATGACAGGACAAAGTAACCAACTCGAATGTCTTACAACGAGCCAAACTCCCATCCATCATGGCAGGACAAAGTAACCAACTCGAATGTCTTACAACGATCCAAACTCCCATCTATCATGGCAGGACAAAGTAACCAACTCGAATGTCTTACAACGAGCCAAACTCCCATCCATCATGGCAGGACAAAGTAACCAACTCGAATGTCTTACAACGATCCAAACTCCCATCTATCATGGCAGGACAAAGTAACCAACTCGAATGTCTTACAACGAGCCAAACTCCCATCCATCATGGCAGGACAAAGTAACCAACTCGAATGTCTTACAACGAGCCAAACTCCCATCTATCATGGCAGGACAAAGTAACCAACTCTAATGTTTTACAACGATCCAAACTCCCATCTATCATGGCAGGACAAAGTAACCAACTCGAATGTCTTACAACGAGCCAAACTCCCATCCATCATGGCAGGACAAAGTAACCAACTCGAATGTCTTACAACGATCCAAACTCCCATCTATCATGGCAGGACAAAGTAACCAACTCGAATGTCTTACAACGAGCCAAACTCCCATCCATCATGGCAGGACAAAGTAACCAACTCTAATGTCTTACAACGAGCCAAACTCCCATCTATCATGGCAGGACAAAGTAACCAACTCGAATGTCTTACAACGAGCCAAACTCCCATCTATCATGGCAGGACAAAGTAACCAACTCGAATGTCTTACAACGAGCCAAACTCCCATCCATCATGGCAGGACAAAGTAACCAACTCGAATGTCTTACAACGAGCCAAACTCCCATCCATCATGGCAGGACAAAGTAACCAACTCGAATGTCTTACAACGATCCAAACTCCCATCTATCATGGCAGGACAAAGTAACCAACTCTAATGTCTTACAACGAGCCAAACTCCCATCCATCATGGCAGGACAAAGTAACCAACTCTAATGTCTTACAACGAGCCAAACTCCCATCCATCATGTCAGGACAAAGTAACCAACTCGAATGTCTTACAACGAGCCAAACTCCCATCTATCATGGCAGGACAAAGTAACCAACTCGAATGTCTTACAACGAGCCAAACTCCCATCCATCATGGCAGGACAAAGTAACCAACTCTAATGTCTTACAACGAGCCAAACTCCCATCTATCATGGCAGGACAAAGTAACCAACTCGAATGTCTTACAACGAGCCAAACTCCCATCCATCATGGCAGGACAAAGTAACCAACTCGAATGTCTTACAACGAGCCAAACTCCCATCCATCATGGCAGGACAAAGTAACCAACTCGAATGTCTTACAACGAGCCAAACTCCCATCCATCATGGCAGGACAAAGTAACCAACTCGAATGTCTTACAACGAGCCAAACTCCCATCCATCATGGCAGGACAAAGTAACCAACTCGAATGTCTTACAACGAGCCAAACTCCCATCTATCATGGCAGGACAAAGTAACCAACTCGAATGTCTTACAACGAGCCAAACTCCCATCCATCATGGCAGGACAAAGTAACCAACTCTAATGTCTTACAACGAGCCAAACTCCCATCTATCATGGCAGGACAAAGTAACCAACTCGAATGTCTTACAACGAGCCAAACTCCCATCCATCATGGCAGGACAAAGTAACCAACTCGAATGTCTTACAACGAGCCAAACTCCCATCCATCATGGCAGGACAAAGTAACCAACTCGAATGTCTTACAACGAGCCAAACTCCCATCCATCATGGCAGGACAAAGTAACCAACTCGAATGTCTTACAACGAGCCAAACTCCCATCCATCATGGCAGGACAAAGTAACCAACTCGAATGTCTTACAACGAGTCAAACTCCCATCCATCATGGCAGGACAAAGTAACCAACTCTAATGTCTTACAACGAGTCAAACTCCCATCCATCATGGCAGGACAAAGTAACCAACTCGAATGTCTTACAACGAGCCAAACTCCCATCTATCATGGCAGGACAAAGTAACCAACTCTAATGTCTTACAACGAGCCAAACTCCCATCTATCATGGCAGGACAAAGTAACCAACTCGAATGTCTTACAACGAGCCAAACTCCCATCTATCATGGCAGGACAAAGTAACCAACTCTAATGTCTTGCAACGAGCCAAACTCCCATCCATCATGGCAGGACAAAGTAACCAACTCTAATGTCTTACAACGAGTCAAACTCCCATCTATCATGGCAGGACAAAGTAACCAACTCTAATGTCTTACAACGAGCCAAACTCCCATCTATCATGGCAGGACAAAGTAACCAACTCTAATGTCTTACAACGAGCCAAACTCCCATCTATCATGGCAGGACAAAGTAACCAACTCTAATGTCTTACAACGAGCCAAACTCCCATCTATCATGGCAGGACAAAGTAACCAACTCGAATGTCTTACAACGAGCCAAACTCCCATCTATCATGGCAGGACAAAGTAACCAACTCTAATGTCTTACAACGAGTCAAACTCCCATCCATCATGGCAGGACAAAGTAACCAACTCGAATGTCTTACAACGAGCCAAACTCCCATCCATCATGGCAGGACAAAGTAACCAACTCGAATGTCTTACAACGAGTCAAACTCCCATCCATCATGGCAGGACAAAGTAACCAACTCTAATGTCTTACAACGAGTCAAACTCCCATCTATCATGGCAGGACAAAGTAACCAACTCGAATGTCTTACAACGAGCCAAACTCCCATCTATCATGGCAGGACAAAGTAACCAACTCTAATGTCTTGCAACGAGCCAAACTCCCATCTATCATGGCAGGACAAAGTAACCAACTCGAATGTCTTGCAACGAGCCAAACTCCCATCTATCATGGCAGGACAAAGTAACCAACTCTAATGTCTTGCAACGAGCCAAACTCCCATCTATCATGGCAGGACAAAGTAACCAACTCTAATGTCTTGCAACGAGCCAAACTCCCATCTATCATGGCAGGACAAAGTAACCAACTCGAATGTCTTACAACGAGCCAAACTCCCATCTATCATGGCAGGACAAAGTAACCAACTCTAATGTCTTGCAACGAGCCAAACTCCCATCTATCATGGCAGGACAAAGTAACCAACTCGAATGTCTTACAACGAGCCAAACTCCCATCCATCATGGCAGGACAAAGTAACCAACTCGAATGTCTTACAACGAGCCAAACTCCCATCTATCATGGCAGGACAAAGTAACCAACTCGAATGTCTTACAACGAGCCAAACTCCCATCCATCATGGCAGGACAAAGTAACCAACTCGAATGTCTTACAACGAGCCAAACTCCCATCCATCATGGCAGGACAAAGTAACCAACTCTAATGTCTTACAACGAGCCAAACTCCCATCTATCATGGCAGGACAAAGTAACCAACTCTAATGTCTTACAACGAGCCAAACTCCCATCTATCATGGCAGGACAAAGTAACCAACTCTAATGTCTTACAACGAGTCAAACTCCCATCTATCATGGCAGGACAAAGTAACCACCTCTAATGTCTTACAACGAGCCAAACTCCCATCTATCATGACAGGACAAAGTAACCAACTCTAATGTCTTACAACGAGTCAAACTCCCATCTATCATGGCAGGACAAAGTAACCACCTCTAATGTCTTACAACGAGCCAAACTCCCATCTATCATGGCAGGACAAAGTAACCAACTCTAATGTCTTACAACGAGCCAAACTCCCATCTATCATGGCAGGACAAAGTAACCAACTCTAATGTCTTACAACGAGCCAAACTCCCATCTATCATGGCAGGACAAAGTAACCAACTCTAATGTCTTACAACGAGTCAAACTCCCATCTATCATGGCAGGACAAAGTAACCACCTCTAATGTCTTACAACGAGCCAAACTCCCATCTATCATGACAGGACAAAGTAACCAACTCTAATGTCTTACAACGAGTCAAACTCCCATCTATCATGGCAGGACAAAGTAACCACCTCTAATGTCTTACAACGAGCCAAACTCCCATCTATCATGGCAGGACAAAGTAACCAACTCTAATGTCTTACAACGAGCCAAACTCCCATCTATCATGGCAGGACAAAGTAACCAACTCTAATGTCTTACAACGAGCCAAACTCCCATCTATCATGGCAGGACAAAGTAACCAACTCTAATGTCTTACAACGAGCCAAACTCCCATCTATCATGGCAGGACAAAGTAACCAACTCTAATGTCTGACAACGAGTCAAACTCCCATCTATCATGGCAGGACAAAGTAACCACCTCTAATGTCTTACAACGAGCCAAACTCCCATCTATCATGACAGGACAAAGTAACCAACTCTAATGTCTTACAACGAGCCAAACTCCCATCTATCATGGCAGGACAAAGTAACCACCTCTAATGTCTTACAACGAGCCAAACTCCCATCTATCATGGCAGGACAAAGTAACCAACTCTAATGTCTTACAACGAGCCAAACTCCCATCCATCATGGCAGGACAAAGTAACCAACTCTAATGTCTTACAACGAGTCAAACTCCCATCCATCATGGCAGGACAAAGTAACCAACTCTAATGTCTTACAACGAGCCCAACTCCCATCTATCATGGCAGGACAAAGTAACCAACTCTAATGTCTTACAACGAGCCAAACTCCCATCCATCATGGCAGGACAAAGTAACCAACTCTAATGTCTTACAACGAGCCAAACTCCCATCCATCATGGCAGGACAAAGTAACCAACTCTAATGTCTTACAACGAGCCAAACTCCCATCTATCATGGCAGGACAAAGTAACCAACTCTAATGTCTTACAACGAGCCAAACTCCCATCTATCATGGCAGGACAAAGTAATCAACTCTAATGTCTTACAACGAGTCAAACTCCCATCTATCATGGCAGGACAAAGTAATCAACTCTAATGTCTTACAACGAGTCAAACTCCCATCCATCATGGCAGGACAAAGTAACCAACTCTAATGTCTTACAACGAGTCAAACTCCCATCCATCATGGCAGGACAAAGTAACCAACTCTAATGTCTTACAACGAGTCAAACTCCCATCCATCATGGCAGGACAAAGTAACCAACTCTAATGTCTTACAACGAGCCAAACTCCCATCCATCATGGCAGGACAAAGTAACCAACTCTAATGTCTTACAACGAGTCAAACTCCCATCCATCATGGCAGGACAAAGTAACCAACTCTAATGTCTTACAACGAGTCAAACTCCCATCTATCATGGCAGGACAAAGTAACCACCTCTAATGTCTTACAACGAGTCAAACTCCCATCTATCATGGCAGGACAAAGTAACCACCTCTAATGTCTTACAACGAGCCAAACTCCCATCCATCATGGCAGGACAAAGTAACCACCTCTAATGTCTTACAACGAGTCAAACTCCCATCCATCATGGCAGGACAAAGTAACCACCTCTAATGTCTTACAACGAGCCAAACTCCCATCCATCATGGCAGGACAAAGTAACCACCTCTAATGTCTTACAACGAGTCAAACTCCCATCCATCATGGCAGGACAAAGTAACCACCTCTAATGTCTTACAACGAGCCAAACTCCCATCCATCATGGCAGGACAAAGTAACCACCTCTAATGTCTTACAACGAGTCAAACTCCCATCCATCATGGCAGGACAAAGTAACCACCTCTAATGTCTTACAACGAGCCAAACTCCCATCCATCATGGCAGGACAAAGTAACCAACTCTAATGTCTTACAACGAGCCAAACTCCCATCCATCATGGCAGGACAAAGTAACCACCTCTAATGTCTTACAACGAGCCAAACTCCCATCCATCATGGCAGGACAAAGTAACCACCTCTAATGTCTTACAACGAGCCAAACTCCATCCATCATGGCAGGACAAAGTAACCAACTCTAATGTCTTACAACGAGCCAAACTCCCATCCATCATGGCAGGACAAAGTAACCAACTCTAATGTCTTACAACGAGCCAAACTCCCATCCATCATGGCAGGACAAAGTAACCACCTCTAATGTCTTACAACGAGCCAAACTCCCATCCATCATGGCAGGACAAAGTAACCAACTCTAATGTCTTACAACGAGCCAAACTCCCATCCATCATGGCAGGACAAAGTAACCAACTCTAATGTCTTACAACGAGCCAAACTCCCATCCATCATGGCAGGACAAAGTAACCAACTCTAATGTCTTACAACGAGCCAAACTCCCATATATCATGGCAGGACAAAGTAACCAACTCTAATGTCTTACAGCGAGCCAAACTCCCATCCATCATGGCAGGACAAAGTAACCAACTCTAATGTCTTACAGCGAGCCAAACTCCCATCTATCATGGCAAAACAAAAAGTAACCAACTCTAATGTCTTACAGCGAGCCAAACTCCCATCCATCATGGCAGGACAAAGTAACCAACTCTAATGTCTTACAACGAGCCAAACTCCTATCTATCATGGTAACACTTAGGAGTCGTAGACTGAGGTGGCTGGGTCATGTCAGAAGAATGGCAAACATTCATACTCCTAAACAAATTTTGGGAACTGTGTGGTGAACTGAAGGACGGAAGGAGACCAAAGGACAGACCAGGGCTGAGATGATGTTTGCAGGGCTTCCTTGAGGCAATTCTCTATCAGCGAAAGGAACTGGGAAGATCTGGCTGCAGATCGTAGCACATGGAGAACACAAATACAAAATGGCACAGCAACTTTCGAGGTAGTGTTGATATGAAGTTCAGAAAATAAAAGACACAGGAGAAATGAGTCGAGCCACGAATATTTCTTGTTCGTTTTGTGGATGAACCTATCTGTCCAAAATTGGCAGATTCAGCCACGAGAAAAGCTGTTCAGTAAAACAGCATCCAGCATAAGACACTCATTTTTTAACCAAACTACTCACTTATGGTTGCTTGCTACCAACTGCCTGACAAGACGACAAAGGCCGTGTATATTTGTCTATCACCTCTTCACTAAGATATTGTGATTGTGTTTCTCTCTTCTACACCTTGAATGTCTGCGGGTATATTTGCGTCAACAACTATCTGTGTTTTGCTCATTAATAACCCATTGCCGTTTTGCTAGACCTGTCATACTGTTAGAAGAGCCGTGCCAGCAGGTCACAATTTCAGGTCACTCCTTATAGGGCTTCATGTCCAACTGTGTGGGGAATAAGGGGAGGGGGCGGTGGGTGAGAGAGAACACACTGTCTCTGTGTAATTGTGTCAGTGATTCATCACCATCATCATGCGCCATGCCGGTTGGCGTAGGTGATCATCTCCCTCCACAATCTTCTATCTACAGTGCATCGTATCAGTTCTGTTGATGCCTGTTTTCCATGCCATGACACCAAGCTATCCAGTATTTTCTCTCTTTGTCGTCCGCGATCTCTCTTTCCTTTTATTTTGCCAGTTGTAACCAAGTATTCCAGCTTTCCTCTTCTCATGATGTGCCCGAAAAATGTTGATTGTTTCTTTCTGATGTTATTAGGGACTCCCTTTTTGTGTTGTCCTCTTTGAGAATATGCTCGTTTTTCTTTTTAGTTGTCCAGGGAACTATCAACATTCTTCTGATAAATCTAATCGTCATTTAATGTGCTTTTTTTTTAAAAATGTCCATGATTCACTTCCATAGGTCAGAAATGGATCTACAAAGCATCGATGAACTCTCTTTCTCACTTCTATTGACATAGATGTGTTGCATAAGACGTTTTTCATTTTCTGAAATGCTATTTTGACCTGAGCAATTCTGCTTGTTATTTCTGTGGTGCATGTCCCATCTGATGCTATTATTGTGGCCAAGTACTTGTCGTGTTGCAGGAGAGTAGGCTAAATGCATTCCATATGTGACGTCAGCGCCGAATTATACTCTTGGTATCGCCTGGAAGGACAAACGTGAACATCCTCACTTACACAGACCTACCGAACATCTTCACGCTGCTCAAACAACGTAGGTTACGCTGACTTGTCCACTTACACCGTTTTAAAGATGACCGCTTACCAAAAGATATACTTTACGGACAACTAGCAGCTGGCAGAAGAACTAGAGGACGCTCAAAACTCCGATTAACGATGTGTGTAAAAGTGACCTGAAGACTTTGAACATAAACCCTGCAGCCTAGGAAGAGATGGGAGCAGCGATAGCTCAGTGGTTGGTAAACTGGACTACAAAGGATAAGAGGAAGGGTTCGATTCCAACTACCGGCTTTCGGGTTCACCCAGCCTTTAATGGGCACGGGATTTTTTCTGGGAAAGTAAAGCGGCACGGACTTAATACCGACAACATTACCCCAAAAATCATGTCCCGAAGGTCTTTAAAATATAGGGTCACTAACACCATATTCCCTATACGCACTTGGCGTGACGGGGCTCTTTACTTTACTTACTTACTAGGAGGACATAACTGCAGACTGATATCTTTGGAAACACACTCTACAGCTCCAACTCAAGCACAACAAAGACATTCATAGAAAAAGAGAATACACGGGGAAAGAAAGGAAGCAATAAGTTCGAGGGGCGCTGAAAAACCCATACTCAGCTATTGCTGACGGAGGCAACTACTACAAAATGCATACACAACTATGGCTGACGGAGGCTTCTACAACAACTACAACTACTACAACAACTGATAGTACTACTACAGCTACTACAACTCCTGTTCAACAACTTGTACAACAACTACTACTATAATTACTACTACTAATACTAATACTACAACTACTACTACAACTACTACTACTACTACAACAACAGCAACAACTACTACAACTACTACTACAACTACTACTACAACTACAACTACTACTACAACTACTACTACTACTACAACTACTATAATTACTACTACTACAACTACTACTACAATTACAACTACTACTACAACAATAACTACTACTATAATTACTACTACTACAACTACTACTACTACAACAACAACAACTACTACAATTACTACTACTACAACTACTACTAATACTACACTATCATCTGTGCCAGGATGGATAAAAGAGTGAATAACGTAGAGAAATTGGAAAAAATAAGTAAAGGTTGCTGGACTCGTTGTAGAGTGTCTCGCCTGAGTGTAGATAAAATAAGTAAAGGTTGCTGGACTCGTTGTTGAGTCTCTCGCCCGAGTGTAGGGCGAGACCACTGACAAGGTAACGACCTCTCGCGGTGAACTCAGGCGCAACGGATGGCAAAATGGCGGCATTCATTGGTGTGTGGTCAACGTCACATGTTCCAGAATGAAATTAAACGGTGAGAAAACACCAGAGAGATGTTAACACAATCAGAATAGAGATGTTAACACAATCAGAATAGAGATGTTAACACAATCAGAATAGAGATGTTAACACAATCAGAATAGAGATGTTAACACAATCAGAATAGAGATGTTAACACAATCAGAATAGAGATGTTAACACAATCAGAATAGAGATGTTAACACAATCAGAATAGAGATGTTAGCAGATAGCCACAATCGAAGTGGAAAAGTTAACTCTTCTCCGTCTCTCCGCCTCTCTACTTCCACTTGTACTCGTCCCGGTGTCGAGGGAGATACAAAGCTCTGGCTCTCACCCTTTTGGTGGTTTCACTCATTGTCACTTGATGTTGTTTTAGCGTTTCTTTGATGTTGTCTGTCCATCTTACTCTGGGTCTGCCTCTTGCTATTCTATCTTCTCCTCTTTTAATATATGCTTTGTTGCTCAGTGGTTAGTGAACTGGACTACAAAAGACAAGGGGTAGGGTTCGATCCCAATCGACGGCTTCCGGGTCTACCCAGCCTTAAATTGGTACCGGATTTTTTCTGGGAAAGTAAAGCGGCACCGGCGTAATATCGACTACATTACCCCGAAAATCATGTGCTGAAGGTCTGTAAAATTTATGGTCACTAACACCATATTCCTATACGTCACTTGGTGTGACGGGGGCAATTTACTTTTTTTTATGGTGAGAAATCACATAGCATTCTTTCTAGATGGACAAACGAGTTTATTGGATGTTTGTGTATGTAGTTTAGGAGTGGTTCAATCCCTACTCTTTCTTTTATTTATAACACGATGGCCATATGTTGGACATGTGATGAGAAGAGATAATAACTGAATAGCAAAGCAGGCCCTCATATGGGAAACAACAGGTAAGAGGAAAAGAGGAAGACCCAGGGAGACAATGAGAAGAACATTGATGAGAGAGGCAAGAGCAGCAGGATTCGGCTCCCTCAATGAGATAGAGCTGCTTGCACAGAACAGAGACAGATGACGAGATTTGATAAAATATCTTTAAAAGAAAACTGCTAGAACAAAATTCAGATATGAGAAGGTGTATCTTGGTCTACGCCCTATGGGCCGGCTACGGCTCGAAAGGTCAATAGACAGATAGATAGAAGAGAAATTAGCAAATTGACAATACCAGAGTATAGATGTTAACAAACATTAAAAAACAAAAAAACAAAATGTTAACTTACAGTCAGAGAAGAAGACAGAAACGTTAACAAACATTAAAAAACAAAAAACAAAATGTTAACTTACAGTCAGAGAAGAAGACAGAAACGTTAACAAACATTCACAAACCTGCAACTCCTTCACGTATTTCTCCCTCCTAGATTCTGTTCCACAATGGCTGACCATCCAATAAGCTGTTTTTGTTTGTTCTTCGCTATTTCAACTGGCAGGACAGAACGAATAAGTGGAAGCATCACTTTCTGACAAAAATATTTCTTTGAAAAATTATTTCCGAGAATACAAAATGTAGGCCATGGACATGTATTAACGATGATAACACTTGTGTGTACTTATATCATCATCATCATTGAGTGCCGTCTCCGCAACGAAGGTTGGCTACCATGGAGCGCCATTCTGCTCTATCTCTTGCTTTGATGGTGCAGGTTGTCATCGGTTGACTTGTCCGTCTTTTGATGTTACTCGTCCATGTTAATCTTGGTCTGCCTCTGCCTCTTCTACCTTGTATTTTCCCCTCCAGGATTATTCTCAGTAGGCTGTTGTGTCTTTTAACATGGCCCAAGAATCGCATTTGTCTTGTTCTAATTGTGTTCAGAAGTTCTCTTTTCATTTTTAGTTGTTTTAAGACTTCATCGTTTGTTTTCTTTTCCTTCCATCCAATTCTACCTATTCTTCTATGCATCCACATTCCGAAGGCTTCAATTCTCTGTTCTGTTTTCTTGTCTAGTGTCCATGTTTCAGCACCATATAGGAATATTGAGAAGATGTAACATTTTACTATTCTTAGTTTTAGTCCTGGTGTTATTTGTTTTGATGTTAGCATGTTCTTCATGACATTAAAGTTACTTTTTGCCATTCCTATTCTTTTGTTATTTCAGTTGTGCATTTCCATCACTGGTTATAGTATGTCCAAGGTAGTTGTAGTTCTGAACTGTCTCCAGGTCTATTCCTTCAATTTTGATATCCACTTGTGGGTTTTGAGTATTTTCTTTGTTTATGATCATAGTTTTAGTCTTTTTGATATTCATATCTAGTCCATATTTTTTGCTTGTCATGTTTATTTCATTAAGTAATTGTTGTAGGTATTTAGGATTTTCTGCTAGTAGTACAGTATATAATACAGTGTACTTACATATTTCAACATAATCGTTACCCCACTGTGCACATTTGTACCATCTATGACCTGGATTCAATATATCGTCCACGGATGAATGGACTGTTTCGGAAACGTGCTCATCAACTCATTGATGCATTCACAACGTCGTTATCCTTTGTACACAAATATCTCCGTAGCAAAGATAAGCAGTAGTCTTTCCAACTTCACGGTGCCTGATACCAACAACAGAACTCACCCTATTTGACTAATCGATTGTTTCAAATCAAATAACTAGATCTCTGCCCTCTGCTTCTTACTGCCTCCTGTCTCTTATTGTCCCCTGTCTCTTATTGTCCCCTGCCTCTTACTGTCCCCTGTCTCTTATTATCCCCTGTCTCTTACTGTCTCCTCTCTCTTATTGTCCCCTTCCTCTTACTGTCCCCTGTCTCTTATTGTCCACTGTCTCTTATTGTCCCCTGCCTCTTACTGTCCCCTGCCTCTTATTGTCCCTGCTCTTACTGTCCCCTGTCTCTTATTGTCCACTGTCTCTTATTGTCCCCTGCCTCTTACTGTCCACTGTCTCTTATTGTCCCCTGTCTCTTATTGCCCCCTGTCTCTTATTATCCCCTGTCTCTTACTGTCTCCTCTCTCTTATTGTCCCCTTCCTCTTACTGTCCCCTGTCTCTTATTGTCTGTCCACTGTCTCTTATTGTCCCCTGCCTCTTACTGTCCCCTGCCTCTTATTGTCCCCTGCCTCTTACTGTCCCCTGTCTCTTATTGTCCACTGTCTCTTATTGTCCCCTGCCTCTTACTGTCCACTGTCTCTTATTGTCCCCTGTCTCTTATTGCCCCTGTCTCTTATTGTCCCCTGCCTCTTACTGTCCACTGTCTCTTATTGTCCCCTGCCTCTTACTGTCCACTGTCTCTTATTGTCCCCTGCCTCTTACTGTCCCCTGTCTCTTATTGTCCACTGTCTCTTACTGTCCCCTGTCTCTTATTGTCCCCTGCCTCTTACTGTCCACTGTCTCTTATTGTCCCCTGCCTCTTACTGTCCACTGTCTCTTATTGCCCCTGTCTCGATTGTCCCCTGCCTCTTACTGTCCACTGTCTCTTATTGTCCCCTGTCTCTTATTGTCCCCTTCCTCTTACTGTCCCCTGTCTCTTATTGTCCACTGTCTCTTATTGTCCCCTGCCTCTTATTGTCCCCTTCCTCTTACTGTCCACTGTCTCTTATTGTCCCCTGTCTCTTATTGTCCCCTTCATCTTACTGTCCCCTGTCTCTTATTGTCCACTGTCTCTTATTGTCCCCTGTCTCTTATTGTCCCCTTCCTCTTACTGTCCCCTGTCTCTTATTGTCCCTGTCTCTTATTGTCCCCTTCCTCTTACTGTCCCCTGTCTCTTATTGTCCCCTTCCTCTTACTGTCCCCTGCCTCTTACTGTCCACTGTCTCTTATTGTCCCCTTCCTCTTACTGTCCCCTGCCTCTTACTGTCCCCTGCCTCTTATTGTCCCCTACCTCTTACTGTCCCCTGTCTCTGATTGTCCCCTGCCTCTTATTGTCCCCTGCCTCTTACTGTCCCCTGCCTCTTATTGTCCCCTTCCTCTTACTGTCCCCTGTCTCTTATTGTCCCCTTCCTCTTACTGTCCCCTGTCTCTTATTGTCCACTGTCTCTTATTGTCCCCTGCCTCTTACTGTCCCCTGCCTCTTATTGTCCCTGTCTCTTACTGTCCACTGTCTCTTATTGTCCCCTTCCTCTTACTGTCCCCTGCCTCTTACTGTCCCCTGTCTCTTATTGTCCCCTGTCTCTTATTGTCCCTGCCTCTTACTGTCCCCTACCTCTTACTGTCCCCTGTCTCTTATTGTCCCCTGCCTCTTACTGTCCCCTGTCTCTTATTGTCCCCTGTCTCTTATTGTCCCCTGCCTCTTACTGTCCCCTGTCTCTTATTGTCCCCTGCCTCTTACTGTCCCCGTCTCTTATTGCCCCCTGTCTCTTATTGTCCCCTGCCTCTTACTGTCCCCTGTCTCTTATTGCCCCCTGTCTCTTATTGTCCCCTTCCTCTTACTGTCCCCTGTCTCTTATTGTCCCCTGTATCTTATTGTCCCCTACCTCTTACTGTCCCCTGTCTCTTATTGTCCCTTGTCTCTTATTGTCCCCTTCCTTTTACTGTCCCCCGTCTCTTATTGCCCCTGTCTCTTATTGTCCCCTGCCTCCTACTGTCCCCTGTCTCTTATTGTCATCTGTCTCTTATTGTCCCCTGTCTCTTATTGTCCCCTGCCTCTTACTGTCCACTGTCTCTTATTGTCCCCTGTCTCTTATTGTCCCCTGCCTCTTACTGTCCCCTGTCTCTTACTGTCCCCTGTCTCTTATTGTCCCCTGTCTCTTATTGTCCCCTGCCTCTTACTGTCCCCTGTCTCTTATTGTCCCCTGTCTCTTATTGTCCCCTGCCTCTTACTGTCCCCTGTCTCTTATTGTCCCCTGCCTCTTACTGTCCCCGTCTCTTATTGTCCCCTGTCTCTTATTGTCCCCTTCCTCTTACTGTTCCTGTCTCTTATTGTCCCCTTCCTCTTACTGTCCCCTGTCTCTTATTGTCCCTTGTATCTTACTGTCCCCTGCCTCTTACTGTCCCCTGCCTCGTATTTCCTGACTACCATTTTGTCCTATTGTCCTCTATGACATCTAAATGAAGTGGGGTAATGCCAATACATAGGAACAAGGCAGAGTGATCAAAACACAACACAACACAACATAACACAACATAACACAACATAACACAACATAACAAACACAACATAACACAACACAACATAACACAACACAACACAACATAACACAACATAACACAACACAACATAACACAACATAACACAACACAACATAACACAACATAACACAACACAACATAACACAACACAACATAACACAACACAACACAACACAACACAACATAACACAACACAACATAACACAACACAACACAACACAACACAACATAACACAACACAACATAACACAACATAACACAACATAACACAACACAACATAACACAACACAACACAACACAACACAACACAACATAACACAACACAACATAACACAACACAACACAACACAACATAACACAACACAACACAACATAACACAACACAACAAACATAACACAACATAACACAACATAACACAACACAACATAACACAACACAACACAACATAACACAACACAACATAACACAACACAACACAACACAACATAACACAACACAACACAACATAACACAACATAACACAACATAACACAACACAACACAACATAACACAACACAACATAACACAACACAACACAACATAACACAACATAACACAACACAGCACAGCACAACACAACGAGCCTTCAATAAACGTCGTGAGAACACTAGACCCCAGGGCCGACCACGAACACGATAGACTGACGGAAAATAAGAAACAAAAGGAAGATAGGAAGAAAAACACAGTACAATACAACACAACATAGTACAATACAACACAACACAGTACAATACAACACAGTACAATACAACACAACATAGTACAATACAACACAACACAGTACAATACAACACAGTACAATACAACACAACACAGTACAATACAACACAGTACAATACAACACAGTACAATACAACACAGTACAATACAACACAGTACAATACAACACAACACAGTACAATACAACACAGTACAATACAACACAACACAGTACAATACAACACAACACAGTACAATACAACACAGTACAATACAACACAACACAGTACAATACAACACAACACAGTACAATACAACACAACACAGTACAATACAAACACAGTACAATACAACACAACACAGTACAATACAACACAACACAGCACAACACAACACAGCACAACACAACACAGCACAACACAACGAATGAATGACGCTCCATGGTAGCCAACCTTCATTGTGGAGACGGCACTCAATGAATGAATGAATGACGCTCCGTGGTAGCCAACCTTCAATGTGGAGACGGCACTCAATGAATGAATGAATGGCGCTCCATGGTAGCCAACCTTCAATGTGGAGACGGCACTCAATGAATGAATGAATGACGCTCCATGGTAGCCAACCTTCGATGTGGAGACGGCACTCAATGAATGAATGAATGACGCTCCATGGTAGCCAACCTTCGATGTGGAGACAGCACTCAATGAATGAATGAATGACGCTCCATGGTAGCCAACCTTCAATGTGGAGACAGCACTCAATGAATGAATGAATGACGCTCCATGGCAGCCAACCTTCAATGTGGAGATGGCACTCAATGAATGAATGAATGGCGCTCCATGGTAGCCAACCTTCAATGTGGAGACGGCACTCAATGAATGAATGAATGGCGCTCCATGGTAGCCAATCTTCAATGTGGAGACGGCACTCAATGAATGAATGAATGGCGCTCCATGGTAGCCAACCTTCGATGTGGAGATGGCACTCAATGATGAATGGCGCTCCATGGTAGCCAACCTTCAATGTGGAGATGGCACTCAATGAATGAATGAATGACGCTCCATGGTAGCCAACCTTCAATGTGGAGATGGCACTCAATGAATGAATAAATGGCGCTCCATGGTAGCCAACCTTCATTGTGGAGACGGCACTCAATGAATGAATGAATGGCGCTCCATGGTAGCCAACCTTCGATGTGGAGACGGCACTCAATGAATGGATGAATGGCGCTCCATGGTAACCAACCTTCGATGTGGAGATGGCACTCAATCAATGACGCTCCATGGTAGCCAACCTTCGCTGTGGAGACTGCACTCAATGAATGAATGACGCTCCATGGTAGCCAACCTTCAATGTGGAGATGGCACTCAATGAATGAATGAATGACGCTCCATGGTAGCCAACCTTCAATGTGGAGATGGCACTCAATGAATGAATAAATGGCGCTCCATGGTAGCCAACCTTCATTGTGGAGACGGCACTCAATGAATGAATGAATGGCGCTCCATGGTAGCCAACCTTCGATGTGGAGACGGCACTCAATGAATGGATGAATGGCGCTCCATGGTAACCAACCTTCGATGTGGAGATGGCACTCAATCAATGACGCTCCATGGTAGCCAACCTTCGCTGTGGAGACTGCACTCAATGAATGAATGACGCTCCATGGTAGCCAACCTTCATTGTGGAGACTGCACTCAATGAATGAATGACGCTCCATGGTAGCCAACCTTCATTGTGGAGACGGCACTCAATGAATGAATGACGCTCCATGGTAGCCAACCTTCGCTGTGGAGACTGCACTCAATGAATGAATGACGCTCCATGGTAGCCAACCTTCATTGTGGAGACTGCACTCAATGAATGAATGACGCTCCATGGTAGCCAACCTTCAATGTGGAGACGGCACTCAATCAATGACGCTCCATGGTAGCCAACCTTCAATGTGGAGACGGCACTCAATCAATGACGCTCCATGGTAGCAAACCTTCGATGTGGAGACGGCACTCAATCAATGACGCTCCATGGTAGCCAACCTTCGATGTGGAGACGGCGCTCAATCAATGACGCTCCATGGTAGCCAACCTTCGATGTGGAGACGGCACTCAATCAATGACGCTCCACGGTAGCCAACCTTCAATGTGGAGACGGCACTCAATCAATGACGCTCCATGGTAGCCAACCTTCGATGTGGAGACGACACCCAATGAATGAATGACGCTCCATGGTAGCCAAACTTCGATGTGGAGACGACACCCAATGAATGAATGACGCTCCATGGTAGCCAAACTTCGATGTGGAGGCGACACCCAGTGAATGAATGACGCTCCATGGTAGCCAAACTTCGATGTGGAGGCGACACCCAGTGATTGAACGACGCTCCATGGTAGCTAAACTTCGATGTGGAGGCGACACCCAGTGAATGAACGACGCTCCATGGTAGCCAAACTTCGATGTGGAGGCGACACCCAGTGAATGAATGACGCTCCATGGTAGCCAACCTTCGATGTGGAGATGGCACTCGATGAAACAAATTGTCCAATATTCTCGCACAAATATTAAACAAACAAAATATGACATTCCATGCGGGGCCGCGAGTAGAGGTGTATAGAACATACACACTAAACATACAATGGCATTGAGCATCGAACTATTCCTACCCATAACTCAGGGATTTTCTAGGGACTGATTAGAGAACGATCAAATAAAGTTACTCCGAGCAGAAGACGCTAAACTAGGAAATTACCATTTGAGAACCGTTGTTCTGTTGGTTTCAGTCTAAAAAGTTGTGTAGTGAAACTATGATGACGATCGCGCAGTAACGTTTGTGGCCAGCATTAAGATTTGATGTTAAGATATCCAGCCTGTGATGGTCGGTAACTTTACGTGACTGTCAAGGAGATACTCGTCTCAAGCCCACGTAATCCCATCTTCTCCCCCCCCCCCCCCCTGCCGCTTGTCAAAAATGTAAAATTTTAGCTTCAAACAAGACATAAGATGAGAGCGCAGTGATGACATGTGGCTGATGACCAAGTCCATGTCCTTGATTTAACATGAAACATTGATGCTTTGGAGCAGCTTGTGCGATATCGAATGTTTGGGCTTTGTTCAGAGCTCCTGAGTAGCGCACAAAAATGGGGATTTATCTAACGTGAACAAGAGCAATAATCATCATCATGTACCGCGCTAACTAGTCTTGAGCAAAACAGAGGTAAGCACGCAGATCAAAGTAGGCATCAATAGCCTATCCTTTATTGAACGTGGCGACGATCCCAGCATTCGTGTTGTGTGTCATTGTCTAGGTAGGATCTTTGGGGCATGAACGTGGCGACGATCCCAGCATTTGTGTTGCTGTGTCATTGTCTAGGTAGGATCTTTGGGGCATGAACGTGGCGACGATCCCAACATTCGTGTTGTGTGTCATTGTCTAGGTAGGATCTTTGGGGCATGAACGTGGCGACGATCCCAACATTCGTGTTGTGTGTCATTGTCTAGGTAGGATCTTTGGGGCATGTTACAAGACGCATCGATCGACTGAAAGTCATCTTGGAAGGCAAAATACAAGGTAAAGGAGGCAGACCAAGACTAACATGGACGAGTAACCATGAAAAGATGGACAAATCAGCCAATGACAACCTGCACTATCACAGCAAGAGACAGAGCGGAATGGCGCTCCCGCCTTCGATGCGGAGAGGGCACACAGTGATGATGATGATGATGATGAGGATGATGATGATGATGAGTTGTCTAGGCATTATACGTTAGTGGTTCGCCATTGCCTTCCGACGGTAGGCGTGGCCCTGAGTACGGTAATCCCACGAGTCGGCATTTCTTGAATAGCTGCGCTCAGCGTGTCCCGGACCTCCGTGTTCTGGAGCCGAGTTGACTACCACTATGTTATGGTTATGGAAGTCCCGGTATCACTGCAAACGAATTAAAATCCATAATTGCTCAACTGCCCATGCCAGTGGAATCATCCGAATCTCCCAAAATAAGAAAGGTAACTGTAGTCCCCATCATAGCAGTCTCAGCACACGCCAAAAGACAAAAGGCGAAACCTCACAGAAAGTGAACACAGCCAACTGTTCCTTGTCATACGATATCATTATTCATCGTAAACAAAGGGAGTATCGAAACATGATCAAAACGGATGAAACACACAGCTCACGGTGTGCACAGAGCACTTAACTCAGTAGCTCCTGCATCAAACCGGACTTGGAATATGAGGAAACTGCAACAAATGAACACTTTCATACATAATCTTCAATGGTTCCTGCCGCATATCCACCATATTTACCGAAAGTTCACGTCCTCCTGAAAATGGTGATCCTCATATTTTTGTTAAAAATGTATAGCGCTTGATGATGTTAGGACATCGTTTTTGACTCCAATTCCAAACATATAAAACACAGTTAGTCGTCGGATTATCCCCGTCGCACATCAAATAACAGACCGTAAGATAAGCGTGTGGCCGGTCTAGGGATATACAATGAGCCATTATGATGATGTAGCACACACAACAATGGCTGCGCCCATAGTTTCCCGATTACTCTAGTAAATGCAGATTACAAGGAACGAAACACGGTGCAAATTCCTTAAAGAGGAAAAACTTCGGTTGACTTGACGGAGCAGTCCACATTAATGTGTTGTAACATGTAAATAACTTGCGTCTAACAATTCCAACGACGGCCATTGATCAACACTCAATGTGTTGACATAAACCGCAGATCAACTCTAGACGGTGGAAGGTCGCATTCACAACACTTGACTTGTCAAAAAGGAATATTGCCGTGCGTACGACTCCGCTTCATCGGCACAGATTTGTGAAGTAGAACATCATTTTGACTTTAACGCAGAAATTTGCATTGGAGAGCCGAAATTAATCAGTCACCAAATGCATTTTCTGCAGCGATCGAGAGAGCATGAACTGCGTTCCCCCATCTTGGAAACGGGAGTAGCACTAAGCCACGGACGACAACAGCACACGTTATACAACAACTAAATATTATGCGGGGCCGCGAGTATAGCTGCAGGGAACATGCACAATAAACATAAGATGATATGGAGCAGCTCAACTAATAGAAAGACAAGACAAACTACAACGTTCCGGCAAAAGCCTTCAACAAGTATAACAAACTATACAAATTAATCACAAAAATCCAAGCCAAAAAACACAGAACTAAAATGGCGGAGAAGACTATGGCCAGGTTTTACGTCGTAGCTTGTTAAAGGATAAACAGACAATAGGGCAGGTAGGAGTTCATGAAACCAAAACAAACAGTAAAAACATTGAAACAAATGAAATGAGGTGTCTCATAGGGTACCCAGAAAACAAGTAGAAGAAGAAAAGAGAGAGTTATTGAGTTATTGAGTTATTTGCGGGTCATCATCATTGCACTCCGAACATGTCCATAGGTGCTCAGATCCCCTCCTCAGCAATTCCCTCAGTGTCCAGCGACTGACGACTCCAGTTCTATGTTGGTTGATAAGTCTTCTTACACGTCCACCAAGTTTCTCATTTCTGGCTGTGCCCATCTTAACTCCCATTTCCATCATCCGAAGAAGTGACGTTGATCTGTGTTTGTCGAAGTCCTGTGCTCTTCCCACATCTCGAAGGGCATTGATGATGTCCGCCCGATCCATCGGTTGCCCGTCCTCAACGACAGCGCAGCTAGCCAACCTGTCCGCTCTCTCATTTCCCCGTACTCCTGCATGTCCAGGGACATAGACAAAGGTGACCTTACGTATTTTGGATTTCTGCAACGACTCTACCCATTGCATGCGTACAAAGCCCTCCTCCACTTTTTTTATCATGCTCATCGAATCACTCAGTATACATGCGTGGATGTAGTCTTGTGACTCTAACCATTTGAATGCCTTGGTCACTGCCATCACCTCCATTGTCATGCTACTCGTGGTTATGGCGTATGCACCACTGTCTTCCTTGGCTATTCTGCCTGCCGAGCGTGCTGTAAATGCCCATGCACTTCTTCGTGTCGTCTTACAGATCCGTCTGTATAGATGACTGCATCTTTCTCATCGGTGTTATCGCAGATGAGACCGTTGACCTCAGCATTAACCACGACCGGGTGCTGTTCCCTACTTCTCATGTCGAGTGTGACAATACATGAGAAAGTCCCCTTGAATGACGTAGGCACCGGTATCCACTCCTCACCAACGCTGATATTGGTAAGCCCACAGACCTGTTTGATGACATCTTCTGCTCGGCCCACCCATGATTCGCCTCTTTTTAGCCTGGTACCTTTCTCTGTGTTGAGCACGTGGTGCAATGGATGCTCTGTATCTGTACTAATCTTCAGGTATGCTCGTGCTCTCCAGATCTTGATTCTGTCATCCATTGTTGGAAAGTCAAGAAGATACCTCATTGCTACACAGGGAGTGTCCCTCGTACATCCCAGGATAATGCGCATGGCTTCATTTTGTATTTTCTCCAGCCTATCAATTTGAGTCGTACTGACAGTAAGAATGGCCAGGGCATACTCGATTGGTGCGAAGACTAATCCCTGGAACAGAAGAGTAAGTAGCCTCTGCTCGATGTTGGCAGCTCCCATGGCCTTCAAGGCGGCTAATCCTTTGCGGGATTTTGTTATCATATGGTCGATGTGGTCCCGAAAATACAGGCTGCGATCAAACTTAACTCCGAGGTATGTCATCAACTTGTCCCTGGTCACCTCATCAGCTCCCATTCGTACTACCGGTGTGGTTGTATGAACGATATGATTGTTAAGGGAGAACCATGAAACTGATGCTTTATTAGGATTAACCAAGGCACCTGAAACCCCACACCAGCAAGAAATGCGATCGAGTTCGTCTTGCATTGTGTAGGCGATTCCCCGTCTGTCTCTTCCCTGTCGATATACCAGAATATCATCAGCAAAAGTCATAGTTCTTCCCCTCCCATCCAGCTGTTGTTCCGTGATCGTTATTGTGTACACGTTAAATAGAACTGGTGACAATGGTGAGCCTTGTGGCAGCCCTGGACAAATGGATGTTGGCTCGGAAGACCAACTTCCACATCTGAGTATCACCTTCCTCTGAAACAGTGCCGCGGCGATCCATCTAATGAGGAAGGGGTGCACTGCCAGTTTGAGGAGCATATGCATGAGATATTCAAATGGTACCCTGTTGTATGCATCCTCCAGATCTATAGCAGCAGCACATGTCTCCTCTCGTCTGTGGAAGCCTTCGAAGACGTCATAGGCAAAGACTGCCGCATTGAGCCATGTCTCTTTGTTATATCTATAACCTCCGAGTGTGGGTGGGAATGCGCGTTTCTGTTCAAGGCGACAGGTGAGGACGCGGGCAACTATTTTCTCCAGCAGCTTGCCCGCAGTGTTCTGCATTGTGATGATTCTGTAGGCACTGATCTGAGAATGGTCCTTGTTTGGCTTCGGTAGCGGTAGTAAGTAGCTGTGTAGCCACTCCTCCTTAATCTGGCCACTCCGAATACTGGCATTAAACTCATTGGCCAGTGTTGTCAAGTCGTCATCAGCTAAATCGCCTATGTCATCATACCGAACACCATCTGGACCAGGAGCAGTGTTGTGTGGCCTTTTAAGTGTCGTGCGAATGGTATCGGTTGTGATTGTGAGATCTTCTTCCAGCCCTACATCCTTACACAAATTTGACAAAGATCCCCGTATCCTCATTCTGACAGCCTCATTTCAAAAGAGAGATAATATGGGTGGCAAGGGGGTGGTGGAAGAGCAAGAGATATAATAAAGATAACGCACGGAGGAATAGAAACAGGAAACAGATGTAGACGGTTCTTGATAGTTCTAATTTATGTTTGTATCTAACCCTAGCCATTAATTATTCACAATGACCCCGATAGTGTGGCCTCCCAAGACCACTAGACATGGTCCAAGAGAAAGCACAAACTTTGTCATAGCTGCCTGGTCAAGGCAGACAAATCAAACATAATAGTCGTCTGTGTCTCCTGATCTTCCTCTTTCTTTTCTCTTTCACTGATACCGAAAAGGTGTCTCGTGGTTAAAACATTTGTCGTTCTTGAGCTGCTCGAACTGTCTGAATTGGTGATTTTCCTTTGTTGTTACATGTCTCTGTCACTGCATCTATCCATCTTCTTCTGGATCTTCCTCTTGGTCTTTTTCCATGCATTCTCATGAAGAACGCCCTTGATGGTGATTGGTGAGGATTCATTCTGACCAGGTGGCCAAACCATTTAAGTTGTTCTTGTTCTATATATTCTTGACAGGGTTTTTTTTAAATATATCTCCTGATCTATCATCGCAATATTGACTGAATCAAACAGAAAACTTACCAGCTGATATTTACCACAGAACATCATTTACCAGCTGATATTTACCACAGAACATCATTTACCAGCTGATATTTACCACAGAACATCATTTACCAGCTGATATTTACCACAGAACATCATTTACCAGCCGTTATTTACCACAGAACATCATTTACCTGCTGATATTTACCACAGAACATAATTTACCAGCTGATATTTACCACAGAACATCATTTACCGGCTGATATTTACCACAGAACATCATTTACCAGCTATCAACAGTTGGTAAAGAGGTAAAAATCAAGTGACATTTTTTTGTTATGTCAAGAGCCCGGTCACACCAAGTGGCGTATAGGGAATATGGTGTTAGTGGCCATAATGTTTACAGACCTTCGGCACATGACTTTTGGGGTAATGTGGTCGGTATTACGCCCGTGCCGCTTTACTTTCCCAGAAAGAAAAATCCGGTACCCATTTAAGGCTGGGTGAACCTGGAAGCCGTCGATCGAACCCTACCTCTTGTCCTTTGTAGTCCAGTTCACTAACCACTGAGCTCTCGCGCTTCCCATTAACCAACTAGGTTTCTTTAATTCAATGGCTGTATTACTTCTACACTTGTGTCCTCAACTACAAAAACAGAACAGAGCAAGCAAATTTACATTTTCATGATTTTTTTCCACTTGGACGCTTTTAAGCAAATAAAATCATGAAATAACTGGAGGTGTAGGGACAGAGATAACTTTATAAAATCATGAGATAACTATAAGTGTAGGGACAGAGATAACTTTAGAAAATTATGAGATAACTATAAGTGTAGGGACAGAGATAACTTTATAAAATTATGAGATAACTATAAGTGTAGGGACAGAGATAACTTTATTTATTGATCTAATTATATTCTGATTTGTCATTCTGCCACACCCAGAGACAAATCAACTCCAAGTCAGAAGAGGAGTGGATGCCCCCTGTTATTGATTCTCGTTTGGGGGGACACTTTGGGGATGGGTGGTGTAGTAACAAACGTCAACCACTGAAGTAGAAGGTTCCCGGTTCGAACTCCGTCACGTTCACTACCTCTATGAAGAAGTTTCTGGAGCCGTGATAGATCAGTCGTCAGTTAACTGGACTACAAAGGGCAGGAGGTAGGGTACGATCCTGATCGACGACTTCCGGGTTCACCCAGCCTTAAATGGATACCGAATTTTTTTTCTGGGAAAACAAAGCGGTACGGGCATAATACCGACCACATTACCCCAAAAATCATGTGACGAAGGTCTATAAAAAATATAGTCACTAACACCATATATCCCTGTGTGTTACTGGGGTCTCATTATGAGGGAAGTAAAGAATAATGACACTGTGACCTTCCATGCATGTCGTAAGAGGCGACTAAGGAGGTTGGCCGATGGCTTGAGAAGCTGTCATTGTAAAAGTATTGTTATGGAAACAGCGCCATAGATTTTAGAGCAGTGATCTCTGCAATATGTGCCACTTTGGCACGCAAGGTTTCTGTTTTTCAGATTGTGGTTCTGCCCTATGTGCCGTCTTCGGCTCGAAAGGTCAATAGATAGATAGACAACACCATATTCCCTATAGGCTACTTGGCGTGACGGGTCACCAACACCATATTCCCTGTAGGCCATTTTGCGTGACGGGTCACTAACACCATATTCCCTATAGGCCATTTTGCGTGACGGGTCACTAACACCATATTCCCTGTAGGCCACTTAGCGTGTCGGGTTACCAACACCATATTCCCTGTAGGCCACTTAGCGTGTCGGGTTACCAACACCATATTCCCTGTAGGCCACTTAGCGTGTCGGGTTACCAACACCATATTCCCTGTAGGCCACTTAGCGTGTCGGGTTACCAACACCATATTCCTGTAGGCCACTTAGCGTGTCGGGTTACCAACACCATATTCCCTATAGGCCACTTGGCGTGACGGGTCACCAACACCATATTCCCTATAGGCCACTTGGCGTTATGGGTCACTAACACCATATTCCTTATAGGCCACTTGTCGTGACGGGTCACTAACACCATATTCCCTATATGCCACTTGGCGTGACTTGTCACCAACACCATATTCCCTATAGGCCACTTGTCGTGACGGGTCACTAACACCATATTCCCTCTAGCCCACTTGACGTGACGGGTCACTAACACTATATTCCCTATAGGCCACATGGCGTGACGGGTCACTAACACTATATTCCTTATAGCCCACATGGCGTGACGGGTCACTAACACCATATTCCCTATAGCTCACATGGCGTGACGGGTCACTAACACCATATTCCCTATAGGCCACTAGATATTTGTTTTATTGTAGGTCTAGATTTTTTTTTTGGTAGGTCCAGATATTTCTTTCACTGTAGGTCCAGATATTTCTTTCACTGTAGGCCCAGATATTTCTTTCACTGTAGGCCCAGATATTTCTTTCACTGTAGGCCCAGATATTTCTTCCACTGTAGGTCCAGATATTTGTTCACTGTAGGCCCAGATATTTGTTTCACTGTAGGCCCAGATATTTTTTTCACTGTAGGCCCAGATATTTCTTTCACTGTAGGTCAAGATATTTCTTTCACTGTAGGTCCAGATATTTGTTCACTGTAGGTCAAGATATTTCTTTCACTGTAGGTCCAGATATTTGTTCACTGTAGGTCAAGATATTTCTTTCACTGTAGGTCCAGATATTTGTTCACTGTAGGTCAAGATATTTCTTTCACTGTAGGTCCAGATATTTGTTCACTGTAGGTCAAGATATTTCTTTCACTGTAGGTCCAGATATTTGTTCACTGTAGGTCAAGATATTTCTTTCACTGTAGGTCCAGATATTTGTTCACTGTAGGTCAAGATATTTCTTTCACTGTAGGCCCAGATATTTCTTTCACTGTAGGTCAAGATATTTCTTTCACTGTAGGTCCAGATATTTCTTTCACTGTAGGTCAAGATATTTCTTTCACTGTAGGTCCAGATATTTGTTCACTGTAGGTCCAGATATTTCTTTCACTGTAGGTCCAGATATTTCTTTCACTGTAGGTCCATATATTTCTTTCACTGTAGGTCCAGATATTTCTTTCACTGTAGGTCCAGATATTTCTTCCACTTTAGATGCAACATTCGTCACAACTTTCTCACATTTTCAATCACATTACCTACGACATTCGTCACAATTGTGCCACATTTTTTTTAAATTTAGCTTCAACGTTTACTACTTTAGCTTTAACAATCTATCACTTATATCACAACAATTGTCACTTTAACCACAACAATTGTCACTTTAACCACAACAATTGTCACTTTAACCACAACAATTGTCACTTTAACCACAACAATTGTCACTTTAACCACAACAATTGTCACTTTAATCACAATTGTCACTTTAACCACAACAATTGTCACTTTAACCACAACAATTGTCACTTTAATCACAATTGTCACTTTAACCACAACAATTGTCACTTATATCACAATTGTCACTTTAATCACAATTGTCACTTTAACCACAACAATTGTCACTTTAACCACAACAATTGTCACTTATATCACAACAATTGTCACTTTAATCCCAATTGTCACTTTAATCACAACAAATGTCACTTTAACCTAACAGTTGTCACTTAATCACAATAATTGTCACTTTAACCCCAACAACTGTCACTTTAACTCCAATAATTGTCAATTTAATTCCAACAATTGTCACTTTAATCACAACAATTGTCACTGTAACCACAACAGTCGTCAATTTAACAACAAAAATTGTCACTTTAACCTCAAGAATTGTCACGTTAACCACACTGTCTATTACTTTGTCCTCACCTACAACTGTTACCAATTTTTCTGTAATTTAGAATGTCTCCTCGTACTGTAACTCAACCCATGATGTGTTCTCAGTCCACTCCTGTATGCACTTAGACCTAACTCAACACACACAACAAACATTCAGACAAACTTCATCGGCAGGGACAAGTGTCTCCAAGAAAAGGAAACGGACTCTCCAACTTACGGTAGTTTGGTCTCCTCGTACTGTAACTCAACCCATGATGTGTTCTCAGTCCTCTCCTGTATGCACTTAGACCTAACTCAACACACACAACAAACATTCAGACAAACTTCATCGGCAGGGACAAGTGTCTCCAAGAAAAGAAAACGGACTCTCCAACTTACGGTAGTTTGGTCTCCTCCCCAATGGCTGCGGATTAAACTTGAGCGTACTGTAAGGGGAGAATAAGTCCGAGTTGACCCTGTATGTGATGGTTAAGTTAAACCGTTTGTTCCAGACTGAATCAGCATCTGAGAAAGAAAATAAACTTCTTCATGTTTGTTTTCCTATAGAAGTGGTATTTCTGTTACAATCTCTGAAATTTGGGAGTATTTATTTACCGTTGTACTGAATTTAGTACATTCCTCTCATTCGTAAAATTGATATTTTACGGGAGTGGTTTCAGTTTGTTACAGCCATCCTTACACTATAGGATATCCAGTCCCATGTTCAGCCATCCTTACACTATAGGATATCTAGTCCCATGTTCAGCCATACTTACACTATAGGATATCCCGTCCCATGTCCAGCCATCCTTACACTATAGGATATCCAGTCCATGTTTAGCCCACCTTACACTATAGGATATCCAGTCCATGTTCAGCCCTCCTTACACTATAGGATATCCAGTCCCATGTCCCGCCCTCCTTACACTATAGGATGTCCAGTCCCATGTCCAGCCATCCTTACACTATAGGATATCCAGTCCCACGTCCAGCCTTCCTTACACTATAGGATATCCAGTCCCATGTCCAGCCATCCTTGCACTATATGATATCCAGTCCCATGTCCAGCCATCCTTACACTATAGGATATCCAGTCCCATGTCCAGCCATCCTTACACTATAGGATATCCAGTCCCATGTCCAGCCATCCTTGCACTATATGATATCCAGTCCCATGTCCAGCCATCCTTACACTATAAGATATCCAGTCACATGTCCAGCCATCCTTACACTATAGGATATCCAGTCCCATGTCCAGCCATCCTTACACTATAGGATATCCAGTCCCATATCCAGTCTCCTTACACTATAGGATATCCAGTCCCATGTCCAGCCTTCCTTACACTATAGGATATCCAGTCCCATGTCCAGCCCTCCTTACACTATAGGATATCCAGTCACATGTCCAGCCGTTCCTTACACTATAGGATATCCAGTCCCACGTCCAGCCTTCCTTACACTATAGGATATCCAGTCCCATGTCCAGCCATCCTTGCACTATATGATATCCAGTCCCATGTCCAGCCATCCTTACACTATAGGATATCCAGTCCCATGTCCAGCCCACCTTACACTATAGGATATCCACTTCCATGTTCAGCCCTCCTTAGTCGCCTCTTACGAACATGCCCCGCATGGAATAGCTCCACATTCCTGACCCCCCCCCCCCCTTTTGAGCCCCGGCAGCGCACGCGCGATGGTAGTTAATGCTCCTAGATAAAATGCCAAATTGGCAAGTCTGAGAGCATCCAGAGAGATACAACTTCTTCCAATCAGTTTAATGTATCTTTCTCTCTGTCTGCGATCAGGACTCAATCAGAGTAGGATCCCAGACTCTCACTTGAAGTCAGTTGTCAGGTTAAGTGTGTTGATCGCCCCCACAGACAGAACATCACAATTAGAGTCTGCCAGATCCACTCTGACTGAACACCCGTTAAAACGTTGCACTGTGTTCTGCGCCAGTGGCCCAGTGCATCCGATTTCAGCCAGCATTTTATTCAGGTTTGCTATCCTTAGCCTTTGATTGTCCCCAATCTTCCTGCAAGGCAGCAGATGATCTTTCTGTAGGGGGATTTTGCCCTTAGATGGTCGGCCCTCCCAGGTTTACGAGCACCATCTGAGTCACTTTAATGTATAATAGAAGCTGATTTATTTATTTTATTCAAAAACAAATGAATATGCCAATAAGTTTCTTTCCCAAACAACGGTATACAATGTTTCCGTTTATGGTTCATTCCTGTATATATCATTGATTACATAAAGTAGATAAGATGTAAAACCAGATACTATAATAAAATATGTTAGCTGGAAATATCTACTATAGGAGTGAGTCTTCACGGTCGTGTTGTAAAAGCTCATGTGTATAAATGTGTGTCATAATTTGATCAATAATAATAGTAGTCGCTGTAATATATTCTATATTTAATAAGAACATTGATAATATAACAGAAGTTATGAATATTTTGTTATCGAGTTTGATAATAGAAACATTTTATTCTCTCTTCTGTGGTGTGAATCAATTTGGATATAATCGAATGGAAACATTCGTGTCCATTCATAATTTATTAATATCTTGTATCTGTTATTATTTATGAATGTTTACTTATCACGACGAATCAAAACAAGATTAAGTGTCTTGTTGTATCAGAAGTAGGCGTTGGAAATACATCGGTCATATGCTGAGAATAAATCAAGAAAGATTTCTCCGTCAGGTATACATGTGGAAACCATCTGGTGAAATAAAAACAAGGCAGACCAAGAGAATTGTTATGTAGAACAGTTACTAAGGAAGGCTCAACCATGGGACGAAGAAACAACAAAGAACTACAAGAACTGTAGTCTACACAGAGATGATATTAACGTCTGTAGTCTACACAGGGATGATTAACGTCGTTAGTCTACACAGAGATGATTAACGTCTGTAGTCTACACAGAGATGATTAACGTCTGTAGTCTACACAGAGATGATTAACGTCTGTAGTCTACATAGAGATGATTAACGTCTGTAGTCTACACAGAGATTATCAACGTCTTTAGTCTACACAGAGATGATTAACGTCTGTAGTCTACACAGAGATTATAAACGTATGTACTCTACACAGAGATGATAAACGTCTGTACTCTACACAGGGATGATAAACGTCTGTAGTCTACACAGAGATGATAAACGTATGTACTCTACACAGAGATGATAAACGTATGTACTCTACACAGAGATGATAAACGTATGTACTCTACACAGAGATGATAAACGTATGTACTCTACACAGAGATGATAAACGTATGTACTATACACAGAGATGATAAACGTATGTACTCTACACAGAGATGATAAACGTCTGTACTCTACACAGAGATGATAAACGTCTGTACTCTACACAGGGATGATAAACGTCTGTACTCTACACAGGGATGATAAACGTCTGTACTCTACACAGGGATGATAAACGTCTTAAGTCTACACAGAGATGATAAACGTCTGTACTCTACACAGAGATGATAAATGTCTGTACTCTACACAGAGATGATAAACGTCTGTACTCTACACAGGGATGATAAACGTCTGTACTCTACACATGGATGATAAACGTCTGTACTCTACACAGGGATGATAAACGTCTTAAGTCTACACATAGATGATAAACGTCTTAAGTCTACACAGGGATGATAAACGTCTTAAGTCTACACAGAGATGATAAACGTCTTAAGTCTACACAGGGATGATAAACGTCTGTACTCTACACATGGATGATAAACGTCTGTACTCTACACATGGATGATAAACGTCTGTACTCTACACAGGGATGATAAACGTCTGTACTCTACACATGGATGATAAACGTCTGTACTCTACACCGTGATGATAAACGTCTTAAGTCTACACAGAGATGATAAACGTCTCAAGTCTACACAGGGATGATAAACGTCTTAAGTCTACACAGAGATGATAAACGTCTGTACTCTACACAGAGATGATAAACGTCTTAAGTCTACACAGAGATGATAAACGTCTGTAGTCTACACAGGGATGATAAACGTCTTAAGTCTACACAGAGATGATAAACGTCTGTACTCTACACAGAGATTATAAACGTTTGTACTCTACACAGGGATGATAAACGTCTGTACTCTACACAGGAATGATAAACGTCTGTACTCTACACAGGGATGATAAACGTCTGTACTCTACACAGAGATGATAAACGTCTGTACTCTACACAGGGATGATAAACGTCTGTACTCTACACAGGAATGATAAACGTATGTACTCTACACAGGAATGATAAACGTCTGTACTCTACACAGGGATGATAAACGTCTGTACTCTACACAGAGATGATAAACGTCTGTACTCTACACAGGGATGATAAACGTCTGTACTCTACACAGGAATGATAAACGTCTGTACTCTACACAGGGATGATAAACGTCTGTACTCTACACAGGAATGATAAACGTCTGTACTCTACACAGGGATGATAAACGTCTGTACTCTACACAGGAATGATAAACGTCTGTACTCTACACAGGGATGATAAACGTCTGTACTCTACACAGGGATGATAAACGTCTGTACTCTACACAGGGATGGTAAACGTCTCTTTACACAATAACGAATTGATACGATGCATGCGTAGCCGAAAAAAGTCAATGTTACACTGCGGGACTACAGCACTTAACATGGCTTCAGGGAATCGTTAACAGCCAATGAGTTGACATTTGAATCTGAGGTTTGAGTTCATTTCTTCGTTGGCGACGTTTCCTCGCCGATTTCACTGTTTTGTCGTGAGTTACCAAAGGGGCGTTCGGTAGACGGATTTGCGCTGGGTTGTGATTTACGTCACAATCTGTTTCTTCAGTCCAATATTCTGGACCTTACACTGCACTTTTGTAGCGGGTTTGCTTTCCATCTTCGATTTCTATTTTTTTTTATCTGACTGGTAGGCCTATTTAAAGAGTCAATACGGAAAGATGAAGGAGAAATTCGGACAGCCTGTGTGGGAGTCCCGCTGGGAGCAGTGGGAGTTGTACTCTTGGTTGGAAAAATAATAAACTTTCGGTTGACCCAACCGCTGAGAGAAATGGGTACCAGGGTAGCACTCTGGGAAGGTGAGGAATGCCGCCTCGCATCGTGAGTTTCGATGCTTGAAGCGACGATATCCAGAAGTCTCGAACAATCCTGGATAGGCGGCCGAGCACATATGGGTGAAGACTGGCTTGCTAAGACGCCGATTCTAGTCTCGTACTTGACTTTTACCATTAGGTGAAGGAGAAGTGTGATCGGTCTTAATTTGCTGACTCTGACGCGAGAGGTCAGGTATGAGTCATGCTTCTTGGTCCTGACAAGAGAACGGCAAATAGAGGGAAGACAAAGATAGAGCCACGCCGCTGACACATAACACACATATAGTTACAAGCGAATAAGAAGCGACCTTAACATAATTTACAGATGCATGTTGGGAAGGCTGTGACAAGTAGTGACTCAATAACTCAAATAACTCAATAACTCAAATAACTCAATAACTGAAATAACTGAAATAACTAAAATAACTCAATAACTTAAATAACTCATGAACTGACCTGTAGTATCTGTCCCTTGTTTCGGTTCTCATTTCAAGCAGACATTCTTTCCTTTGATTATTAATGCCATAACGCACCAGACATAACAATCCTTCACTTGGAATCTCTTCTCATTCAATAGATACCCCCACGCAGTGATCCAGTGGACCGTCTCCTAACTGGTTTTTAGTGGAATCATTATTCTGTTCATAGCACTAAAGGACCTTGCAACAGTGGCTGTTGGTACAGTCTATATGTTTACACTAGTAGTGTTCAATTCGTGGACTCAATAATCTGTTCATAGCACTAAAGGACCTTGCAGCAGTGGCTGTTGGTACAGTCTATATGTTTACACTAGTAGTGTTCACTTCGTCGTTACCAATTGCAGATTGAAGAATATATTTGAATGGTGATGTGCAGCAAACATTGACACGTTAAAACCTGACTCTTTTAAATGCTGAATGTGATGAAATGATTACAAAAATGAACATGCTGAAATGAATTACAAGGTTTGCCTGCTAACTCTTTTGTCTATTTTATTGATTCCGGTCTCTGTGAGTGTAGCAAGTGTCTGCAAACAAGTTTTGTCATCAGAGACATCTGTTATTATTGTTGGGATGTGTGAGACGTTGTCTTATAGTTCTGTATGTTACCAACATCTAGCTCCATGACCAGGAATGGGGGGAGTAAGTTACCAACGTCTAGCTCCATGACCAAGAATGGGGGGAGTATGTTACCAACGTCTAGCTCCATGACCAAGAATGGGGGGGGGGGGAGTATGTTACCAACATCTAGCTCCATGACCAAGAATGGGGGGAGTATGTTACCAACATCTAGCTCCATGACCAAGAATGGGGGGAGTATGTTACCAACATCTAGCTCCATAACCAAGAATGGGGGGAGTATGTTACCAACATCTAGCTCCATGACCAAGAATGGGGGGAGTATGTTACCAACATCTAGCTCCATGACCAAGAATGGGGGGAGTAAGTTACCAACGTCTAGCTCCATGACCAAGAATGGGGGGAGTAAGTTACCAACGTCTAGCTCCATGACCAAGAATGGGGGAGTATGTTACCAACATCTAGCTCCATGACCAAGAATGGGGGGAGTAAGTTACCAACATCTAGCTCCATGACCAAGAATGGGGGGAGTATGTTACCAACATCTAGCTCCATGACCAGGAATGGGGGGAGTATGTTACCAACATCTAGCTCCATGACCAAGAATGGGGGGAGTATGTTACCAACATCTAGCTCCATGACCAGGAATGGGGGGAGTATGTTACCAACATCTAGCTCCATGACCAAGACTGGGGGGAGTATGTTACCAACATCTAGCTCCATGACCAAGAATGGGGGGAGTATGTTACCAACATCTAGCTCCATGACCAAGACTGGGGGGAGTATGTTACCAACATCTAGCTCCATGACCAAGACTGGGGGGAGTATGTTACCAACATCTAGCTCCATGACCAAGAATGGGGGGAGTATGTTACCAACATCTAGCTCCATGACCAAGAATGGGGGGAGTATGTTACCAACATCTAGTTCCATGACCAAGAATGGGGGGAGTATGTTACCAACATCTAGCTCCATGACCAAGACTTGGGGGAGTATGTTACCAACGTCTATTTCCATGACCAAGAATGGGGGGAGTAAGTTACCAACGTCTAGCTCCATGACCAAGAATGGGGGGGGGGAGTATGTTACCAACATCTAGCTCCATGACCAGGAATGGGGGGAGTATGTTACCAACATCTAGCTCCATGACCAAGACTGGGGGGAGTATGTTACCAACATCTAGCTCCATGACCAAGAATGGGGGAGTATGTTACCAACATCTAGCTCCATGACCAAGACTGGGGGGAGTATGTTACCAACATCTAGCTCCATGACCAAGACTGGGGGGAGTATGTTACCAACATCTAGCTCCATGACCAAGAATGGGGGAGTATGTTACCAACATCTAGCTCCATGACCAAGAATGGGGGGAGTATGTTACCAACATCTAGTTCCATGACCAAGAATGGGGGGAGTATGTTACCAACATCTAGCTCCATGACCAAGACTTGGGGGAGTATGTTACCAACGTCTATTTCCATGACCAAGAATGGGGGGAGTAAGTTACCAACGTCTAGCTCCATGACCAAGAATGGGGGGGGGAGTATGTTACCAACATCTAGCTCCATGACCAAGAATGGGGGGAGTATGTTACCAACATCTAGCTCCATGACCAAGAATGGGGGGAGTATGTTACCAACATCTAGCTCCATGACCAAGAATGGGGGGAGTATGTTACCAACATCTAGTTCCATGACCAAGACTGGGGGGAGTATGTTACCAACGTCTAGCTCCATGACCAAGACTGGGGGGAGTATGTTACCAACATCTAGCTCCATGACCAAGACTGGGGGAGTATGTTACCAACATCTAGCTCCATGACCAAGACTGGGAGTATGTTACCAACATCTAGCTCCATGACCAAGACTGGGGGGAGTATGTTACCAACATCTAGCTCCATGACCAAGACTGGGGGGAGTATGTTACCAACATCTAGCTCCATGACCAAGACTTCAGGGAGGAAGACTTTTCCCCACAAGCAATGCCTCACAATGTGTGGTCACGTTAACAATCAACTAGAGTAAGTCTAGCTGCATCACCAACACCTCCCCACAAGCAATGCCTCACAATGTGCGGTCACGTTAACAATCAACTAGAGAAGGTTTCGAGAAAAGATGACGAATTGTAGATTTTTGGTTGCAGACAGTAATTGTTTCTTGGACACACTTTGATATAGAAACAACAAGACAAGACTTGAAGACATTCACCACGACAGCCGCTTCTTTTATGTCTCATTTACCATTCCCCGACGTTCGGAGTTTGGGGCCTTTCACACTTCGATTGTTCTGTCATATTTCCGGTTATCTCTATCAAACTGTCTATAGAACCTCTATTTCCGGTTATCTCTATCAAACTGTCTGTAGAACCTCTATTTCCGGTTATCTCTATCAAACTGTCTATAGAACCTCTATTTCCGGTTATCTCTATCAAACTGTCTATAGAACCTCTATTTCCGGTTATCTCTATCAAACTATCTATAGAACCTCTATTTCCGGTTATCTCTATCAAACTGTCTATAGAACCTCTATTTCCGGTTATCTCTATCAAACTATCTATAGAACCTCTATTTCCGGTTATCTCTATCAAACTATCTATAGAACCTCTATTTCCGGTTATCTCTATCAAACTATCTATAGAACCTCTATTTCCGGTTATCTCTATCAAACTATCTATAGAACCTCTATTTCCGGTTATCTCTATCAAACTATCTATAGAACCTCTATTCCGGTTATCTCTATCAAACTATCTATAGAACCTCTATTTCCGGTTATCTCTATCAAACTATCTATAGAACCTCTATTTCCGGTTATCTCTATCAAACTATCTATAGAACCTCTATTTCCGGTTATCTCTATCAAACTATCTATAGAACCTCTATTTCCGGTTATCTCTATCAAACTATCTATAGAACCTCTATTTCCGGTTATCTCTATCAAACTATCTATAGAACCTCTATTTCCGGTTATCTCTATCAAACTATCTATAGAACCTCTATTTCCGGTTATCTCTATCAAACTATCTATAGAACCTCTATTTCCGGTTATCTCTATCAAACTATCTATAGAACCTCTATTTCCGGTTATCTCTATCAAACTATCTATAGAACCTCTATTTCCGGTTATCCCTATCAAACTATCTATAGAACCTCTATTTCCGGTTATCTCTATCAAACTATCTATAGAACCTCTATTTCCGGTTATCTCTATCAAACTATCTATAGAACCTCTATTTCCGGTTATCTCTATCAAACTATCTATAGAACCTCTATTTCCGGTTATTTCTATCAAATTATCTATAGAACCTCTATAAGGGCCTTTTATTGCTCCCATGACGTCAAAGACTTATTAAAATATGTTTGTTTTTAGTTGTTTATGTTCTACATGCCAAACAATTTATTGTGTTCTTACTTTATGAGCCGTGATAGCTCGCTGGTTAGTGAACTGGACTGTTTAACTAGGTTCGATCCTGATCGACAGCTTCCGGGTTCACCCAGTCTTAAACATACCGGAAGTGTGTTGGGGAGAAAGCGGTAGGGGCGTTATACTGACCACATTTACAGGAAATATAATATTCTCAAAGATCTATCAAATACGGGCAGTAACACGATCATCTATATTCGTTACAATCGTCGTGAATAGCTTCTTGTCTATTTTTCCTTTATCTTTTCGTTTCGCTATTCTAGCCATAGAGTGATTCAAACTTCTAGCGTGATCTCCAGTCAGATTCCCACCCTAACACATATTTTGTTTTGTAACTTTATGGATCGCTATTGAATCCAAGTCTGACATTGAAACCGCGACTTTGGCATAACAAAGACCGTATTGAAGTGCGCCCTTTTGGGCTCCTTTATCTGCGCGATCAGCTATTGAAAGCGTTCAATGAAAGTCGCATTCATGAGACATGCCTTAGCCCGGCCATCTTTGAATTAAAGTTTTAGATCCGGTCTGAACAAGTTATTCATGGCAAGAGGTGTGATCAACGTCGAGGATGGGTAGGAAATCAAATGTTGAACCTCAGCCTACAAAACTGAATAAATGTAAACAACAAAGGAATAGCAACGAATATAAACCTGACATATGTATATACTGATACTTCATTGGTTCAAGTTAAACTGCAATAAAGTCATTCGTATCGTGTCCTAGTTATTTCTCTTCTCGACTTTGCCTTTTCATCACACAATTTCTTTGTGATCTTGTCTGGGCGCCCTTAGACACGTCCAAAGTAGAGTTGCTGTCATATAGGAATCTACAACATTAGTTGGTGCAATATATAGAAGTCTACAACACCAGTTGGTGCCATATATAGAAGTCTACAACACCAGTTGGTGCCATACATAGAAGTCTACAACCTCAGTCGGTGCCATACATAGAAGTCTACAACACCAGTTGGTGCCATATATAGAAGTCTACAACCTCAGTCGGTGCCATACATAGAAGTCTACAACACCAGTTGGTGCCATACATAGAAGTCTACAACCTCAGTCGGTGCCATACATAGAAGTCTACAACCTCAGTCGGTGCCATACATAGAAGTCTACAACCTCAGTCGGTGCCATACATAGAAGTCTACAACCTCAGTCGGTGCCATACATAGAAGTCTACAACACCAGTTGGTGCCATACATAGAAGTCTACAACCTCAGTCGGTGCCATACATAGAAGTCTACAACACCAGTTGGTGCCATACATAGAAGTCTACAACCTCAGTCGGTGCCATACATAGAAGTCTACAACACCAGTTGGTGCCATACATAGAAGTCTACAACCTCAGTCGGTGCCATACATAGAAGTCTACAACCTCAGTCGGTGCCATACATAGAAGTCTACAACCTCAGTCGGTGCCATATATGGAAGTCTGCAACATTAGTTGGTGCCATATATAGATGTCTCTAGCATATGTGGATGAGATATACAGAAGTCTCCAGATTGTGTGGATGTCATATATAGAAGTCGTCTTCAACATGATTTGTGGCATATATAGAAGTGTCCAGCACGTGTTGGTACCATATATAGAAGTGTCCAGCACGTGTTGGTGTCATATATAGAAGTGTCCAGCACGTGTTGGTGTCATATATAGAAGTGTCCAGCACGTGTTGGTACCATATATAGAAGTGTCCAGCACGTGTTGGTGTCATATATAGAAGTGTCCAGCACGTGTTGGTACCATATATAGAAGTGTCCAGCATGATTTGGTACCATATATAGAAGTGTCCAGCACGTGTTGGTACCATATATAGAAGTGTCCAGCACGTGTTGGTGTCATATATAGAAGTGTCCAGCACGTGTTGATGTCATATATAGAAGTGTCCAGCACGTGTTGATGTCATATATAGAAGTGTCCAGCACGTGTTGATGTCATATATAGAAGTGTCCAGCACGTGTTGATGTCATATATAGAAGTGTCCAGCATGAGTTGGTACCATATATAGAAGTGTCCAGCACGTGTTGATGTCATATATAGAAGTGTCCAGCATGATTTGCTACCATATATAGAAGTGTCCAGCATGAGTTGGTACCATATATAGAAGTGTCCAGCACGTGTTGATGTCATATATAGAAGTGTCCAGCACGTGTTGATGTCATATATAGAAGTGTCCAGCACGTGTTGATGTCATATATAGAAGTGTCCAGCACGTGTTGATGTCATATATAGAAGTGTCCAGCATGAGTTGGTACCATATATAGAAGTGTCCAGCACGTGTTGATGTCATATATAGAAGTGTCCAGCATGATTTGCTACCATATATAGAAGTGTCCAGCACGTGTTGATGTCATATATAGAAGTGTCCAGCATGATTTGGTACATATATAGAAGTGTCCAGCATAATTCTGTACCATATATAGAAGTGTCCAGCATAATTCTGTACCATATATAGAAGTGTCCAGCATGATTTGGTACATATATAGAAGTGTCCAGCATAATTCTGTACCATATATAGAAGTGTCCAGCATGATTTGGTACCATATATAGAAGTGTCCAGCACGTGTTGATGTCATATATAGAAGTGTCCAGCACGTGTTGATGCCATATATAGAAGTGTCCAGCACGTGTTGATGTCATATATAGAAGTGTCCAGCATGATTTGGTACATATATAGAAGTGTCCAGCATAATTCTGTACCATATATAGAAGTGTCCAGCATGATTTGGTACCATATATAGAAGTGTCCAGCACGTGTTGATGTCATATATAGAAGTGTCCAGCACGTGTTGATGTCATATATAGAAGTGTCCAGCATGATTTGGTACCATATATAGAAGTGTCCAGCACGTATTGATGTCATATATAGTAGTGTCCAGCACGTGTTGATACCATATATAGAAGTGTCCAGCACGTGTTGATGCCATATATAGAAGTGTCCAGCATGATTTGGGACCATATATAGAAGTGTCCAGCATCAGTTGGTACCATATATAGAAGTGTCCAGCACGTGTTGATACCATATATAGAAGTGTCCAGCATGATTTGCTACCATATATAGAAGTGTCCAGCATGATTTGCTACCATATATAGAAGTGTCCAGCATGATTTGGTACCATATATAGAAGTGTCCAGCATGATTTGCTACCATATATAGAAGTGTCCAGCACGTGTTGATACCATATATAGAAGTGTCCAGCATGATTTGCTACCATATATAGAAGTGTCCAGCATGATTTGCTACCATATATAGAAGTGTCCAGCATGATTTGGTACCATATATAGAAGTGTCCAGCACGTGTTGATGTCATATATAGAAGTGTCCAGCATGATTTGGTACCATATATAGAAGTGTCCAGCATGATTTGGTACCATATATAGAAGTGTCCAGCATGATTTGGTACCATATATAGAAGTGTCCAGCACGTGTTGATACCATATATAGAAGTGTCTAGCATGATTTGGTACCATATATAGAAGTGTCCAGCACGTGTTGATGTCATATATAGAAGTGTCCAGCACGTGTTGATGTCATATATAGAAGTGTCCAGCATGATTTGGTACCATATATAGAAGTGTCCAGCATGATTTGGTACCATATATAGAAGTGTCCAGCACGTGTTGATACCATATATAGAAGTGTCCAGCACGTGTTGATACCATATATAGAAGTGTCCAGCACGTGTTGATACCATATATAGAAGTGTCCAGCACGTGTTGATACCATATATAGAAGTGTCCAGCACGTGTTGATACCATATATAGAAGTGTCCAGCACGTGTTGATACCATATATAGAAGTGTCCAGCACGTGTTGATACCATATATAGAAGTGTCCAGCACGTGTTGATGCCATATATAGAAGTGTCCAGCATGATTTGGGACCATATATAGAAGTGTCCAGCATCAGTTGGTACCATATATAGAAGTGTCCAGCACGTGTTGATGCCATATATAGAAGTGTCCAGCACGTGTTGATGCCATATATAGAAGTGTCCAGCACGTGTTGGTGTCATATATAGAAGTGTCCAGCACGTGTTGATGCCATATACAGAAGTGTCCAGCACGTGTTGATACCATATATAGAGGTGTCCAGCACGTGTTGATGTCATATATAGAAGTGTCCAGCACGTATTGATGTCATATATAGAAGTGTCCAGCATGTATTGATGTCATATATAGAAGTGTCCAGCATGTATTGATGTCATATATAGAAGTGTCCAGCACGTATTGATGTCATATATAGAAGTGTCCATTACGTATTGATGTCATATATAGAAGTGTCCAGCACGTATTGATGTCATATATAGAAGTGTCCAGCACGTATTGATGTCATATATAGAAGTGTCCAGCATGTATTGATGTCATATATAGAGGTGTCCAGGACGTATTGATGTCATATATAGAAGTGTCCAGCACGTATTGATGTCATATATAGAAGTGTCCAGCACGTATTGATGTCATATATAGAAGTGTCCAGCACGTATTGATGTCATATATAGAAGTGTCCAGCACGTATTGATGTCATATATAGAAGTGTCCAGCACGTATTGATGTCATATATAGAAGTGTCCAGCATGTATTGATGTCATATATAGAAGTGTCCAGCATGTATTGATGTCATATATAGAAGTCTCCAGCATGTATTGATGTCATATATAGAAGTGTCCAGCACGTATTGATGTCACATATAGAAGTGTCCAGCATGTATTGATGTCATATACAGAAGTGTCCAGCATGTATTGATGTCATATATAGAAGTGTCCAGCACGTATTGATGTCATATATAGAAGTGTCCAGCACGTATTGATGTCATATATAGAAGTGTCCAGCACGTGTTGATGTCATATATAGAAGTGTCCAGCACGTATTGATGTCATATATAGAAGTGTCCAGCACGTATTGATGCCATATATAGAAGTGTCCAGCACGTATTGATGTCATATATAGAAGTGTCCAGCACGTATTGATGTCATATATAGAAGTGTCCAGCATGTATTGATGTCATATATAGAAGTGTCCAGCACGTATTGATGTCATATATAGAAGTGTCCAGCACGTATTGATGTCATATATAGAAGTGTCCAGCACGTATTGATGTCATATATAGAAGTGTCCAGCACGTATTGATGTCATATATAGAAGTGTCCAGCACGTATTGATGTCATATATAGAAGTGTCCAGCACGTATTGATGCCATATATAGAAGTGTCCTGCACGTATTGATGTCATATATAGAAGTGTCCAGCACGTATTGATGTCATATATAGAAGTGTCCAGCACGTATTGATGTCATATATAGAAGTGTCCAGCACGTATTGATGTCATATATAGAAGTGTCCAGCACGTATTGATGTCATATATAGAAGTGTCCAGCACGTGTTGATGTCATATATAGAAGTGTCCAGCACGTATTGATGTCATATATAGAAGTGTCCAGCATGTATTGATGTCATATATAGAATTCGTCATCATGATTTAGTCTGTCTCTGTCACTTGCTTTGATAGTATAGGTTGACATAGACTGGCTGTCCATCTGTTGACGTTACTCGTCCATGTTAACCTTGGTCTGCCTCTGCCATAAAATGTTAAACATTATCTAATATATACATACAATGGTATCAAGCTGATAAACTAGTAGAGAAACGAAGTAAGCTTCGACGTTCCGGCAACAGCCTTCAACAGATACAATAGCACAAATAGTATAGGCAAGAACTACTCTGAAGAAACTAGTGCGTTCAAAAGGTAATGCACATTATAGGTTTTCTCAGCTGATAAACATTACATTTTGCACACTTTAAATTTGGCTTGTGTCGATTGTATGCAGATTGCACTGCAAATGGCCAAATAATTCGAATGCATTAAATCGTTGAAATGGAGCATGTCAGCAACTTGCGTTATAAGCAGCGAATTGTCATAGAATTTCTCGTTTTAGAGAAGGAAACTGTTGTGAACATTCACAAGTGCATATGTGATGTGTATGAAAGTTTTGTGAACATTCACAAGCACCTATGTGATGTGTATGAAAGTTTTGTGAACATTCACAAGTGCCTATGTGTTATGTATGAAAGTTTTGTGAACATTCACAAGTGCCTATGTGATATGTATGAAAGTTTTGTGAACATTCACAAGCACCTATGTGATGTGTATGAAAGTTTTGTGAACATTCACAAGTGCCTATGTGATGTGTATGAAAGTTTTGTGAACATTCACAAGTGCCTATGTGATGTGTATGAAAGTTTTGTGAACATTCGCAAGCACCTATGTGATATGTATGAAAGTTTTGTGAACATTCACAAGTGCCTATGTGATGTGTATGAAAGTTTTGTGAACATTCACAAGTGCCTATGTGATATGTATGGAAGTTTTGTGAACATTCACAAGCACCTATGTGATGTGTATGAAAGTTTTGTGAACATTCACAAGCACCTATGTGATGTGTATGAAAGTTTTGTGAACATTCACAAGTGCCTATGTGATATGTATGGAAGTTTTGTGAACATTCACAAGTCCCTATGTGATGTGTATGGAAGTTTTGTGAACATTCACAAGTGTCTATGTGTTATGTATGGAAGTTTTGTGAACATTCACAAGTCCCTATGTGATGTGTATGGAAGTTTTGTGAACATTCACAAGTGCCTATGTGATATGTATAGAAGTATTGTGAACATTCACAAGCACCTATTTTATGTGTATGGAAGTTTTGTGAACATTCACAAGCGCCTTTGTGATGTGTATGGAAGTTTTGTGAACATTCACAAGCGTCTATGTGATATGTATGGAAGTTTTGTGAACATTCACAAGCGTCTATGTGATATGTATGGAAGTTTTGTGAACATTCACAAGCGCCTATGTGATGTGTATGAAAGTTTTGTGAACATTCACAAGCGTCTATGTGATATGTATGGAAGTTTTGTGAACATTCACAAGCATCTATGTGATATGTATGGAAGTTTTGTGAACATTCACAAGCGTCTATGTGACGTGTATGGAAGTTTTGTGAACATTCACAAGCGTCTATGTGACGTGTATGGAAGTTTTGTGAACATTCACAAGCGCCTATGTGATATGTATGGAAGTTTTGTGAACATTCACAAGTGTGTATGTGATATGTATGGAAGTTTTGTGAACATTCACAAGTGCCTATGTGATATGTATAGAAGTTTTGTGAACATTCACAAGCGTCTATGTGATATGTATGGAAGTTTTGTGAACATTCACAAGTGTCTATGTGATGTGTATGGAAGTTTTGTGAACATTCACAAGTGCCTATGTGATATGTTTGAAAGTTTTGTGAACATTCACAAGTGCCTATGTGTTATGTATGAAAGTTTTGTGAACATTCACATGTGTCTATGTGTTATGTATGAAAGTTTTGTGAACATTCACAAGTGCCTATGTGATGTGTATGGAAGTTTTGTGAACATTCACAAACGCCTATGTGACGTGTATGGAAGTTTTGTGAACATTCACAAGCGCCTATGTGACGTTTATGGAAGTTTTGTGAACATTCACAAGCACCTATGTGACGTTTATGGAAGTTTTGTGAACATTCACAAGCGCCTATGTGACGTTTATGGAAGTTTTGTGAACATTCACAAGCACCTATGTGACGTTTATGGAAGTTTTGTGAACATTCACAAGCGCCTATGTGACGTTTATGGAAGTTTTGTGAACATTCACAAGCGCCTATGTGACGTTTATGGAAGTTTTGTGAACATTCACAAGCGCCTATGTGACGTTTATGGAAGTTTTGTGAACATTCACAAGCGTCTATGTGATATGTATGAAAGTTTTGTGAACATTCACAAGTGCCTATGTGATGTGTATGGAAGTTTTGTGAACATTCACAAGCGCCTATGTGATGTGTATGGAAGTTTTGTGAACATTCACAAGTGCCTATGTGATATGTATGGACATTTTGTGAACATTCACAAGCGCCTATGTGATGTGTATGGAAGTTTTGTGAACATTCACAAGTGCCTATGTGATATGTATGAAAGTTTTGTGAACATTCACAAGTGCCTATGTGATGTGTATGGAAGTTTTGTGAACATTCACAAGCGCCTATGTGATGTGTATGGAAGTTTTGTGAACATTCACAAGCGCCTATGTGATATGTATGGAAGTTTTGTGAACATTCACAAGCGCCTATGTGATGTGTATGGAAGTTTTGTGAACATTCACAAGCGTCTATGTGATATGTATGGAAGTTTTGTGAACATTCACAAGCGTCTATGTGATATGTATGGAAGTTTTGTGAACATTCACAAGTGTCTATGTGATGTGTATGGAAGTTTTGTGAACATTCACAAGCGTCTATGTGATATGTATGGAAGTTTTGTGAACATTCACAAGCGTCTATGTGATATGTATGGAAGTTTTGTGAACATTCACAAGTGCCTATGTGATATGTATGAAAGTTTTGTGAACATTCACAAGTGCCTATGTGATATGTATGGAAGTTTTGTGAACATTCACAAGTGCCTATGTGATATGTATGGAAGTTTTGTGAACATTCACAAGCCCCTATGTGATATGTATGGAAGTTTTGTGAACATTCACAAGCCCCTATGTGATATGTATGGAAGTTTTGTGAACATTCACAAGCCCCTATGTGATATGTATGGAAGTTTTCACAGTCGACAGGATCACAGTAAGTCGCTGGGTTCAGAGAATAAAAGAATGGGAAAGTGGAGATATGGGGCTTCTTGATCGGTCGCACTGTGGACGGCCTGCCACAGCCACCAATACAGAGATGTTGAAATGTGCTGATGGCATTATTCTTGCTGAAAGGCGCATGACTGCTCAACAACAGGCCTTAAAGCTGTCAGTCAGCATTGCTAGTACAAATGCAATTATAAAAAACTCTCGGATACTCTAAGGTTTGTGCAAGATGGGCTCCACGAAATCTCACAAATGAGCTCCGATTGCAAAGAAAAGCAATTTCTTGTGATCTGTTGGAGCGTTTCAGTGTTGATGTAGATAACGTTTTGGCTAAGATTGTTACAGGCGATGAAACCTGGGTACATCGTTTTGAACCTGAGACAAAAAGACCGTCAATGGAGTGACGTCATCCACACTCACCAGGAAGACAGAAATTCAAGACATCTCCTTCAGCTGGAAAGGTCATGGTCACTGTCTTTTGGTACATTGACGGTGTTATTCTTGTGGATGATATGTCAAGAGGAGAGACAATCAATTCACAAGCTTACATTAAGACATTGAAGGTGTGATTCTTGTGGATGTTATGTCAAGAGGAGAGAGAATCAACTCACAAGCTTACATTAAGACATTGAAGGTGTGATTCTTGTGGATGTTATGTCAAGAGGAGAGACAATCAATTCACAAGCTTACATTAAGACATTGAAGGTGTGATTCTTGTGGATGTTATGTCAAGAGAAGAGAGAAAATCAACTCACAAGCTTACATTAAGACATTGAGAAAACTCAACCAAAGTTTTTACAGAATTCGGCCGCACAAGAATCCAGCAGACCTGCTTCACGACAATGCGGGCCCTCACACAAGTCTGGCAACATGGGAAACAATCACCAGATTGGGTTGGACTGTACTCCCACCATTCACCATACGGCCCTGATTCAGCACCCTCTGATTTCCATCTCTTTGGTCCACTTAAAGATGCCCTCCGTGGAACAAGGTTTGAAGATGATGAAGGAGTGATTCGTGCAGTGAAGGAGTGATTCATGCAGTGAAGGAGTGATTCATGCAGTGAAGAAATGGCTACACGACAAAGACAACGGCTGGTACAGGCTAGGAATACATGCACTTGTTACCCGCTGGCGTAAAGCTGTACAAGTGGATAGGGATTATGTTGAATGATACCGATGATTGCATGACATATCCATATATGCTGTGTACAAATGTCATACTTTTTGAATCAGCGGTTCCCGAGAAAACCGATGTGGTGCATTCAAGTCTGAGTGTACTGGGTATTAACAAGAACAGACCATCAGCTGGACACTGATCTCAGAACGGCGCCATAGAAACAAATGCCAGATTTGTATGCCTGTTGGTCACAAGATAAATAGTCATTAGACCAGTTAGGATATCAAGTGCCGAAAAGTGAAAATTTCGCGAGTTGGAAGAAAGAAGGGGTCTCAAAGGGTTTGAAGAAGAAGTGAATAACAGAGAAAAAGAGAAAAAAATAAGAGTAGCAATGAGTAAAGGATTGTAGCGCTGTTCCGTACAAGGCATGTTAGTAAGAGGCGACTAAAGAGAGTTGGGGCATGGGACTGGCTATGCTGTACTAGGAAAAAAAAAAAGCTGCAAAAACTTCACAAACATGGACAAGTTAAAGAAAAATAGTAAATTCACCATCCAGATAAGGGTTCTCTGTCTAATATAAGGGAACAATAGAAGAGATGGTGAATTGTAACGTTCTGTGGGAGATCTAGCTAGAGACAAAGATTCTTTCACACGGGCTGTGGTGAATGCAACGTTCTGTGGGAGATCTGGCTAGAGACAGAGATTCTTTCAGACCGGCTGTGGTGAATGCAACGTTCTGTGGGAGATCTGGCTAGAGACAGAGATTCTTTCAGATGAGCTGTGGTGAATTGTAACGTTCTGTGGGAGATCTGGCTAGAGACAGAGATTCTTTCAGATGGGCTGTGGTGAATGTAACGTTCTGTGGGAGATCTGGCTAGAGACAGAGATTCTTTCAGACGGGCTGTGGTGAATGTAACGTTCTGTGGGAGATCTGGCTAGAGACAGAGATTCTTTCAGACGGACTGTAGTGAATGTAACGTTCTATGGGGGATTTTGCTAGAGACAGAGATTCTTTCAGACGAGCTGTGGTGAATGTAACGTTCTGTGGGAGATCTGGCTAGAGACAGAGATTCTTTCAGATGGGCGGCTGTGATGAATGCACCGTTTTGTGGGAGATCTGGCTAGAGACAGAGATTCTTTCACACGGGCTGTGGTGAATGTAACGTTCTGTGGGAGATCTGACTAGAGACATATTCTTTCACACGGGTAGTGGTGAATGCAACGTTCTGTGGGAGATCTGACTAGAGACAGATTCTTTCACACGGGTAGTGGTGAATGTAACGTTCTGTGGGAGATCTGACTAGAGACAGATTCTTTCACACGGGTAGTGGTGAATGTAACGTTCTGTGGGAGATCTGACTAGAGACAGATTCTTTCACACGGGTAGTGGTGAATGCAACGTTCTGTGGGAGATCTGGCTAATGATTAATTATTTCACACGGGTTGTGGTGAATGCAACGTTCTGTGGGAGATCTGGCTAATGACAGATTTTTACACACGGGCTGTATTGAATACAACACATTACAACGGACGTGCCACTTAATGATGATGACTGTTAATATTTTGCTAACAAACAAACAAACAAACAAACAAACAACCAAGAGAATGCGGATTCAAATCCCGGGAAAGTAAAAAAAAGTTTGTCCTCCTGGAGTGACATGAAAACTCCAACCAGAACACCTCGCGGCTACAACACTGTACAAACGACTGTAATTGCCCAGTCCAACACATGCAACCCTGCGGCAGGACTCAGTGAAGACAACGACCGTTAAGATAGTTTTTATGTTTGTGTTTATGTAGATTACAGCATGACATGTTATGTATTTTTGCATTTTTACTGTACTTGAATGTACTTTGGTTAAAGGAAATATGATCATAATGATAAAAGGACAGCTAAATATAGAAACTGGAAGATTCAAACAGCGATAAGTGTCAAGTGATAGCTACAATAAAAGGGTTATAGAGCTTTCCCCGAACGTTTTAGGGGTTTTTGGGAGTCTTGGGCCTATATTTTTAATGACCATTAGAGCTTTTGGTTGATGTTGTCTTATAAATCTATCATCTTGCTGACACATTTACGTGTTTTTGTTTCTTGTGTCCGAGTGGAGATTTCTTGTAGAATGGAGGCTAGTTATAGTTCTTGTTTCTTGTATCCGAGTGGAGATTTCTTGTAGAATGGAGGCTAGTTTTAGTTCTTGTTTCTTGTATCCGAGTGGAGATTTCTTGTAGAATGGAGGCTAGTTTTAGTTCTTGTTTCTTGTATCCGAGTCGAGATTTCTTGTAGAATGGAGGCTAGTTTTAGTTCTTGTTTCTTGTATCCGAGTCGAGATTTCTTGTAGAATGGAGGCTAGTTTTAGTTCTTGTTTCTTGTATCCGAGTGGAGATTTCTTGTAGAATGGAGGCTAGTTATAGTTCTTGTTTCTTGTATCCGAGTGGAGATTTCTTGTAGAATGTAGGCTAGTTTTAATTCTTGTTTCTTGTATCCGAGTCGAGATTTCTTGTACAATGTAGGCTAGTTATAGTTCTTGTTTCTTGTATCCGAGTCGAGATTTCTTGTACAATGGAGGCTAGTTTTAATTCTTGTTTCTTGTATCAGAGTCGAGATTTCTTGTAGAATGTAGGCTAGTTTTAGTTCTTGTTTCTTGTATCCGAGTTGAGATTTCTTGTACAATGGAGGCTAGTTTTAATTCTTGTTTCTTGTATCCGAGTCGAGATTTCTTGTAGAATGGAGGCTAGTTTTAGTTCTTGTTTCTTGTATCCGAGTCGACATTTCTTGTTTTGTATGAGTTAAAGTTTGTGAGCCCCGTCACGCCATGTGGCGTTTTGAGAAAATAATGTTTACAGACCTTCAGTACACGATTTTTGGGTTAATGTGATCGGTATTACGCCCGTGCCCTTTTACTTTCCCCTGATCCCCATTTAAAAATCTAATACCCATTTAAGACTGGGTGAACCGAAAGCCATTGATCATTATCGAAGCAAACCTCTAGTCCTTTTTTGCTCAGTTCACTAACCACTGAGCTATCATGGCTCCCAGAATATAGGATAGCTTTAGGTTGTTGTCAATAATTACTGTGTTAATATGAAGTTATTTTTAGGGTTGTTTTCTTCACTTGCGACCGTTCCCTCGGCCCTTAAAGGAACATTAAGGTCGCCTAGGCCCGTTAGACAAGTTGCTTTCTCATTAGTCAGAAACCGCAATATCTGAAGCAAACCGTGTCAGCCAGACCGCCCGTCGTGTCAAATGTTGGTCGCGTGGTCGGGCTGCCAGATCGCTTGTCGTGTCAAATGTTGGTCGCGTGGTCGGGGCTGCCAGATCGCTTGTCGTGTCAAATGTTGGTCGCGTGGTCGGGGCTGCCAGATCGCTTGTCGTGTCAAATGTTGGTCGCGTGGTCGGGGCTGCCAGATCGCTTGTCGTGTCAAATGTTGGTCGCGTGGTCGGGGCTGCCAGATCGCTTGTCGTGTCAAATGTTGGTCGCGTGGTCGGGGCTGCCAGATCGCTTGTCGTGTCAAATGTTGGTCGCGTGGTCGGGGCTGCCAGATCGCTTGTCGTGTCAAATGTTGGTCGCGTGGTCGGGGCTGCCAGATCGCTTGTCGTGTCAAATGTTGGTCGCGTGGTCGGGGCTGCCAGATCGCTTGTCGTGTCAAATGTTGGTCGCGTGGTCGGGGCTGCCAGATCGCTTGCCGTGTCAAATGTTGGTCGCGTGGTCGGGGCTGCCAGATCGCTTGCCGTGTCAAATGTTGGTCGCGTGGTCGGGGCTGCCAGATCGCTTGTCGTGTCAAATGTTGGTCGCGTGGTCGGGGCTACCAGACCGCCTGTCGTGTCAAATGTTGATCGCGTGGTCGGGGCTACCAGACCGCCTGTCGTGTCAAATGTTGATCGCGTGGTCGGGGCTACCAGATCGCTTGTCGTGTCAAATGTTGATCGCGTGGTCGGGGCTACCAGACCGCCTGTCGTGTCAAATGTTGATCGCGTGGTCGGGGCTACCAGATCGCTTGTCGTGTCAAATGTTGATCGCGTGGTCGGGGCTACCAGATCGCTTGTCGTGTCAAATGTTGATCGCGTGGTCGGGGCTACCAGATCGCTTGTCGTGTCAAATGTTGATCGCGTGGTCGGGGCTACCAGATCGCTTGTCGTGTCAAATGTTGATCGCGTGGTCGGGGCTACCAGACCGCCTGTCGTGTCAAATGTTGATCGCGTGGTCTGGACGGCCAGACCGCCTGTCATGCCAAATGTTGATCGCGTGGTCGGGGCTGCCAGATCGTCTGTCGTGTCGAATACTGATCGCGTGGTCTGGTCGGCCAGACGGCTTGTTTTGCAAATGATGATTGTGTGGTCGGGGCTGCCAGATAGCCTGTCAGGTCAAATATTGATCGCGTGGTGGTGCTGCCAGACCGCCTGTCTTGACAAATGTTGATCGCGTGGTTTGGACGGCCTGATCGCATGTCACGTCAAATATTGTTCGCGTGATCTGGGCGGTTAGACCGCCTGTCATGTCAAATGTTGATTGTGTGGTCGGGGCTGCCAGACCGCCTGTCATGTCAAATGTTTATCGCGTGGTCGAGGCTGCCAGATCGCCTGTCGTGTCAAATGTTGATCACGTGGTCTGGACGGCTAGATTATTTCAATAGCCATCGTTGGTGTTGTATTAAGTGTCGTATCAGCTTTTGACAGCTGTCACAGGCTCAGTCAGCTATAAGTCTCTGACTGGTTGCAGTTCCCTTCTACCTTACTCTCCCCAATCTAACTCTGCACCACTTGTTCACAATGTTTGAAGAACACCCCCCCCCCCCCCCCCCGATCATGAGGTCTTAAGACCTAAGTTAAATGAAACTTTGACAAACTCCCCCCCCCCCCCCCACACCCCACCCACAGGTTTGAGAGACCCTAAGATGTAGCTTATTTTGCCCTGGTTTAATTGGCCCTGTAATACGCCTATGCCTGGGGTTACATTAAAATAAAAAGTAAAATACTTGTCATCTTTAACAATAAATCGCCGGTTAGCATGGAGACAGCCTGAACAAAAACAGTGGGAATGGGTATATGGACGGTGTTGCCACGAGGTTTCTACTCTGTGTTGAGATCTTTTTGTGTTGTCAGCAGTGACGATGTAATGATGCACATAGTGAATATCTTCCTAAATTATTTAGAATGGCGTTATACACAAACATACAAACACGTTATAAGCGAAACGTACTTCTAAGGAATCCTGCATTCGTGTTTATGGGTGACTCCCAGACTAAGACAGCATAGAGTTGGTGACTCCATCTTTGTGGGAGTTGAAAGTTGTCTTGTAGACCGACGCCGTACACAACCACAAGGTCTGTCTCGTTGGTGACAGTGTTCTCAACAAACCTGCACTTCTTATAGCGACATCCTGATGTGCGCATTGCCTTTACTGGGTACCAGTTCGGTGGTCTAAATAAAGTGATTTGGAAAACCTATCCCTCTCCATTCTGACAACAGGCGGAACACATTCTATATATGGTGACTCCATGCAGTGTACCACAAGTGACGTGTTGAAGGTCATGGTCGTTGTGGGGTGAACTTCCGCCGGTGTAACTTTTTGACCTGTAACCGATGACGTAGTTTGGTCCAGGGTTGTCCTTGACCTCTCTGTACCCGGAACTAAGGGGATGTTTTTATTTGCAGAAACGTTTGGATGTAGCTGATGAGATGGAGTTCCGGTTGTGAATGTGTTCGTTAATGATTGTCGGGAATGATTGCTGCTGATTTCTTCCACAGCGGATGAGTTTCTACCGCCATTGTTGTCCAAAACAAATTTGACAATGGCCAGGTTTCTATAATTTGGTAGACTAGAGAGTTTGTGGAAGATCTGATTTGGGAACATGTTCCCTGAGTTTGTATACAATGACAGAAGTAGGATTCCAATGACAGCTGTTCCTGTCACCAAGGCAAACACGGTTTTCTTGGCAACTGCTGGGCACAGTCTGTGAAAGTAGGAGAAATATGTGATTTGTTACTGGAAAGATGTGATTTGTTACTGGAAAGATGTGATTTGCTACTGGAAAGATGTGATTTATTACTGGAAAGATGTGATTTGTTGCTGGAAAGATATGATTTGTTACTAGAAAGATGTGATTTGTTATTGGAAAGATATGATTTGTTACTAGAAAGATGTGATTTGTTATTGGAAAGATGTGATTTGTTATTGGAAAGATATGATTTGTTACTAGAAAGATGTGATTTATTACTGGAAAGACGTGATTTGTTATTGGAAAGATGTGATTTGTTATTGGAAAGATGTGATTTGTTATTGGAAAGATATGATTTGTTACTAGAAAGATGTGATTTGTTACTGGAAAAATGTGATTTGTTACTGGAAAGATGTGATTTGTTACTGGAAAGATGTGATTTGTTACTGGAAAGATATGATTTGTTACTGGAAAGATGTGATTTGTTATTGGAAAGATGTGATTTGTTATTGGAAAGATGTGATTTGTTATTGGAAAGATGTGATTTGTTACTAGAAAGATGTGATTTGTTATTGGAAAGATGTGATTTGTTATTGGAAAGATATGATTTGTTACTAGAAAGATGTGATTGTTACTGGAAATATGTGATTTGTTACTGGAAAGATGTGATTTGTTACTGGAAAGATGTGATTTGTTACTTGAAAGATGTGATTTGTTACTGGGTAGATGTGATTTGTTACTTGAAAGATAGGTAAAGGTAAAGATAAAGTACAAGACTTGAACAGGCGTCTTTGCAAGCGAGTTGTCCACCCATATGTGCTCGCCCGTCTATCCAGAAATGTTCGGAAATTTCTGTATAGCGTCGCCTCAAGCATTGAAACACAGATGCGAAGCGACATTCCTCACCTTCCCAGGGTAATACCCTAGTACCCATTTCTGCCAACGACTGGGTCGGCCGTGGGGGTATTTTTTTTCCAACCACGAGTACAATTCACACCGCTCCCAGCGGGAACCGAACACGGGTTGTCCGAACGTCGGTAGTCCAGTCGGGGGGTTTTCCCAACTAGGCTACCGAGACATTCAAAATGGAATGATGTGATTGGTTACTGGAAAGATGTGATTGGTTACTGGAAAGATGTGATTGGTTACTGGAAAGATGTGATTGGTTACTGGAAAGATGTGATTTGTTACTGGAAAGATGTGATTGGTTACTGAAAAGATGTGATTGGTTACTGGAAAGATGTGATTGGTTACTGAAAAGATGTGATTGGTTACTGGAAAGATGTGATTTGTTACTGGAAAGATGTGATTGGTTACTGGAAAGATGTGATTGGTTACTGGAAAGATGTGATTGGTTACTGGAAAGATGTGATTTGTTACTGGAAAGATGTGATTGGTTACTGAAAAGATGTGATTGGTTACTGGAAAGATGTGATTGGTTACTGAAAAGATGTGATTGGTTACTGGAAAGATGTGATTTGTTACTGGAAAGATGTGATTGGTTACTGGAAAGATGTGATTTGTTACTGGAAAGATGTGATTTGTTTCTGGAAAATGTAATTTGTTACTAGAAAGATGTGATTTGTTATTGGAAAGATGTGATTTGTTACTGGAAAGATATGGTTTGTTACTGGAAAGAAGTGATTTATTACAAGAAAGATGTAATTTGTTACTAGAAAGATGTGATTTGTTACTGGAAAGATAAGGTTTGTTACTGGAAAGAAGTGATTTATTACTAGAAAGATGTGATTTGTTACTAGAAAGATGTGGTTTATTACTGGAAAGATGTGATTTGTTACTAGAAAGTTGTGATTTGCTACTAGAAATATGTGATTTGTTACTGGAAAGATGTGGTTTGTTACTAGAAAGATGTGATTTGTTACTGGAAAGATGCGATTAGTTACAGGAAAGATGTGATTTGTTGCTGGAAAGATGCGATTGATTACTGGAAAGATCTGCTTTGTTACTGGAAAGATGCGATTAGTTACAGGAATGATGTGATTGGTGACTGGGAAAATGTGATTTTTACTGGAAAGATGTGATTTGTTACTGGAAAGATGTGATTGGTTACTGGAAAGATGTGAATGGTTACTGGAAAGATGTTATTTATTACTGGAAAGATGTGATTGGTTACTGGAAAGATGTGATTTGTTACTGAAAGATGTGATTTGTTTCTGAAAATGTAATTTGTTACTAGAAAGATGTGATTTGTTACGGGAAAGATGTGATTTGTTACTGGAAAGATATGGTTTGTTACTGGATAAAATACACATCTAATGTGAAAGCAAGAGAAATATGATTTTTTAAAAATCAAATCAGTAGACATTTTATATTTTTAAAAAAGTAAAGTACCTCCGTCACGCCAAGTGGCGTATAGGGAATATGGTGTTAGTGATCATAAATTTTACAGACCTTCGGCACATGATTTTTGGGGTGATGTGGTCGGTATTACGCCCGTGCCGCTTTACTTTCCCAGAAAAATACTCCGGTACCCATTAAAGGCTGGGTGAACCGGAAGCCGTCGGTTAGGATAGAACCCTACCTCTTATCCTTTGTAGTCCAGTTCACTAACCACTGAGCTATCGCGGCTCCCTAGACATTTTATAATGGCAAGATACATTTGTGATTTTGTGTTTTATCACAACGACAACCAGACATTGGGCACGAACGAGAAATGTGCTATTTCTTAAATCGCTTAATAACGACGATTATCGCGAAACAATTTCTGCAAAAAATATTAGGAAAGTGATGAATATGACCCGCAAATGCCGAGTAATGCGTGTTCGATTCTTAAAAGGAATCATATTGGAAGAACTGGGCGCGCCATCTAGTGGATTATAGAGGGAGCAACATTGCGCCTGATGTATAGGTAGCGTTCCCATGGCAACCTAATTCTGATGTCAAGGGGTTTGGACAAGTTTTAGATAAGATTTTTGGAAAGAGATAGAAAAATGTGATTTGTTATCTGATTTCAGTAGTCGCACGACTGGGAAGGCTTGTTGATGTAGTTTGTTATCTGATTTCAGTAGTCGCACGAAGGAAGGCTTGTTGATGTAAATTGTTATCTGATTTCAGTAGTCACACGAAGGGAAGACTTGTTGGTATGGTTTGTTACCTGATTTCAGTAGTCACACGAAGTGAAGGCTTGTTGATGTGATTTGTTATCTGATTTCAGTAGTCACACGAAGGGAAGGCTTGTTGATGTAAATTGTTATCTGATTTCAGTAGTCGCACGAAGGGAAGGCTTGTTGATGTAAATTGTTATCTGATTTCAGTAGTCACACGAAGGGAAGGCTTGTTGATGTAGTTTGTTATCTGATTTCAGTAGTCGCACGAAGGGAAGGCTTGTTGATGTGATTTATTATCTGATTTCAGTAGTCGCACGACTGGGAAGGCTTGTTGATGAAGACTGTTATCTGATTTCAGTAGTTACACGAAGGGAAGGCTTGTTGATGTAGTTTATTATCTGATTTCAGTAGTTGCACGAAGGTAAGGCTTGTTGATGTAGTTTATTATCTGATTTCAGTAGTCACACGAAGGGAAGGCTTGTTGATGTAGTTTATTATCTGATTTCAGTAGTTGCACGAAGGGAGGGCTTGTTGATGTGATTTATCATCTGATTTCAGTAGTCGCACGAAGGGAAGGCTTGTTGATGTGATTTATTATCTGATTTCAGTAGTCGCACGAAGGGAAGGCTTGTTGGTGTTGTTTATTATCTGATTTCAGTAGTTGCACGAAGGGAAGGCTTGTTGATGTGGTTTGTTATCTGATTTCAGTAGTCGCACGACTGGGAAGGCTTGTTGATGAAGACTGTTATCTGATGTCAGTAGTTACACGAAGGGAAGGCTTGTTGATGTAGTTTGTTATCTGATTTCAGTAGTTACACGAAGGAAAGGCTTGTTGATGTAGTTTATTATCTGATTTCAGTAGTTGCACGAAGGGAAGGCTTGTTGATGTAGTTTGTTATCTGATTTCAGTAGTTACACGAAGGGAAGGCTTGTTGATGTAGTTTATTATCTGATTTCAGTAGTCACACGAAGGAAGGCTTGTTGATGTAGTTTATTATCTGATTTCAGTAGTTGCACGAAGGGAAGGCTTGTTGATGTAGTTTGTTATCTGATTTCAGTAGTTACACGAAAGGAAGGGTTGTTGATGTAGTTTATTATCTGATTTCAGTAGTTACACGAAGGGAAGGCTTGTTGATGTAGTTTATTATCTGATTTCAGTAGTTGCACGAAGGGAAGGCTTGTTGATGTAGTTTGTTATCTGATTTCAGTAGTTGCACGAAGGGAAGGCTTGTTGATGTGATTTATTATCTGATGTCAGTAGTGGCACGACTGGAAGGCTTGTTGATGTAGTTTATTATCTGATTTCAGTAGTCACACGAAGGAAGGCTTGTTGATGTGATTTATTATCTGATTTCAGTAGTCACACGAAGGGAAGACTTGTTGGTATGGTTTGTTACCTGATTTCAGTAGTCACACGAAGGGAAGACTTGTTGGTATGGTTTGTTACCTGATTTCAGTAGTCACACGAAGTGAAGGCTTGTTGATGTGATTTGTTATCTGATTTCAGTAGTCACACGAAGGGAAGGCTTGTTGATGTAAATTGTTATCTGATTTCAGTAGTCGCACGAAGGGAAGGCTTGTTGATGTAAATTGTTATCTGATTTCAGTAGTCACACGAAGGGAAGGCTTGTTGATGTAGTTTGTTATCTGATTTCAGTAGTCGCACGAAGGGAAGGCTTGTTGATGTGATTTATTATCTGATTTCAGTAGTCGCACGACTGGGAAGGCTTGTTGATGAAGACTGTTATCTGATTTCAGTAGTTACACGAAGGGAAGGCTTGTTGATGTAGTTTATTATCTGATTTCAGTAGTTGCACGAAGGTAAGGCTTGTTGATGTAGTTTATTATCTGATTTCAGTAGTCACACGAAGGGAAGGCTTGTTGATGTAGTTTATTATCTGATTTCAGTAGTTGCACGAAGGGAGGGCTTGTTGATGTGATTTATCATCTGATTTCAGTAGTCGCACGAAGGGAAGGCTTGTTGATGTGATTTATTATCTGATTTCAGTAGTCGCACGAAGGGAAGGCTTGTTGGTGTTGTTTATTATCTGATTTCAGTAGTTGCACGAAGGGAAGGCTTGTTGATGTGGTTTGTTATCTGATTTCAGTAGTCGCACGACTGGGAAGGCTTGTTGATGAAGACTGTTATCTGATGTCAGTAGTTACACGAAGGGAAGGCTTGTTGATGTAGTTTGTTATCTGATTTCAGTAGTTACACGAAGGAAAGGCTTGTTGATGTAGTTTATTATCTGATTTCAGTAGTTGCACGAAGGGAAGGCTTGTTGATGTAGTTTGTTATCTGATTTCAGTAGTTACACGAAGGGAAGGCTTGTTGATGTAGTTTATTATCTGATTTCAGTAGTCACACGAAGGGAAGGCTTGTTGATGTAGTTTATTATCTGATTTCAGTAGTTGCACGAAGGGAAGGCTTGTTGATGTAGTTTGTTATCTGATTTCAGTAGTTACACGAAAGGAAGGGTTGTTGATGTAGTTTATTATCTGATTTCAGTAGTTACACGAAGGGAAGGCTTGTTGATGTAGTTTATTATCTGATTTCAGTAGTTGCACGAAGGGAAGGCTTGTTGATGTAGTTTGTTATCTGATTTCAGTAGTTGCACGAAGGGAGGGCTTGTTGATGTGATTTATTATCTGATGTCAGTAGTGGCACGACTGGGAAGGCTTGTTGATGTAGTTTATTATCTGATTTCAGTAGTCACACGAAGGGAAGGCTTGTTGATGTGATTTATTATCTGATTTCAGTAGTCGAACGACTGGGAAGGCTTGTTGATGAAGACTGTTATCTGATGTCAGTAGTTACACGAAGGGAAGGCTTGTTGATGTAGTTTATTATCTGATTTCAGTAGTTGCACGAAGGGAAGGCTTGTTGATGTAGTTTGTTATCTGATTTCAGTAGTTACACGAAGGGAAGGCTTGTTGATGTAGTTTATTATCTGATTTCAGTAGTCACACGAAGGGAAGGCTTGTTGATGTAGTTTATTATCTGATTTCAGTAGTTGCACGAAGGGAAGGCTTGTTGATGTAGTTTGTTATCTGATTTCAGTAGTTACACGAAGGGAAGGGTTGTTGATGTAGTTTATTATCTGATTTCAGTAGTTACACGAAGGGAAGGCTTGTTGATGTAGTTTATTATCTGATTTCAGTAGTTGCACGAAGGGAAGGCTTGTTGATGTAGTTTGTTATCTGATTTCAGTAGTTACACGAAGGGAAGGCTTGTTGATGTAGTTTATTATCTGATTTCAGTAGTTACACGAAGGGAAGGCTTGTTGATGTAGTTTATTATCTGATTTCAGTAGTTACACGAAGGGAAGGCTTGTTGATGTAGTTTATTATCTGATTTCAGTAGTTACACGAAGGGAAGGCTTGTTGATGTAGTTTATTATCTGATTTCAGTAGTTGCACGACTGGGAAGGCTTGTTGATGTGATTTATTATCTGATTTCAGTAGTCGCACGAAGGGAAGGCTTGTTGATGTGATTTATTATCTGATTTCAGTAGTCGCACGAAGGGAAGGCTTGTTGATGTGATTTATTATCTGATTTCAGTAGTCGCACGAAGGGAAGGCTTGTTGATGTGGTTTATTATCTGATTTCAGTAGTTGCACGAAGGGAAGGCTTGTTGATGTAGTTTGTTATCTGATTTCAGTAGTCGCACGAAGGGAAGGCTTGTTGATGTAGTTTATTATCTGATTTCAGTAGTCGCACGAAGGGAAGGCTTGTTGATGTGGTTTGTTATCTGATTTTAGTAGTCGCACGAAGGGAAGGCTTGTTGATGTGGTTTGGTTATGGTCATGACATTGACATTGTGGTGTCTGGTATTTTTATTATCTTTGTTAATACGGTTATCATTATGTGCTATGCCAGTTACTGAAGGCGAATATTTATTATAATTCGTTCAAATATTCTCTATCCACAGTACATCGTATCAATTCTGTTGTTGATCTTTTACCATGACATGATACCAAGCTGTACAGTATATTCACTCTTTGTTGTCCATGATCTCTCTTTGTTGTCCATGATCTCTCTTTGTTGTCCATGATCTCTCTTTGTTGTCCATGATCTCTCTTTGTTGTCCATGATCTCTCTTTGTTGTCCATGATCTCTATTTGCTGTCCATGATCTCTATTTGCTGTCCATGATCTCTATTTGCTGTCCATGATCTCTATTTGCTGTCCATGATCTCTCTTGTTGTCCATGATCTCTCTTTGTTGTCCATGATCTCTATTTGTTGTCCATGATCTCTCTTTGTTGTCCATGATCTCTATTTGTTGTCCATGATCTCTCTTTGCTGTCCATGATCTCTCTTTGTTGTCCATGATCTCTCTTTGTTGTCCATGATCTCTCTTTGTTGTCCATAATCTCTGTTGTCCATGATCTCTCTTTGCTGTCCATGATCTCTATTTGCTGTCCATGATCTCTATTTGCTGTCCATGATCTCTATTTGCTGTCCATGATCTCTATTTGCTGTCCATGATCTCTCTTTGTTGTTCATGATCTCTCTTTGTTGTCCATGAACTTTCTTTGTTGTCCATGATCTCTCTTTGTTGTCCATGATCTCTCTTTGCTGTCCATGATCTCTCTTTGTTGTCCATGAACTCTCTTTGTTGTCCATGATCTCTCTTTGTTGTCCATGAACTCTCTTTGTTGTCCATGAACTCTCTTTGTTGTCCATGATCACTCTTTGTTGTCCATGAACTCTCTTTGTTGTCCATGAACTCTCTTTGTTGTCCATGATCTCTCTTTGTTGTCCATGAACTCTCTTTGTTGTCCATGAATTCTCTTTGTTGTCCATGATCTCTCTTTGCTGTCCATGATCTCTCTTTGTTGTCCATGAACTCTCTTTGTTGTCCATGATCTCTCTTTGTTTCCATGATCTCTCTTTGTTGTCCATGATCTCTCTTTGTTGTCCATGATCTCTCTTTGTTGTTCATGATCTCTCTTTGTTGTTCATGATCTCTCTTTCAGAACTTTCATGATCGCAGTTGTGGTCGTGAGTTGGTGAGATGGTTGTGTTAAGAGTTGTGAGTTGGGGAGATGGTTATGATGATAGTTGTGAGTTGGTGAGATGGTTATGTTGAGAGTTGTGGTTGTTGGTTGGGGAGATGGTTGTGTTGAGAGTTGTGAGTTGGGGAGATGGTTATGATGATAGTTGTGAGTAGGTGAGATGGTTATTTTGAGAGTTGTGGTTGTTGGTTGGGGAGATGGTTGTGTTGAGAGTTGTGGTCGTGGGTTGTGGAGATGGTTGTGTTGAGAGTTGTGGTTGTGGGTTGTGGAGATGGTTGTGTTGAGAGTTGTGGTCGTGGGTTGTGGAGATGGTTGTGTTGAGAGTTGTGGTCGTGGGTTGTGGAGATGGTTGTGTTGAGAGTTGTGGTCGTGGGTTGTGGAGATGGTTGTGTTGAGAGTTGTGGTCGTGGGTTGGGAGATGGTTGTGTTGAGAGTTGTGGTTGTGAGTTGTGGTCGTGGGTTGTGGAGATGGTTGTGTTGAGAGTTGTGGTTGTGGGTTGTGGAGATGGTTGTGTTGAGAGTTGTGGTCGTGGGTTGGGGAGATGGATGTGTTGAGAGTTGTGGTTGTTGGTTGGGGAGATGGTTGTGTTGAGAGTTGTGGTCGTGGGTTGGGGAGATGGTTGTGTTGAGAGTTGTGGTCGTGGGTTGGGGAGATGGTTGTGTTGAGAGTTGTGTCGTGGTTGGGGAGATGGTTGTGTTGAGAGTTGTGGTCGTGGGTTGGGGAGATGGTTGTGTTGAGAGTTGTGGTTGTGGGTTGTGGAGATGGTTGTGTTTGAAAGTTGTGGTTTGTTGGTTGTGGAGATGGTTGTGTTGAGAGTTGTGGTTTGTGGTTGGGGAGATGGTTGTGTTGAGAGTTGTGGTCGTGGGGTTGGGGAGATGGTTGTGTTGAGAGTTGTGGTTGTGGGTTGTGGAGATGGATGTGTTGAGAGTTGTGGTTGTGGGTTGTGGAGATGGTTGTGTTGAGAGTTGTGGTCGTGGGTTGGGGAGATGGATGTGTTGAGAGTTGTGGTTGTTGGCTGGGGAGATGGTTGTGTTGAGAGTTGTGGTTGTGGGTTGTGGAGATGGTTGTGTTGAGAGTTGTGGTTGCTGGTTGGGGAGATGGTTGTGTTGAGAGTTGTGGTTGTGGGTTGTGGAGATGGATGTGTTGAGAGTTGTGGTTGTGGGTTGTGGAGATGGTTGTGTTGAGAGTTGTGGTCGTGGGTTGGGGAGATGGATGTGTTGAGAGTTGTGGTTGTTGGTTGTGTTGAGAGTTGTGGTTGTGGGTTGTGGAGATGGTTGTGTTGAGAGTTGTGGTCGTGGGTTGGGGAGATGGATGTGTTGAGAGTTGTGGTCGTGGGTTGGGGAGATGGTTGTTTTGAGAGTTATGGTTGTGAGTTGGCAACTAATGATATTATAAATCGTTCAATCCTACTGCTTCCATAAATCGTTCAATCCTACTGCTACCATAAATCGTTCAATCCTACCGCTAACATAAATCGTTCAATCCTACTGCTGCACCAGTTTACGTTCAGATAAAGCGAATGCCAACCAAAATAACAAACACCAGGATCATCGTTTACCGTAATTAGGAACGATCATCACAGCATGTTGTACTTGTCATGCATATCTATAATTATAGTGGTGTTTTATAACTGCAGGGGGTACAGTCGGCGCCTCGTTGATGAATATGATAAATATCTATGCACATAGTGGTTCACTTACTGAACAGGAAAACGCGTCTTAAAGAACTAGAGAAGTTACTTGGAGACATGCTGTTTATGTTTGAAGACTTCACCCAGCAGACACTGGTGCAATCAAAACGACAACCACAGGGTCAGGCTTTAGATATGGCACTTCTTGAAGTGTGTTGAATCACTTAGAGTGTACTAGATATGGCACTTCTTGAAGTGTGTTGAATCACTTAGAGTGTACTAGATATGGCACTTCTTGAAGTGTGTTGAATCACTTAGAGTGTACTAGATATGGCACTTCTTGAAGTGTGTTGAATTACTTAGAGTGTACTAGATATGGCACTTCTTGAAGTGTGTTGAATCACTTATAGTGTACTAGATATGGCACTTCTTGAAGTGTGTTGAATCACTTATAGTGTACTAGATATGGCACTTCTTGAAGTGTGTTGAATTACTTAGAGTGTACTAGATATGGCACTTCTTGAAGTGTGTTGAATTACTTAGAGTGTACTAGATATGGCACTTCTTGAAGTGTGTTGAATCACTTAGAGTGTACTAGATATGGCACTTCTTGAAGTGTGTTGAATCACTTAGAGTGTACTAGATATGGCACTTCTAAAAGTGTGTTGAATCTCTTAGAGTGTACTAGATGTGCACTTCTAAAAGTGTGTTGAATCACTTAGAGTGAACTAGATATGGCACTTCTAAAAGTGTGTTGAATCACTTAGAGTGTACTAGATATGGCACTTCTAGAAGTGTGTTGAATCACTTAGAGTGTACTAGATATGGCACTTCTTGAAGTGTGTTGAATCACTTAGAGAGTACTAGATGTGGCACTTCTAGAAGTGTGTTGAATCTCTTAGAGTGTACTAGATGTGGCACTTTTAGAAGTGTGTTGAATCTCTAAGAGTGTACTAGATATGGCACTTCTAGAAGTGTGTTGAATCTCTTAGAGTGTACTAGATATTGCACTTCTAGAAGTGTGTTGAATCACTTAGAGTGTACTAGATATGGCACTTCTAGAAGTGTGTTGAATCACTTAGAGTGTACTAGATATGGCACTTCTAGAAGTGTGTTGAATCACTTAGAGTGTACTAGATATGGCACTTCTAGAAGTGTGTTGAATCACTTAGAGTGTACTAGATATGGCACTTCTAGAAATGTGTTGAATCACTTAGAGTGTACTAGATATGGCACTTCTAGAAATGTGTTGAATCACTTAGAGTGTACTAGATATGGCACTTCTTGAAGTGTGTTGAATCACTTAGAGTGTACTAGATATGGCACTTCTTGAAGTGTGTTGAATCACTTAGAGTGTACTAGATATGGCACTTCTAGAAATGTGTTGAATTACTTAGAGTGTACTAGATATGGCACTTCTTGAAGTGTGTTGAATCACTTAGAGTGTACTAGATATGGCACTTCTTGAAGTGTGTTGAATCACTTAGAGTGTACTAGATATGGCACTTCTTGAAGTGTGTTGAATCACTTAGAGTGTACTAGATATGGCACTTCTTGAATTGTGTTGAATCACTTAGAGTGTACTAGATATGGCACTTCTAGAAGTGTGTTGAATCACTTAGAGTGTACTAGATATGGCACTTCTTGAAGTGTGTTGAATCACTTAGAGTGTACTAGATATGGCACTTCTTGAAGTGTGTTGAATCACTTAGAGTGTACTAGATATGGCACTTCTAGAAGTGTGTTGAATCACTTAGAGTGTACTAGATATGGCACTTCTAGAAATGTGTTGAATCACTTAGAGTGTACTAGATATGGCACTTCTTGAAGTGTGTTGAATCACTTAGAGTGTACTAGATATGGCACTTCTAGAAGTGTGTTGAATCACTTAGAGTGTACTAGATATGGCACTTCTAGAAGTGTGTTGAATCACTTAGAGTGTACTAGATATGGCACTTCTAGAAATGTGTTGAATCACTTAGAGTGTACTAGATATGGCACTTCTAGAAGTGTGTTGAATCACTTAGAGTGTACTAGATATGGCACTTCTAGAAGTGTGTTGAATCACTTAGAGTGTACTAGATATGGCACTTCTAGAAGTGTGTTGAATCACTTAGAGTGTACTAGATATGGCACTTCTTGAAGTGTGTTTAATCACTTAGAGTGTACTAGATATGGCACTTCTTGAAGTGTGTTGAATCACTTAGAGTGTACTAGATATGGCACTTCTAGAAATGTGTTGACAAAAAAGATCAAGGACTGGCAAATGTGAAAGTTTCGGGAGATGTAATATTTAATTTTTAAACACAAAAACTTGTACATTTTAAGATACAGCATCTTCTAATGACCTCAAGTATATCAAATAGATACAGCATCTTCTAATGACCTCAAATATATCAAATATATACAGCATCTTCTAATGACCTCAAATATATCAAACAGATACAGCATCTTCTAATCACCTCAAGTATATCAAATATATACAGCATCTTCTAATGACCTCAAATATATCAAATAGATACAGCTTCTTCTAATGACCTCAAGTATATCAAATAGATACAGCTTCTTCTAATGTCCTCAAATATATCAAATAGATACAGCTTCTTCTAATGTCCTCAAGTATATCAAACAGATACAGCATCTTCTAATGACCTCAAGTATATCAAATAGATACAGCTTCTTCTAATGACCTCAAGTATATCAAATAGATACAGCTTCTTCTAATGTCCTCAATATATCAAATATATACAGCATCTTCTAATGTCCTCAAGTATATCAAATAGATACAGCTTCTTCTAATGACCTCAAGTATATCAAATAGATACAGCTTCTTCTAATGTCCTCAAATATATCAAATAGATACAGCTTCTTCTAATGTCCTCAAGTATATCAAACAGATACAGCATCTTCTAATGACCTCAAATATATCAAATAGATACAGCATCTTCTAATGTCCTCAAATATATCAAATAGATACAGCATCTTCTAATGACCTCAAGTATATCAAATAGATACAGCTTCTTCTAATGACCTCAAGTATATCAAATAGATACAGCTTCTTCTAATGTCCTCAATATATCAAATAGATACAGCATCTTCTAATGACCTCAAATATATCAAATAGATACAGCTTCTTCTAATGTCCTCAGTATATCAAACAGATACAGCATCTTCTAATGACCTCAAATATATCAAATAGATACAGCTTCTTCTAATGACCTCAAATATATCAAATAGATACAGCTTCTTCTAATGACCTCAAGTATATCAAATAGATACAGCTTCTTCTAATGTCCTCAAATATATCAAATAGATACAGCTTCTTCTAATGACCTCAAGTATATCAAATAGATACAGCTTCTTCTAATGACCTCAAATATATCAAATAGATACAGCTTCTTCTAATGTCCTCAAATATATCAAATAGATACAACTTCTACTAATGACCTCAAATATACCAAATAGATACAGCTTCTTCTAATCACCTCAAATATATCAAATAATGTGCATTTTATTTTCCTGACAAGACACAAATCAACAAATCAACTGAATTATCAGTGGCAAACAACGGTGAAGAAATATCGCGCTGGCGTAATGCCGTCCAGGTAAATAAGGTGCCGTTGGACTGTAAAAGAATATTAACAAAAACACAATATTCTGCATGCACCACAAGTAGAAGTAAGACAGAGGGTGCGTACTGTGTCCCCTCTTGTTGAGTACCTACATGTACTACATATGCAAGTTCGACAATCCATCGGAGTCAGAGAAGATCGGCGAGTTTCTATATGCAGACGATCAGGCACTAATACATGGGCAAATATAAGGCATAAAAGAACACTTATATCGACTTAACAGCACAGTACATCAATAGAAAAAAACATGAACAAAACATAAATCATGGATCTCACAAAAGATAAACAGAACGTCGAATGATTAACGACGCTTAAAACAAATGTAAACATCCGGAAAGATGGCGGCTATCTGGTAGCCACCTGGATAATGCCATCACTAAAACTGTTTTTTTTTTTTACAGCTTTGTTGTGACAGTTTTTGATGTGTTCTTTTTTATTTATTTGAGTGAGTTGGGAGTGACTTTGTGCACTCTCTTTCAGTGATTTTATTTGAAACTGTCGTCCTTTCTAACGCTGAGACAACGCAAAAATATCTGACAGTCGCTTAAACAGTTTCGGTTCTTTGCTTCTTGTGAGCGTGTGTCTTTGATGAAACTGGAGTGAGGAAGTGACTGTCCGCTCTCTATTCGATGGAAGTCGTTTGTAATCGTCGCCTATGACACCAATTATGACTGCACGGTAGTCGATCTTGTCAACAGAATTTGTCAACGCTATAACGAGAACTATGACATGAGTAGTGCTGATATCAGTAATCTACGACTTCAGTGAAACTGATCTCCTGAACAGAACTGCATTAAAACAAGTAGAGGAGTTCATGTACCTAGGAAGTCTATTGGCAAACGGCAATTTACAAACAGCAGAGATAGACTCAAGATACATCAAAGCTTGTCAAATCATTGGACAGCTATCAATTCTATTGTCCAACAAGGAAATAACTCTAGTGGCAAAACGGCACTCTACAGTACAATCTTCATCCCAACAAAACGGGCACACTACAGTACAATCTTCATCCCAACAAAACGGGCACTCTACAGTACAATCTTCATCCCAACAAAACGGGCACTCTACAGTACAATCTTCATCCCAACAAAACGGGCACTCTACAGTACAATCTTCATCTCAACAAAACGGGCACTATACAGTACAATCTTCATCCCAACAAAACGGGCACTCTACATTACAATCTTCATCCCAACAAAACGGGCACTCTACAGTACAGTCTTCGTCCCAACAAAACGGGACCTAAACAGTACAATCTTCATCCCAACAAAACGGGCACTCTACATTACAATCCTCATCCCAAAAAAACGGGCACTCTACAATACAATCTTCATCCCAAAAAACGGGCACTCTACAATACAATCTTCATCCCAACAAAACGGGAACTCTACAATACAATCTTCATCCCAACAAAACGGCACTCTACAATACAATCTTCATCCCAACAAAACGGGCACTCTACAATACAATCTTCATCCCATAAAAACGGGCACTCTACATTACAATCTTCATCCCAACAAAACGGGCACTCTACATAACAATCTTCATCCCAACAAAACGGGCACTCTTCATTACAATCTTCATCCCAACGAAACGGGCACTCTACAGTACAGTCTTCATCCCAACAAAACGGGCACTATACAGTACAATCTTCATCCCAACAAAACGGGCACTCTACAGTACAATCTTCATCCCAACAAAACGGGCACTATACAGTAGAATCTTCATCCCAAAAAACGGGCACTCTACATTACAATCTTCATCCCAACAAAACAGCACTCTACAATACAATCTTCATCCCAACAAAACGGCACTCTACAATACAATCTTCATCCCAACAAAACGGGCACTCTACAATACAATCTTCATCCCAAAAAAACGGGCACTCTACATTACAATCTTCATCCCAAAAAAACGGGCACTCTACAATACAATCTTCATCCAACAAAACGGGCACTCTACAATACAATCTTCATCCCAACAAAACGGGCACTCTACAATACAATCTTCATCCCAACAAAACGGCACTCTACAATACAATCTTCATCCCAACAAAACGGGCACTCTACAATACAATCTTCATCCGAAAAAAACGGGCACTCTACATTACAATCTTCATCCCAACAAAAACGGGCACTCTACATAACAATCTTCATCCCAACAAAACGGGCACTCTACATTACAATCTTCATCCCAACAAAACGGGCACTCTACATTACAATCTTCATCCCAACAAAACGGGCACTCTACATTACAATCTTCATCCCAAAAACGGGCACTCTACAATACAATCTTCATCCCAACAAAACGGGCACTCTACAATACAATTTTCATCCCAACAAAACGGGCACTCTACATTACAATCTTCATCCCAAAAAACGGGCACTCTACAATACAATTTTCATCCCAACAAAACGGGCACTCTACATTACAATCTTCATCCCAAAAAACGGGCACTCTACAATACAATCTTCATCCCAACGTTGTGCTACGAATTCTAGACCTGGACCCTAGACTCAAGAACAATAAGAAAATTACCACTACTGATATGAAATGTGTTAGACGCATGACAGGAAACTGTCTGAGAGATTATATTAGAAATGAAGAACTGAGGAAAAAGTTAGCAATAATTCCCGCTATAGAATATATAAAGAAACAACAGATAAAAGGGTTTGGCCACGTGACAAGCCTGAAAGATCAAAACACAACACAATGAGCTCTCAATAAACGTGGCGAGAACACTAGACTCAAGAGCCGACCACGAAAAAGATGGATTGACGGAATATTAGAAACACTAGGAAACATAATATCACAGGGCAATAGATGAGCAAAAGATGGATTGACGGAATATTAGAAACACTAGGAAACATAATATCACAGGGCAATAGATGAGCAAAAGATGGATTGACAGAATATTAGAGACACTAGGAAACGTAATATCACAGGGCAATAGATGAGCAAAAGATGGATTGACAGAATATTAGAGACACTAGGAAACGTAATATCACAGGGCAATAGATGAGCAAAAGATGGATTGACAGAATATTAGAGACACTAGGAAACGTAATATCACAGGGCAATAGATGGATTGACAGAATATTAGAGACACTATGAAACATAATATCACAGGGCAATAGATGAGCAAAAGATGGATTGACAGAATATTAGAGACACTAGGAAACGTAATATCACAGGGCAATAGATGAGCAAAAGATGGATTGACAGAATATTAGAGACACTAGGAAACGTAATATCACAGGGCAATAGATGAGCAAAAGATGGATTGACAGAATATTAGAGACACTAGGAAACGTAATATCACAGGGCAATAGATGAGCAAAAGATGGATTGACAGAATATTAGAGACACTAGGAAACGTAATATCACAGGGCAATAGATGAGCAAAAGATGGATTGACAGAATATTAGAGACACTAGGAAACGTAATATCACAGGGCAATAGATGAGCAAAAGATGGATTGACAGAATATTAGAGACACTAGGAAACGTAATATCACAGGGCAATAGATGAGCAAAAGATGGATTGACAGAATATTAGAGACACTAGGAAACGTAATATCACAGGGTAATAGATGAGCAAAAGATGGATTGACAGAATATTAGAGACACTAGGAAACGTAATATCACAGGGCAATAGATGAGCAAAAGATGGATTGACAGAATATTAGAGACACTAGGAAACGTAATATCACAGGGCAATAGATGAGCAAAAGATGGATTGACAGAATATTAGAGACACTAGGAAACGTAATATCACAGGGCTATAGATGAGCAAAAGATGGATTGACAGAATATTAGAGACACTAGGAAACGTAATATCACAGGGCAATAGATGAGCAAAAGATGGATTGACAGAATATTAGAGACACTAGGAAACATAATATCACAGGGCAATAGATGAGCAAAAGATGGATTGACAGAATATTAGAG